>CM042157.1:41805901-41833401 GCA_023376005.1 Doryteuthis pealeii | reverse complement strand
TGGGTCCCTGGGAGCTGTGTAGTCTCCCTTTTGTTCAAATCAGTCCCTGGTATATTGTCTCATGAAGTGGCAGCACCTGTTAGCGTCTCATCTAAATAAGGCCCAAAATCTTTTTGAAAACTCTTAGTATTAGATAGGAATACCTGACAAGATACACTTGAGTTGAAATTATTTAATAGGAAGTTATATATAGAATATAACAGATATCCGTGATGAAAGCATTTGCATCAAGAATGAATGTCATACATACATACAAACATACATGCATATATACATATATATATATATATATGTATATATATATATATATATATATATATATATATATATATATATAGCAACGTCCTCCTATAAAACTGATGGGGCAATCTCTGGCGGCCTTTACAAATATAAATAAATATGTATGTATTTATCAGTTAAAATCCATTTCCAGTTTGTAAGTGCTGATGGCCGAGTGGTCTGACTGATGATAAATCGATCGGTTTTCGATCCCGGCTGGAGGTAGCCATTCTGAAGTGACGTAATACGTCGAAACACGGTGTCTGTGGTTTATACACACACACTCACTCACACACACCACACACACACACACACACACACACACATATATATATATATATATATTATATATATATATATATATGAGAAGGACTAATTAGATAGGAAATTATATATAGCATATAATAGAAAACTGTGATAAAATCATTTGCATTAAGAATGAATGTTATATATATATATTCGTGTACACACACACACACACACACACACACACACACACACACACATATATATATATATAATATATATATATATATATATATATATATTGCGCATTAGAAACAGGTGAACTGATATATACACACACACACACACACACACACACACACACACACATATATATATATATATATATATATATATATATATATATATATATATTGCAAATTAGAAACAAATGAATTGATAGCGAGAAATATAATAGTGGTTTTGATATTAGCAAAAGAATAATTATCATAATTTAACACAAATTATAAATATAATTAAACACACAGAGAACGAGAAGGAAGCGCATAAAATGTTTTAAGAAGCCCGTCTCATCTATTTGGGCATTGATTTGTTATCATACAAAAGAATAAAAACTAGGCCCAGATAGATAGATAGATAGATAGATAGATAGGAAAAATATTTCCCAGATCGATAAATAGGCAAAAATGAATCTCTCTCTCTCTCTCTCTCTCTCTCTCTCTATATATATATATATATATATATATATATATAATATATATATATATATATATATATATAGAGAGAGAGAGAGAGAGAGAGAGAGAGAGAGAAATATGAAGATCTACGAGATGCGTCAGAAATGGATGGATAACGGATGTATTTCCTATCGAAGTCGGATGCCAAGGATTTATTACTAACTCGACCTTCGGATTTTTTACTAGATTTGGACTTTCTCCACCAGACAAGAGGAAATACATAAAAAAACACCCAGGATAAAGCTCTAACCGCATCAGCGTGGATATGGCAATCCCACAGTGTGACAACAAACCAACAAAATTCTGGTGGTATTTTGAGATACTGCTGGGACGCTCTGGGTTAGTGGTAATGATGCTTCAGCCCCGAAACCATGCCTGAAATTAGAGTCATCATCTAATGACGGCTTTGTTGGTCGTAATTCTACTGTGTAAACAGTGGTCGTTGTATAAAATTACACACACACACACACACACACACACACACACACACACACACACATATATATATATATATATATATATATATATATATATATATATCCAGTTCCTCCGCGTGGCAGGATGTGACGCAAGTAAATATTTTTAAGCGGAGTTTAATAGATTTTAATTAAGAGTTTTTCTTCTCCTTCACTGGTTGTCAAACCAAGATTAAAGAACCCGGTCTATCCTACTATTTATCTATGGCTGGAAGGAGAATAGCCGTATTCAAAGATATTAGCGATATGTAGAATACAAACAGCCTCGACCAGGATTTGAACTCGGGAGTAGATATTAAACTACGAGCATCTATGTATTATATATATAACAAATTTATGTATTATATATATATTATATATATATATATATATATATATATATATATATATATATATATAACAAATGATATATTAATTGTAACAAATAATGTATGTATTATATATATGATAAATAATAAATATACATTATATATATGACAAATAATATGTATACATATATGACAAATAATGTATATATGTATTGTATATAACAAATAAAATATATTATATATACTAACAAGAATATGCACCCTCCAGACGTAAGTATTTAAGTTTTAATATAATTAGAAAGGCTAATAAAATTAAATAAGAATGCATATAAAAAGATTATGCTTATTTTAATTATATTTTAATTGGTTTCTATAAAAAATATTCATATGATTGATTTTAATACGTTGAAGAATAAAACAATAATATTAGAGATCAATACCACAAAGTAATTTTTTTTATTAAACCCGGTTTTGTTAAAACCAGTATGCAAATCAACCACACCATATATTATGTAAACCTTCATTTCTTAGTGATATATAAGAACATTGCGGGATTTTAAACGCACTAATAACATGGGTTGTTTTGATGCAAATCTAACTCAGATTTTCATAGAGACCTCATTAATACATAAAATTTCTTCTATGTATTAATGATTTTGACTATAAATTGAATTCTCATTGATAAACATACGTAGTTCCTGAGAGTATTGTAACGTATGTAGTGACGTAGTTTTGGTTACAGACGGACACCGAATCTTCATTATGATAAGATAACAAATAATTATTTTCACCATAATATCCTTACTTGTCAACGCTTCTCAATCAATGCACATTACTTTTTATCTTCTACATTTTTTTTCGATGATCATCATTGCGTACAAGTTTTGCATCATTGGTTGGGTAATGGGTATACTTTACTAATCTATCAAAGTATAAAATGACAATACCATCATTCATAATGGGTTGCAAGACTTTTTTTTCTTCTCATAGTTGAGTGCCAGTAGCATTGGACACTGTATCCTTGTGTTTTCTCAGATGACCCACCAGGCCAGTCCTGGTGAGACATACTCTTCCACATAAACTACATATTGAAACTTCTCCACTTTGAATGTTGCTGGGCTAGAAATTACCCTTTCTAATAGCCCGCTTCAATATTTGATGTTTAATTCGGTTGGACTCAAATTCTTCCACGGATAGGTAGATGGTGGCTCTCCAGCCAGGCCTATTACGAGCTAGCTTCTCCCAGTCCTCCACAGCAATAGCAGTGTTCTTCAGAGTGTCCTTGGGGCAATCCTCAAACCTCAATTTAGGTTTCACTGACGACGTTTGCCAGTTTTTCCCCGTAAAATAGTTGTTTTGGGATTCGGCAATCATTCATGCGAACTAGATGACCAGACCAGCGAAGACGTGATCTAAGGATTAAACTCTCAATACTAGACAGGTGACATCTTTCAAGTATTGTGGTGTCTGGTGACAACCATTCTATCCCTAAAATCCTGCGAAGGCAATTCTGATGGAATCTCTCTGTCCTGAGATGTCATTCGTAAACAACCCAAGTCTCACAGGCGTACAAAAGTGCAGTGAGCACACAGACTCACAATACACCCAGCTTGGTGGAGATCTTAATGCAACCTTGGTGGCATATATATATATATATATATATATATATATATATATATATGGGGAGAGAGAGAGAGAGAGAGAGAGAGAGAGAGAGAGAGGAGAGGGAGAGAGAGATTGATTGATTGATTGATAAATTTTAGAGGGTGGACTGAAAATTTCATAGGCTGACTTGATATCTACCATTGATGACTTGGGATCCAAGTACTGCAACACTGATTGGGTATAATTTACTATTCTATCAAAATACAATATCCATAAAAACTTTTGAATAAAAATTTAGATAACAACTATGTCTGGTTACGGGAAAAGATGCTTAACCTACCAATCCATAAGTGCGGTTTCGAATCCCGCCAATTTCTAAGACTATATATTGTGACAAGACAAATGTTCATTCGCCCTGTCAGCTGGGACTGAATAATACACCGACTGCGCCTCTGCAGAGGGGTAAGACTGCCCCCGCCCAGATAAATTAGCACGTACCAAAATACTTCATTTTGAATCGCCTCAAAACGACTATTCTTCCGAGATTTTGATAAGTATTACTTTAAACCAATTCTAGAATTCTGGAAAAGAAAATTTATTTTACTTTGAAAAAAAAAATGTGTGCACTTATTTATGGAATGATATAAGAGTTTGGCTTTGCTTTGCTACCAATGGAGTTCCACATCTGTTTCCATGACAACTACTGTTATCTTTAATTTCACCTGCAAATCATAGCAGTGATATTTTCTTAATCCCAGCGTATTTTTCAAGACACGCCTCTAATTCATACATTAACGAATGCATTGATACTTCATCAGAGAAATAGGCTTTCTATGTAGTTATTTACTAAGTTTAGCTTAGTTGTGGCACAAGGCCAAAAATATGGAGCACTCAGTGAGGTACGACTTCAATTAAGCACATATACTCCCAAAAAAAGCCATATCATAAACACATCGCTTGTGTATTTACTTCTCATACTGTCGTGTAGAAGAAGTCACTATAAGAGGAATAGATACCTACTTCTAAACAAAACGTCGATGCTCGTTAACAATGGTCAGCTAGTTCAGCTTGCTTAACCATTACATAACGTGAGACTTCCCAGGTAAATGCATTTCAAGCTTCCAATTCTGTGAGTGTTATATACCCTACCTATGAACATTAATGGGTATATCCCAATCCTCATAAATACGGGAGTATTATTCTGACTGAGTAGTCTTATACCACTAGTAGTGGTTTACCCTTCTTCACGCCGCTGGCGAGTATTGTAGTTTGTTAATGTCATAAAGATTCCATTCCATTTCCAACCTCCGTTTGGTTATTTCTTATTTAGTAACCACAGAGTGTGCGTGGATGTGCAAAAATTTGGCTGCTCGATAACAGTAATGTTCTATGTGTCTAGTTTTTTTTTTATATCAATGGATTACAACAAAGGAATACTTGTAGAACAACATTTCCGCCTCAAACAGACACGATTTTAACAGAGGTGCAAAATTCACCACCGTAGAAAGAATTGAAAAAAGATTTGAGCATCAAATCAGTGATTGAAAAACAAGAACACAAATGGATAAAAACTTCTCTGAACACTTGTGCCATTTGGATATAATATGAAACTTAATTATCCTGCCTTTGAATAAAATTTGACGAACACAAACATCTGTATAAACAAGTGAGCTGCGACTAATTTGAAACGCACTCCAACCAAAACTAATGAAAACCTCATTATCCAGGTGCCTACACCATATATATATATAATATATATATATATATATATATATATATATTGGAGTATATGTGCTTAATTGAAGTCGTACCTAATTTTGAAAGTTAATTAATCAATAATTCATTAATTAGGCAGACATGCCTATTTAAATGTAAGGCTAAACAAATCGAGAAAAATCAGTCTCTGTATGTACATTTCGGCCTATTAGGCCTCATCAGCAAAGTTATAGATAGGAAGACCGCCCTGTGCGTGATTCGAAACCCGACCGTCAAACTGACAGGTGAGGACCGTAACCCCTACACCAAGTGAACTTTCTTAGATTTTTCGTTTTGTTTAGAAGTAGGTTTCTAATCCTCTTATAGTGACTTCTTCTAGACGATAGTATGAGAAGTAAATACACAAGCGATGTGTTTATGATATGGCTTTTTTGGGAGAATATGTGCTTAATTGAAGTTGTACCTAATTTTGAAAGTTAATTAATAATTAATTAATTAGACGGGCATACCTATTTAAATGTAAGGCTAAACAAATCGAGATAAATCAATCTCTGTATGTACATGTCAGCTTGACGGTCGGGTTTCGAATCACGCACAGGGCAGTCTTCCTGTCTATAGCTCTGCTGATGAGGCCTAATAGGCCGAAATGTACATACAGAGATTGATTTTTCTCGATTTGTTTAGCCTTACATTTAAATAGGTATGCCCACCTTATTAATTAATTATTAATTAATTAACTTTCAAAATTAGGTACGACTTCAATTAAGCACATATAATCCCAAAAATTGTCGGCTAAAAAAAGCCATATCATAAACACATCGCTTGTGTATTTACTTCTCATATATATATATATATATATATATATATATATATATATAAGGAATTGAAGACATTTAAACCAGAAGATATTTTTCGTATAAGAAATGTGTATGCTGAGTCACCAGTAAAATTTTCGGACCATATGACCTTTAGGCACCCCTTTTTGATCTCGATTAAGAACGGATATGTTTTTCATTTACATCGTCAATATCCGGTTGTTTTAACAGACGATTCTTAGTTTTTTAATTATAAAACTAACCCCTAACAAACAACCGGATATTGACGGTGTAAATGAAAAACATGTCCTGTCTTAATCGAGATCAAAAAGGGGTGCCTAAAGGTCATATGGTCCAATTTTTCTTCAATCCTCTTCTGATATATCAATTTCTTTAAAAGCTCTGTTTTCCAATTTTGTAAAAATAAATAAATGAATAAATAAAATAAATAAAAAATTCCCGTAAAACTTTTTTTTTTCCTGACGAAGGCGTTTTTGTTTTATTCATTTTTGATGGGGACTCAATTTAAAAAAATAATTTTTAAGCGCATATTTTTTCATTTTGTCCTATTTAACCCATAGATAGGACTCTAACAGATACTATCCTCCGTGTCATAGTAGACCTGGGAGTAATGGTGATAAAGGTGTACTTCACATTCCCTGAATATATATATTCTTTATTATTTATATATATATATATGTTGAAAAAAAAGAAAGGAAAGAAATAGGATATTTTAATCAATTTTACTTACACGTGTTTCGGTCAGGAGTTTATCCATGTGTACGTTATTCAAACTATTATTATTTTTAAATAACCAAATGAAATGAAATGATAATAATAAATAGAATAAATGTAGAAATGTTCCGCACACAAAGAAGATTCGACCTTCCTCAGAGTAAATCCTTATTTTTTTAAATGAAATTCGTTGGAAAGCGGAGAATTTTTGAAATGTGTGCGGAACATTTCTACATTTTTTCTATTATTATTATTTCATTTCATTTGGTTATTTAAAAATTATAATAGTTTGAATAATGTACACATGGATAAACTCCTGACCGAAACACGTGTAAGTAAAATTGATTAGAATATCCTGTTTTATCCATTCTATACTTTCTTTCTTTTATTTCTTTTTCAACATACTGTCGGATTCACTTCCATTTTCACTTTATATATATATATATATATATATATATATATATATATATATATATATATATGGTGATTGCTTCTTCTTGTCAGAAGATTACCATCTGTTCATTGATCACCCTGTGCACGCAGGTGACTTTTCAGTCGACTCCATAGCCACGGGACTTTTATGAGATCTGTGCACGGAACAATCACCACAGCACGTGTTTCGTTATACACGTACCTCCCCTCTAAATATCCACAGCTAGAATCCAATGACAACCACTGCCAGATGATTAGTAGCTGTATCTACCAAAGGTTTTTACAGAGTTTGCTTCTCACCGAGTGTCATCAGTCTTCATATCAGGGTAGCCGGAATTTTCAGTCATCGTCCTTCCTCGGGCACTGTAATATGACAGTCTTCATCAATCTCTTTCCATTTTGAAATTGTTTATTTCAAGTGTATTTCGTTAATATCCGTTGAAATAATATTTGCTTCTTTAAGAATCTCCCAATCAATATCTTTTCACTTTGAATTGTTTATCTATCTATCTATCTATGTGTGAAATAAAAGGAAATATACATAATAATGTTTACTCCTCTGAAGATAATTATCCATAAACACCACGGATTTACCTACACTTATTGGTTACTTATTTAATAGTTGGAGTGTACTTTTTATACAATTATACACTTTTTTAAACAATTTTACATCAGGCTCTTTTGAGTCTTATTATAACTGTAATGCTTCTGACTTTTAAAAATTAAAAATAAAATTCATTTTATTTTTAAATAAAATTCATTTTATTTTTAATACAGACAACGCATCTTTTGAAAAATTCCAACTTTGACAAACAGCGTTCTGTTTGCGCATTTTTCTTCTAACGGTCATTTCATCCCGTTTCACTTTTGTTGAAGACCGATCTATTACATACGGTCGATACAGATATTCCTAGGGACCTCACATCAGTGAGGGGGTGGGGTGCGATGTGCTTTTTCATTTCATTTGTTTTTTCATTATATCAAATTCATACTATCTATTATCTATCTATCTATCTACAAGGTGTGTCAAAAAGTATCGAAAATTAAGTACTTTTTGACACACCTTATATTCTGAAAAATTACGTTCCATTCATTCTTTATTTCTATGTCGGTAAATACAGCTTTAAATTTATACTTTTTGACAGACCTTGTATTCTAAAAGAATTAACGTTACATTTATTGTTCATTCCTAACTTGGTAAATACAGATTCAATCTTGATACTTTTTGACACACCTCGTATATATATATATAGTATGTTGTGCATTTCGTTGAAGTCAGCCCATTAGCATTTCCGGAATATGAAACATTATTCCATGATTGATTAAATTTATTTTAATTAGAAACATTAAAATAATATGTATAAGCTGAGGTAGCGGGAACATGGAGTCAACAGCGCCTGGTTACTGACATTTTATCACCTATGCAATCTTTGTCTGATGAGCGCATAGGCGAGAAACTACGTTGACTCCATGTCCCCGCTACCATAACTTAGATATAAATGCTTGATCAATGATATTGAGCACTGTTTACTTATAAACATAGCACCCATATTATCTCTCTCTCTCTCTCTCTCTCTGTCTGTCTCTCTCCCTCTGTCTCTCTCTCTCTCTCTCTCTCTCTCTCTATATATATATATATATATATATATATATATATACAAGTTTTGTTGAACTGTACAGACAATTCCTGTCGGACAAGTTTTTCGTTAATCCGTTCCAATTTTCGGGCCATCTTTCTGGTGACGGGGTGTAACTGGTATAACAGTCCCCCAAAGGTTTCAAAACGAGCGCCTTCGGCAATACAATTTGCCATCCTCAGGTGGGAAACGATGGTATGATTTCGTGTCTCGTTTTTAACGAGAACGAGTAGTAGCAAGGAATTAGAAGTGGGAGCTAATAACCATTGGTAATAGGAGGTTGTAGAAATGGTAGTGGTTCGAGTGAGCTTTGCAGTAGTGATTTTATCATATAAAAACTTGTCCGACAGGAATTGTCTGTACAGTTCAACAAAACTTGTATAAAAGAAAAAATGCTGCCAAAATACACTTATTTTAATACATATATATATATATGTATAACTATGATATATATTTCTCAATATATGTATATGTGTGTGTGTGTGTGTGTGTGTGTGTGTGTGTGTGTGTGTGTGTGCGTGCGTGTATTTCCAGGATGTTCAGGATAAATTTGACATATTTATATTTGGTTATTTTTCTCCGTAGGTTGGAGGTATTGACGCGCACTACACATCATTTTAAAGCTTATACCCTTCTTCATTCAAATACGTGATGACAGAATGGATGACTGGAATCCATCTGAACCCAGGAAGAGAATAACTTGTATCATGATGATCGGCTGCGGCCATCAAAATAAGGAGATTATGGTTGCTGCCCAATGCTTCCTGAACACTGTAAAAACAATCAGGGATGAACTGGAGAATTGCAATGGAGACTACGAGGCTGTGGCTAGAAGAAAGCAACATAACAGACGATCTGATTACGTTCGTACAGCATTTTTTCAGAGAGGGTACCAGGTTGAATTCAGATGCCTACGTGGAGTTGCTAAACACTGTAGTTAAACCCTGAATAGCAAGAGTAGCCAGTGGTAGGCCATATGTATGACAGCAGGATTCGGCCCCTGCACACCTCTGGAAAAGTAAAAAATGGTTGTAGGCGAATTTTTACGACTACACCAGTCCCAATGTTTGGCCTCCGAACTCCCCAGATCTTAACCCCATGGATTATTATGTATGGGGCGCTGTTGAGAAAGACACCAATCGCTGTGACAGTACTACAAAAGCCCAGTTAATCGACAGAATTAAGGTAGTTTTTGAGACCCTTCCCAGGGAAACTGCAACATCAGCTTTCTCCAGGTTCCGGAGCAGGATTGAGGCTGTGATCGACGCTAATGGCGATTATTTTGAGTGAAACTTGTTGACAGTAGTGTAATTTCCGTGCCTGTTGAATTTCTTTAAATTCATTAAATTTTGTAGTTACCAAGCACTTTTTCTTTTCCTTGTGAAACTGTCAAATTTCTCCTGAACACCCTATATATATATATATATATATATATATATATATATTATATATATATATATGGTTACAACATGCCATGAGAGATAGAATTGGCTTTTTGTTTATAACATGATTTTGTTTATTAACGTGGTTCTAACAAACGCCACATCCCTTTCGTGCGTGCCCAGGGAGCGAACATTAGACGTCTGCTTAACACTCTTCCTTTTACCTGTATCTGTTTCCAATAGCAACGGCGATCGTTGCGCCCTCGAGGGCGGGCTAAAAGTAGTTCTGATGGACGAACAGATAACCGAGATTTGGTTACAACAGTGATATATATATATATATATATATATATATATATATATATATATATATATATATAATTTATGGTAGCGTCGACGTAGAGTCAATGGCGCTTGGTTACTGATAATTTTTCGCTTATGCAATTATTCAAATCAAGTACTTGGTTTGAATAACAGGCGAGAAACTGTCAGTAACCAAGCGCCGTCGACTCCATGTCCACACTATCCTGACTTAAATGCTCGATCCACGATATTGAGCACTATTTACTAAGAAATTTAGTACACATATCATCTATCTCTGTCCTGTCTGTCTGTCTTCTGTCTGTCTATTTATATATATATATATATATATATATATATATATATATATATAATATATGTGTGTGTGTGTGTGTGTGTGTGTGTGTGTGTGTGTGTTGTGTGTGTTTTGGCGGTTGGTTTTGAAGGCTATCACAATTTCTACAGAAAAACGAGGTAACTATTTTGTTGTTCATTTATCTTTGATTTTTTCTCTTAATATTTCGGGGTGTAAAAAAATTCCTTCGTCAGATTTCTGAAAGCACGGAACCCTAGAGGAAGCTATATATATATATATATATGAAATTTAACATTTTGAAAAAACATATGATGTTTGTTATGTAATTGCTGACAGTACTGAACTCCAACATCTTTTTTCAAATTACATTGTGGACTTGTATATTTTTTAACAGCTGAAATATATACTATACTATTTTGATACCCACTTTACATTTTTATATAAATTTTTACAACAAACTCTTTTGAGTTTTTCTATAAACTATAATGCTTCTGATTTTAAAAAAATTAAAAATAAAATTTATTTTATTTTTAAAACAGAACATGCATTTTTCAAAAGTTTCAGCGGTTGAATTCAGCGTTCGTTTCTGTAAACAGTCTTTTTAACGGATATCTTCTCTTCCCATCTATGTCGCTCTTTGATGAAGACCAACTTATCGATTTGGTCGAAACAGTACTGTCAGCAATTACATAACAAACATCATATGTTTTTCAAAATGTTAAATTTCATACGGTCGGATTAATTTCCATCTATTTTTCATATATATATATATATATATATATATATATATATATATATATATATATATAGAGATTTATCCAAAACTTGGTAGTAAGGGATGATTCTATATGTGATTTCAAGATCCACTGTACTAATATTGATGATCCAGTATGTATAAATACAGTGAATCATTAAATCACTAAAGAGAGCTCAATGTAAAATAACCTTTTAGATTATATACAGAGCAATATTTATCAATAAAGGAAGAACTCAATACAGTAATCCCATAATAAATTTATTTCGACGAAAATTGGGGCCCATATAAATCTAAGTTGATTTAAACAGGCTCCCCAAATTTTCGCCTAATCAGATGGGTCTCAATTCATATATATATATAATATATATATATATATATATATATATATATGTGTGTGTGTGTGTGTGTGTGTGTGTGTGTGTGTGTGTGTGTGTGTGTCGTAAAGTTGATTGATGAACAACACTGGATTGTCAGATGCCGAACACGCCTGATTTATGTATCTTCGATGTTTAATGCCACGTGCTTCTGTTAAAAAGAAAAGTGCATCGTGTTTAAAGAAATTTTTTTCAGCGTATAATCATAAAATTTTGATGATATTAAATATTCATTTAGATTACAAAAAAAAATAAAAAATAATAATAATCTATACATACATAAAGGACAGTTTGTGTGTATGTATGTCTCGATGAAACTACGAAAATAAAACAATTAACGATGAACTAAATATATATACACATTAAATATCAATGGTTCTTGCTTTTTGTGCAAAATTATGAAGATTTGATTTATATTCAAAGATATTAAAACTTAAAATATACATAGAAATAGCATTGAAATTCTACTTAAAAATATCCAGCATTTGTAAAGTCTCAAAAGTAAACAAATAAATATACACCAGGGTTTTTTTGCACCCCCTTCTACACAGGTGATGTTGGGTAGTCGCTTCTAGTTTAATCTAAAAGAGAACAAAAATGAAGAATATATTTTGTTATTTTGTATTTGAAAAATATTAATTCAATACCAGTTAATGTTAAAGAGAGGTAGAAGTGTGTGTGTGTGTGTGTGTGTGTGTGTGTGTGTGTGTGTGTGTGTGAGAGAGAGAGAGAGAGAGAGAGAGAGAGAGAGAGAGAGAGAGAAAGGGGGTAGTGATGGTGAAATGGAGAAAAGTGAGATCAAAAGAAAAAGAGAGTGTAAGATTATGACAGAGAAGTTGAGAAAGAGAAAGAGAGATCAAAATTGTGTTTGTGTGTGTGTGTGTGTGTGTGTGTGTGTGTGAGAGAGAGAGAGAGAGAGAGAGAGAGAGAGAGAGAAGAGAGAGAGAGAGAGTGATGGTGAAATTGAGATATATATAAAGAGAAAGAGAGAAAGAAGAAATAGGGTAGAGAGAGAGAGGGGGGCAGATCGAGTAGATAGAAGGAGATAATCTAGAGAAAAAGGTATATATATATATATATAGAGAGAGAGAGAGAAGACAGACAGACAGACAGACACAGAGAGACAGAGAGAGGGAAAGAGACAGAGAGATAAACATAGAAATAGACAGACAGACAGACAGACATGATGATGTGAAATGAAGACGTCGGATATAAAAAAGAAAGAAAATCGTAACATAGAAAATAAGTTAAGTCACAATCCAGTTTTCATTTCATGAGGTCAGTGGTTCACTCCAAGCGGCTGCTATGACACTGCATCTACCACCCACGGGGTCTTTATTAATACCTCTGCTGCTGCTATGGCTACTATCACTGCTACTATTGCCGCTCTTTTTTCCTTTTCTGTTTTTATTGCAATCTACCTCCTCCTCCCTCCTTTCCTCCTCCTCCTCCTCCTCCTTCTCCTCGGAGAAGTGACAAGCCGAACATGACCACGACGACGACGACTACCACGATTGTTTGCACCAATGCAATGTCAGATATCTTAACAAGATTTTCTCTTCCTAACATTCGACTCTTTTAAAGTTTCCCAATCGAAAAAGTATTAACAAGGTGCTTTTTCATTCACTCTTCTTCTTCTTCTTCTTCTTCTTCTTCTTCTTCTTCTTCTTCTTCTTCTTCTTCTTCTTCTTCTTCTTCTTCTTCACCATCACTCTTGGTTCTTCTTCTTCTTCTTCTTCTTCTTCTTCTTCTTCTTCTTCTTCTTCTTCTTCTTCTTCAATATCCCCATGCTTTTTGTTGTTGTTGTTGATGTTGTTGTTCTTCAAAAGCATCCTCCTTGTTTCTTCTTCTTCTTCTTCTTCTTCTTCTTCTCTTCTTCTTATTATTATTATTATTATTATTATTATTATTATTATTATTATTATTATTATTATTATTATTACATATTGTTATTTTGAACCTGCCACCATTACCATTCTCTTGTTATTCATTCCCTCATCATCGACAAATAATCTTTTAATATAAAAAAATAAATAAATATAAAAAATCCCAAAACGTAAGAAGAATCTCTATTTAAACAAAACCAAATAAATCAATTATGAATTTGATATTGTTCCTTTTGAATTTGATTTTATTCCGTTTTTAAAACTGAATTTAATTGAACGAATTAATAAATTGATACAATTTTCTCAATATAAGTGCTTGAATTAATTATTTCATTTGTTGTTGTTATTGATTTTTCTTGATTGTTTACTGTCAAAGTTTTCACACACACACACACACACACACACACACACACACACACACACACACATATATATATTATATATATTATATATATATACAGAGGCGAGAAGACGTCTTATTGTTTTGAGCCTTATTTGAGTGATGTTAGGTAAAATCACTTTAGATTGTTTAATTTTAACCATTTGAAAGAAAAAAAAAGACGAAAAAAACAAAAACGAACAACAGAAAAATAAATAGATAAATAAATAAATAAAAACAAAAACAAAACAAAAAAAACAACCGATTAAACGAATTGTTTTAATCTGAACGACTTGTTACTAATACTTTCTGATCTAACTCCATTGTTCACACCCTCCCACACCTTCAAACACTCATTAATATTTACCTTAATTAATCCTCTAAGGATTCACTGTGCACGCACTTGCATTGTCCAAAGGCCTACGCAGTCTTTCTTTTTTTACTCAAAAGTCATAGACAAAGACTTTTTTACAATGTATTTTATTTGTTTAATTTATGCATTCATTTATCTATTTTTCTGATATAAAGATATACACTTGTATTTTAATTCTAGGTATTTTAGCTGTCATAGTTTCCCATGTAATTTTCATGTAATTTTCATGAACAGTTTCCATCACTAACGCTACTTAACAATAAAATAATGCATTTTACTATTTCTTGGCATTTTTGAGATACGGCTTGATGATTAGTATTATTTGTATTATCACGGAAGTTTGATTGGACACGTGGCCTAATGGATAAAGGAGTTAGGTTAAGACAAGTGACAGTTATTTCTAGACTGCAGGTTCAATCCTGGTCAGGGGCAGCAGTAACATAGAATAATAATTAACGCCACTACCCCCGTGTACTAAATAAAGGGTTAAGTTCAAAGCTCCGTGATGGCTCCGGTTACGAAAAGAAGGTTTCCGATTTCGAAAAGAAGGTTCTCGAGTCCGAGATGGTTCCCGAGTTCGAGAAGGTTCCCGAGTCTGACAAGAAATACCTGAAAAGGTCGGAGGGCACATCGGCCGAAATGTTGTACAGATAACAAAGAAGACGAGGATAATAGTCCGAATAATACAAATAATACTAATGTATTTTACTTTTAAAAAAATAACGAATCTGTATTTAAACACCGTATACGACAATTGTCGAATTCCTAAAGACATAAACAGTGAGAATATATAATCGAAATCCTAAGATCCTTTCGCGTATGAGTCGCACAGGTATCTGTGTGGTAAAGTGAGGAGCTGATGGTAGGTGTGGCGCTCCACCTCAAACACCAAAAAACAATCTCCTTGGTTAAGTTAAAAGGGGATAGACTGCCTCTTTGTCTGGTTGATACCGACTTTAGGCCACCTCAACAACTTTACCTTTACCTTTACTATATGTATACACAGACATATTTTCATATCTTCGCGGCGACCTTAATATATATATATATATATATATATATATATAATTGCTCTAAAGACTCTCAGCCACTGCCTTCTTTAGAATGTATGATAAAAGGGTTTCTACCAGGGCAATAAGGCCTGGACAATCATATAGGTGCTAGAGCTTGATGTGACCAGCTGATTGAACTTAAGAAGCCTCTTTGATCGTCCGTCTAGCCTAAGTAAGGGCAAAAGTAGTGTGTTGCATGTCATGGACTGCTAAGCCACCAGGATTTCGTCCTTAAGCATCATGGGTTGTCACCCAGGGCCAACAGGTGGCTCTATGGGGGGGGGGTACCCTTGCACAGAGATGCAGTCGGTGTGTTCTACAGACCCACCAACAGGATGTCGTTTCCGTGGGAATAGATAGGAGACTACTTTTGTAGTAAAAGTGAACTTCAGGCTACCTTCGATGGAGCTGTCCGTTGCTTGGTGTGTTACGTATGCAGGAGAAGATGGCCTTTCGAAGGATTCTCCAGAATTAATTGGGCAAACAGCGAATACATTTTAATCACTTGTAGGTTAAATCGAACTTAACGGACTTAAATTCCACCATCGTATGTCACCCCGCCGAAATATAAAAAAATACCAAAAATCAAGGAATCAACCGAATTTAATGAAATTTTCAGTGTTGATATATTAATGAATAAACGATATAATGCACCAGTTATTTTATTTAAAAACTTTTACATTTTTTCAGCTCAGTTCACTTTGAACCACGTATCTTTGAGAATCTGTCTTACGCCTCAAAGATCCGTGGTTCTAACTTAACTGACCTGAAAAAATGGAAACGTTTTTAAATAAAATACCTAGTGCATTATATATTTTACTCGTTAATATATCAACACTCAAAATTTCATTAAATTCAGTTAATTCCCTGGTTTTTTTCCGGCGGGGTGATATACGATGGTGGAATTTAGGCCCGTTAATTTCGATTTAATTCACTTGTATCTATTAGTTAGTAACGGAAATTTATATACTGACATCCCATCATGCCAGTTGAACACAAGGTTCATCATAGTAGTGGACTACGCACAAACCGAAACTCTTGCGTGGCCAGTGAAAAAATTGCATTAATCCCTTCGGCACTCTTCTTTTGAGGCGCCTAAAGCACTTGACAATAAACCCAGCCTGGTCCCTTTAAATCAAGGGGACAGGTGTTGCCTGAAGGGTGGCCCCCACCCGGGATCACGCTGATATTAATCTCTTACCAGTCCAATGGCGAAGCCACTGAACACGAAGCCGAAAAACCGGAAGCTAGAGCGTTGAATATAATATGTAACCATCATACAGAAAATGCAAAATTCTTCGATTTACAAGGGTTTTTTTTTTTGTAATTTTAAATTTCCTTCTTTTTTTTTTTTTTTTTTTACATTAGCGGAAACAATTTTTATATCAGATCTGCAATTAATCATACACATTTGCTGTTGTTGTTGGCATCCGTCCATCTACTAAAGACGATGGCGTAGTGTCCACTTTTTTATCTGCAACTGCGCGAGTGGCTGAACAGACCAATCTTTGAATGGCAATCACTGGTGCAGTGATTTCAAACAAACGGTGCTGCTTGCTGGAGTTGCTGTTGTCTCTCCTTCCTTTTGGCTCTCGTTTCTGTGGCGGCTTCTTTCCTCTCTTTTTCACTCCCTTTCGTTCCTTGTTTGACGAGGAGGCGCCAGGTCTTCTGCATGAACCTCCCATGTGTTGGTGTCGATGTGGCATGTCTTCATGTCCCTCTTGCATACATCTTTAATGCGTATGCGGGTCTCCCTACCGGTCGGGTGCCCCTACTAACTCGCCATACAGTAGGTCTTTGGGGGAAGCGGCCTTTGTCCATCCTCCTGACGTGACCAAACCAACGCAGGCGCCTCTCGCAGATGATGGCGGGCATGCTGTTTATATTTGCTCGTTACAGCACGTCTATGTTGGGCACTTTGTCCTGCCAGCGTATGCGTAGAATGCGGCGTAGGCATCTGAGGTGGAAATTGTCCAGTTTCCTCACGTGGCATGTGATCTAGGCTTCGCTACTGTATAGGAGAGTACCGAGGACGCACGCTTTGTAGACGCGTAATCATACAAAGTACAAACATGTAAATACATATTTTTTTAGTGGTTAACGTGCTGGACTGCGACAGCGTAGTAAGTGAGTTCGAACTCCAGTTGCGCTCTTCACTTTCGGTATGAATCCTCTCATTCCTACAGCTAAGGGTTAAATAGTACCACTAATATTCATATACAAGGTTTACTTTGGTATTGAATAACCTACGATGGTTGATATGCCATTAAACAAAGAAACAAACACTTAAAATTTGAACAATTTAGAATGTTTTTAACTCTTTGCCTACTTTAAACCGCTCACAGTGGCTCTCTCTGTTTCTACGCATACCACACACAAGCAAATACAAAAACTGGTGATTATTTCATTATAATTGAGCAGAAGGACGCAGATTACAATAATAATGGGACTTTATTTGAATAGAATGAGTTCTGAGGTGAATAGATAGTGAACTTCGAAATATCCCATTATAAAGGTAAAAAAAATACCAAAACAAAATTTGATACACCTATGGCGGGGGATTTGGTTGGCAAAGAGTTAAAATCACGTCGTTTTTTTTGTTGTTTTTTTTTTGGGGGGGGCGTAATTTTTACAGATTGCTGGTAGTACAGTCAGACATAGCCCCGTCACTACTCTAATAGAATCGATTGTATCGTCATTTGTATGTCGTGTTGTATCCAATTGTGCGTCATGGAAATGCTACATAGTCTGGCATTTGTCATATTTTAGTCCTTGTTTCTGATACCAATTCCAAATTATAACCGATAAAGAGAAAAATGGACATAATTTGATTATGTGTAGTGGTAATCCTTAACTATTTCCTCGTAAATTCCTACCATAAAATAAACTGAACCCTCATTTTATGTCCGTGTTTTTGGAATAAATGTTTTATTTTTCTTGCACCCGTTATTTTTCAATACTAAATATATTATATCTATTTATTTTAATATTCACTTCAATGTGTATATTCTAAAAGTTTTTATTGTGTGAGAATGGTTAGTTTTAAAGTGTTAGTTTTTGTATTGTTATTTCTTTTCTTTTTTTTTTTTTGGCTTTGGTACTCTAAAATAAAAACGTCAGATTTTAATCATCGTCGACGAAAAAACAAAATTACGGTCATAAAAGGAGGATCCAATTAATGCCTAAATTGTAGAACACAAGTTCAATTTCTTAAGCGGGGTTTAACAGGTTTGAATTCAGATTTTTTCTTCTCCTAGACTGGTTACTTAGCCAAGGTTAATGAGTCCAGTCTGCCCTGCTATTTACCAATAGCTGGATTAGATAGTAGTTGGATGCACACCTTTCCCAAGTGTATTAGCGCGAGCACCAATATAATTGTCCCAACCGTATTGCTCTTATGGTGAATCTCCAACCCTTTTTATCATATATGTGTTAGAATGCCTTGGCTAAGCGTCTTAGTGTCCATGATGTAAACTGCATCTAGTGGTGAGTTCTTGCGCTCTGGAGAGTGTGTACCTCTTCATTGCCATTACTCCCAGGTCCACTCTGACCGGAGTGGGAGTATCTGTTAGGGTCTCATCTATGAGTTATATAGATTAAAAATGAGTTAAAATATTTTTTTTATTTAATACCCAACAAGAATGAAAAATAAACTTATTCGGCATAAACTAACCCTAAAAGGGTTGATATGCCGTAAAATCCAACCAATTTGTTTTGTGAATACCCCCATATTAAAGATGGGGGCGCGTGGTGTAACGGTTAGAGTCGTAGGAAATTAGCTCGTCAACCCGAGTTCAAATCCTGGACAAGACTTTGCATTTCACATAGCGCTAATACCCTTCGAAAAGGTATGCATCCAACTCCTTTCCCTCCAACTATGGGTAAATAGTAGGGCAGACCGGGCTCTTTAACCTTGGCTTGGCAACCAGTTAAGCAGAAGGAAAATTCTCAATCTAAACCTGTTAAACTGTGCTTCAGAAATTGACTTTGTGTCAAATCCTGTTTGTGCGTAGGTGTTGGTGTATATATATATATATATATATATATATATATATATATATATATATATATATATATATATATATATATATATATATATATATATATATATAAGTCATCGCATAGCGGAAGGCGCATCAAAGCAGCTAAATGATTATTTGTTTAAATCCTGATTCTGTAGATGTCCGGGTGTTTACTTAACATAAGTGTAGACGATTGGGGCAAAAACAAGAACAAACCACCGTTGAATCGCTGTAGAACTTCTTCACGCGCAGCTTTCTGCAACGTCTTTCTCTTTTTCTTCCTCCTCGTGGGACGACGTCGTTCGAAGTGTCCCGGTACAGATGACTACCCGCTTTTCTGGCGGTTGGCGGAAACGTTACGCAAATCATCCGTCTCACGAGAATCGCGCTGTTCGTGCCAGTCGACTCCCCCCCCCGTGAAAAGCACAGGCGATCTTATATTGCTTAGATTGGAGTATGGAATGGGCTGTATACACTACCCGTTCATAATGACAACAGACACCACTAAGAGGGTAATACCAATCGTAAAGTCTCCAAAGCACAGGGATACTCGTCGTGTGCCTTTTGGAAACACTGTTGTGTTTGTTGTACATGCGCCAGCCCCTACGTATCGATGCCACGCTCAGTGTTGGCTTGGGAGACGTTTCTCGTGGAGCCCCCGACTGACTCTACTGCCAAGTGAAATTTGCCCGGTTATTCGGTTTTAGAACGCGAAAGACATTAAACCAATTGGAATTTATCTTCAATTAACGGTATTGTATAGCGAGTCGTGCATGGATTTCGAAAATGTCTGCAAGTAGTTTAGGGAGTTTGCAACGATGATGAAATTCAATGATATGGCGGCGAGCTGGTAGAGCATGAACTTATAAAAACTGCCGCAACGTCTACAAAATTGCATTGACCGAAATGGCGATTATGTAGAAATAGATACATGTTCAAAGTTTAAAATGATGTGAACATAATTTACAATAAACAATAAACGTTTTTGTGATTTCTAAATATTTTGGAGACCTTACCTTTGGTGGTTTGGTTGATTGGTTGGGTTTTACGTCATGTCGACCCCCTGTTGACTCATTTTATGCCGAAGACGTTTTGTTTTATTCCTTCTTGATGGATACTTAATTTGTTTTAAACACATTTCTTTTCTATTTAACCCATAGATGTGACCCTAACAGGTACTACCACTCCAGTCAGAGTTAACCTGGATGCAATGATGATGAAGGGGTGCCCCACAAAATATAAATTGGAACTAAAGTCTTGTCTGATACAAAATAGTATTTATTTAACCAATAAAGACAACATGTAAATTGAGGAATATAAACAAAACATCAGTAATAAGTAATTGAGAGTTAGCTCCCCTATTTTATGATTACCTCCCCTTTGGAGAACGCTCTATGGAATACTAGACTATAAAAACAGTATATAAAGTGTACCAATTATTCTAAGTAGAATAAGGCTTTCCAAAGTCTATCGGTGTTATCATTTGTCAATCTCTAATATGTTGAAAATAGTCTCCCCAAATAGTGTCCAAAAATTGCCAACATTCTGGAAGTTGTTTTATGCCGTTTGCATAGAATTCTACAGGTTTTGAAGTGAACCAGTTTTCTAAATCGCCGTTAACTTCTTCATCAGACTGATACGTTTTCCCACAAAATGAGTTTTTCCTCGGAGAAAACAGGTAATAGTCTGAAGGGGAAAGGTCTGGTGAGTACGGTGGATGTCGTAATTTCTATAAAACCAAATGAATGTTACTTTGTATCGGACCAAAATTTCGTTCCAATTCTATATATTGTTGAACTCATACACTTTCTTTCAAAGATAAGTTTTAGTAGTGAATAAGAATGTAATTTGCTTGACTTGGTGTAATAGAAGTGACAGTGACTTACCCGGAGCTAAAAGCGTTCGCTGTGTCGCGTGTCAATCTACTCTTTGAGAGCCGTTCGCCAAACTGCCATTTTTATGCTGAAGACTTATTTGCATAAGATGGTAGCGACACATTAAAAAAACAACAAAAACAGGCGAGTGGGCGTGGGAGGGGCAGTTCTCCTACATGCTTCGCATGCGTGATGACGAAGGACTTGACACCCTGTTATAGTCTTTATTTTTTTTGTGTACTGAAGGTTTTGTGTTTTGGTGTGGATAACAGAATCCTGATCTAAAGTAAGAAAAGATTATCGTAGCAGCTTCCTTTTTTCTCTCTAGTAAACTAGTACTATTATACTTGGATTGTCAAACTCAACCACGTTCTCTCTCAGATCTACACTCTCCGTCCAACGTCAATTTCTTGCAATTCCGTAATGCCCACACGAGTTCGCCTTCACGAAATCAAACTTCTGCCAGACATTCGATTTAGTAGTTATCCACCACACACTCATAATGCCCTCACTTCCGATCTGCACTCTATATAAAGAGAGTCACTCTTGGGCGCCACCCTTTCTAAGGCCACGAGATAACTGAAATTTCCATCTGTTTTATTTTGTTTTTATTTCAACTACACGCCCCCATGATCTTAAGATCATCTTACATGATGTAGTCTTGTATCCAACTTGGCGCGAGGTACCGTATTTGACGGCATATAAGACGCACGGGCATATAAGACGCACCAGCATTTCAGCAGGTCAGATTCAGGAAAAAAAAAGTTTTTAGTGTATTTAAGCATATATTGTTTTTTCTTCGCCACCATACGCTCCTGTTAACCTTGATTATAACAATTCCAGCAACAAAATAAGGATGCATGGAGTTTAGGGTAGGTAAAGTGCCGAGCGTAAGCTGGGTTAGTGAGCATCATAGAGAAGATTAGCCTAGGCCAACGGGAGGTCTCAAACTTCACCTACGATTTATAAGACACAGGGCAAATTTTTGAGCCAAAATTTTCGAAGAAAAGTGCGTCTTATATGACGTCAAATACGGTAAGTGAAATTTCCATCTTTTTTTCTTTTTTTTTTCTTCTTCTTATTTCAGCTACAAAGAAAAACGGTGAGATTCCGAAATGAGGCGAAATCTTCTGAAATCATTAGTTTTTGCGAGTTTCCTGGCTGTTGTGTGACATCTGATTTCGTAATTCCGTTTATTGTATTGCTTTTCGAAATCGCCATTTTATCACGTGATCCGAGAATCTGGTGTACAGGGCAGGTCAAAATAATTAGGCTAAAAAAAAAAAGCTATTTTATTGTAAATTCAGTTTCGGCAAAGATGGAGAAAAATAATTTAAAGCAAATATTGGACACACTGACCTGCGCACAACGCAACAAAAACTAACACATCCTGCTCACTAGTAAATAAACGGAAGCCATTTTTCGCTGTATCCTTGCGTTGTAATAGTGAGAAAATTATTATGTAAACAGTGCAGCATTATTAAATTCATGGGTCGTAAAAGTGATTTATCGCCGGCTAGGGAAATGTCCATTGATTGGAAAAGGCAGTACAACTTTAAAATTAAAAAAAAAAAGAAAAGAAAAAGAATGCGTAATAGGGACTCTCGAACAATGAAGATATAATTCGAAGCAATGCGTAGAAAATGGCATAAGGGTAAATCCAGAGTAATAATAAAGTGAGAAGTATTCGATTTTTTCTTAATCTTCCGATCGTTGTCATTTTGCAACACCCCCTGGTTAAAAATCAGACCGTCCAAAATGCAAAAATGTAAATCTTGATTAACTAGTGTTGCTTATCCGCAGAATTCCTATCTTATGAGTGTCGTCACCTCAGCTAAATGACTGACCATTCCGTTTTTATTATAAAGAAAGAAAGGGAAGAAAAAGGACATGCTACACAGAAAAATATAATAAGAAATAAATAAAGGGATTATGAAAAAGACAGAGGGAGAGGCGATAACGCCCATCTGTTTCAATCAAACATAATGAAAAGAAGGAAAGAAAGAAAAAAGAGAGAGAATTAAATCAAGATTATTATACTTTTTACATATTGAACTATTTCGCAATAGTTCTTAAGTAAACATACCAAACGTAATAATTAAATCATCATACTGTGGTATATCCACAGGTCCTGCTAGTCCAGAATATTGTCAGAGACACTGGGGTGGGTCAAAGGTTTGCGGAGTGTATATCATGCGACCGAGGGCACTTCACGTGGTGTAATGGTTAACAAGCTAGATTCACAGATCATTGTTAATGAGTTCGATTATCATTGGGCGCCCCATACGCCTGGCCTTGTGTGAAGCTTAATAAAAATCACTGTATCACGCGACCGAAGTAGTTTCGCAGTATTTTCGAATTTGTTTGTTTGTTTATTGGTTGGGGGTGCATAGGGGGCGACTTTTTCCAACAGAAAAAAAATCAATATCATTTTAATATCTTTGAATCCTCACAATGCGTTATGATAATCAATGGACTGGTGTTAGAACAATAAAAAGATTTTTTCGGAATAAAATGAATAAATTTTCTATCTTGTTCTCGGTTGCCTTTTTTTCAGATTGGGGTTGGATGGGGCGAGCCAACAATTCCAAGATTTCACAACTGTGACTAAATGATATAATTCCAGTTCCAGTTCAAGAATAAATTTACGGTCAAATCCCGCTGAAAGCACAGGTTCCCGTTAGGTCACCAAAGTTAAGCAGCGGCGAGTCTGTTCACTACTTAGATGGGTGACCATTAAGGCGACAGCAGGGACTGTAAGTAACCAGAGTCCTTTCTTTATAAAATTTTCTTGATTCGGCATTAAATGACCCGAAAAAGGTTGATATGCCGTAAAACAAACAAAATAAATGGGACCCTAACAGGTACTACGAGTCAGATTGGACCTGGGAGTAATGGCGATGAAGGGGTACTCCACATTACCCTGAGCTCCAATTTAGAACTTCACCATTAGATGCAGTTTAACGTCTTACCCAGGGCACTAAGACCTTCAGCCACCGCTTTTTAGCACATATAGGATAAAAACGTTCGGTGATTGCCATAAGGACAATAGGGTCAGGACAATCATATAGGCGCTAAGGCTTCACGTCACGAGCTGATTGACCGCAGGACTAGCCCAAGTAAGTTCCAAAGTAAAGTGTTGCATGTCATGGACCGCTCAGACACCAACATTCCGCCATTAAACATCACAGATCGCCACCCACGGCCAACAGGTGGCCCCATTAGAGGAATTTTACCCCTCTGCAGAGGTGCAATTGAAAAAGAGAACAACTAAACCCACTTATGTTGTCGTATATTTGTTTAATCTCGCTAATCTACTTTAATCCTCTTTAATCGCAAATAATCTGTGACAAACAATTGTTTTAATCCAACTATTAATTTAAATATTTAAGTTATTTTGAGTTTATATTTTCCATAGATTAAGAGAGAGGTTGTTTGTTTGTTTGTTTGTTTTGTTTTACGGCATATTAACCTCATTGGGGTCATTTCATGCCGACAAAGTTTTGAAATAAATTCATTAATGACGGGTACTCATTTTTTTTTACATTAAACAATAAACGTTTTTGTGATTTCTAAATATTTTGGAGACCTTACCTTTGGTGGGTTGGTTGATTTGTTGGTTGGTTGAGTTTTATGTCATGTCAACCCATTTGGTCATTTTATGCCGAAGATGTTTTTGTTTCATTCATTCTTGATGACTAATCAATTTGTTTAAACACATTTTTTCGATTTAACCCATAGATAGGACCCTAACAGGTACTACTAAGTTATTTTGAGTTTATATTTTTCTTAGATTAAGAGAGAGAGATTGTTTGTTTGTGTTGAATATCTGGCCGCCATCCTTAGTTCCAGATGTAGTGAATAAGTAAGCAAGCCAATAAGTATCCTGTGTTATAGTATTCTTTGTAAGTCCGTCGTCCAAGATGGTCCGAGTGTCAATGACATAAGATTAGAATCAGGCCTCTATAAATATAACAACAGCAGCAGCAGCACTGCCAGTGATTGGACAATAGGAATCTTTCTCAGGTCACGTGATAGTCAACGAGTCTATATTTAGGAGTAGGCATCTGTCACACGCCTTATATCCACAAAGCTGCAACAGTTTGTTTTGTTTTACGGCATATCAACCCCATTGGGTCATTTAATGCCGACAAAGTTTTGAAATAAATGATGGTTACTCGATTCTTTTATAAACACATTTTTTTCTTTTTAATTATAAATGGGAACCTAACATGTACTATCATTCTGGGTCAGTGTAGACTTGGGAGTAATGGTGATGAAGGGGTACTCCACATTTCTCGGGCCTCACAACTGGAACTTCCGCATCTGAGTTTAACGTTATAACCGGGACACTAAGACCCTTAGCGACCGTCTTAGCACATATATGATAAAAAGGTTTGGGGTTGCCATATGGGTAATTGGGTTGGGACAATCATATAGATGCTAGGGCTTGAAGTGACCAGCCGATTGATCAGAGAGGGCCATTTAACAGAGAGAGGATGAATAAAATATCTCGCTTTTTGTGAAAAATTAATTATAATCTACTTATTTAACTACACACACACACACACACACACATACATATATACATACACACACACCCTTATGTATTTACCCAACACCTCAGCAAAAGCAAGATGTGACATGTAGTTAATTTCTTTAGATAATTTAACAAGTTTG
Organism: Doryteuthis pealeii; assembly: GCA_023376005.1. NCBI lineage: Eukaryota > Metazoa > Mollusca > Cephalopoda > Myopsida > Loliginidae > Doryteuthis > Doryteuthis pealeii. Next base: position 41,807,020 of record CM042157.1, on the reverse strand, counting down.
TATTCAGAGTTTTCCTTCTCCTAGACTGGTTGCTTAACCAAGTTTAAATATTCCAGTCCGTCCAACTATTTACCCATAGCTAGAGGGAGAGTAGTTGTCCATAACTTTCCCAATGGTATTAGTGCGATGTGAACTACAAACAGCTTTGTCCAGGATTTGAACTCGTCTAATTACTACGACGGTAACCATTACATCACACGCCCCCTCCAGTGACCAATAAATACTGATTCAGATTTTTCAAAGCTTCACTTTCAAATTTTTATTCACGAATATAGAGGCAATTCATAGTTCAGGAATATAGAGGCAATATCTATATATTAATACTCGTGTTCCTTAATTGTACAACCGTTATCCTCTGGTTAAAAACGAGACCGTCCAGAACGTCCAAGAATAATGCAAAAATGTAAATCCTGATTATCTGGTGTTGCTTATCGGCCGAATTCTTATTTCCTATCAGTGTGGTCACCTCAGCTAAATAATGGACCATTCCGTTTTTATCATAAAGAAAGAAAGGGAAGAAAGAGAACATGATTTACAGAAAAATATAATAAGAAAGAAAGAAGGAGAAAGAAAGAAAGAAGGGGAATATAGAAAGAGGGGATGAGCTCGGAAGCGATTACGCTAATCTGTTTCAATTGAACATAATAAACATATGAAAAGATGGAAAGAAAAAAAAGAGTAAAAGAGAGTTAAATCAAAATTATTATACTTTTTACATATTGAACTATTTAGTAATAGCTCTAAAGTAAACATATCAAACGCCGCAATAATTGAATTATCATACTGCGGTATATTCGCAGGTCTCGCTAGTAGTATACAAATTATGTCGTACATTTTAGTTGATTTGTATTTTTTTTAAAGAAAGGTTTTAAAAATGCAACGAAAACTTTCTATTTTCAATCTTTTATGAGAAAAAAGAAAGATGTCGTTTGACACGTGACAACGTTTAAAATGCACTTGGGTGCAAACAGGTTGCATTTTTTAATGGCGGTTCTGAATATGCAATCAAGTTAATAGAAGTGTTGGTAAATTTTGTCTGCTATCAGCGTGCACTCACTTGCCTCATCTCTTTTTTTATGTTTTCATAGTTTAAATCTGGACAGCTGTTTGTCCCATTCA
>CM042157.1:41750901-41800901 GCA_023376005.1 Doryteuthis pealeii | reverse complement strand
AACAGAACGCTCCATTATTTAGCTGAAGAGACGACACTCATTAGAAATAAGAATTCGGCGATTAAGCGACACCAGATAATCAGAATTTACATTTTTGCATTTCATCTTGGACGATTTGTTGGATGGTCTCATTTTTAACCAGAGGGTGTTGCAAGATGATAACGGTCGGAAGATTAAGGAAAAAGAGTACTAATATATAGATATATATGAAGAATCGGAATGAATATTGAAATTCTATGACAACTTAATTCCGTGAAACAAATGGTTTGAATAAATATAAAAGTTGATTAAGAACAACTGATCATGATTGGATGATGACGAAATCAGAAGCACAAGGATTTATTTATTCGAGTTGATTCTGGGAAAAAAATCTCTAATCCGACCAAAACTTTGGAACCAAGCCTTGCAGGAATCGATAAATTGTCTGCGATATTTTGCGTTTTGTTAGCAATCAGTTTTCATTAGATTTTGAGGTATACGAATTTCTTTTTCAAATCTAACCGAAATTTTCAATGTGGTCACTTATCAGGTATTATTGGACTTTTAGGCTTGCTAAAAAAAACACACGTTTAATGTTATTTTACTAGTTTTAGATGTTGCTACACAAGTTTTGGATTTTTTTAAAATTAACGCACGTACATAGAAATAAAGGTGATTGTACTTTTAAGATATGAAATTACTCAATTTTTTTTTAGGTTTCCAACTTTCCAACTATCAGAAATCATGAAAAACAATGGAAACTATCTAGAAACAACAGGTGGAACGTTAGTTTATTAGTTTTAAGAGGTTTTACGCCGTTTTTGTTTTGTTTCTTAACGTGCACTAAAACAGAATGAAAACAGGTCAATTTTGACGTGTTTTCAGTTTAGTCAGTAAGTATTATTACTATCATTATTTATCTAGTGGTGAAGTTAGCTCCGTCGGCTGGTACAGAAGAATACACCGACCGCACCTCTGCGGATGATTCAGACCATCCCCAATTGGGACCACCTGTTGGCTGTGTGTGGCAACCCGTGATTCTTAAGATTGGAACCCTAGTGGCTGAGCAATATATGATATGCAACACACCACTTTAGCCCTTACTTAGGCTAGACTGGCGGTCGGAGAGGCGCCCCCCGATCAATCGGCTGGTCACGTCAAGCCCTAGCACCTATATGATTGTCACAACCCTATTGTCTTTATTGTTCTTTTTATCATATATGTGCTAGAAGGTGGTGACTGAGGGTCTTTTTGTCTTGAGTATGACGTTAAACTATCTGATGGTGAAGTTCGAGTTCTGGAGCTCTGGGGAATATGGAATACCCCTTCATCACCATTATTCCTAGGTTCACTCTGATCCGGAGTGGTAGTACCTGATAGGATCCCATCTATGGATTAAATGGAACAACATAAATTTTTTTAAATGTTTAAAAATTGAGTTTAAAAAATTAAGTACCCATCAAGAATGAATAAAACAAAAATGTCTTTAGCATAAAATGACTCAAAATGACTGCCGTTAAATCCAACCAACCAACTGGTGGTGAAGTTTCAATTCTGGAACTGGGAATGTGGAGTACCCCTTTATCGCCATTACTCCCAGGTCCACCCTGAACTGGAGTGGTAGTACCTGCTAGGGTTAAATAGAAAAAACTGAGTTTAAAAAACTGAGTTAGAAAAAATTGAATACTCAAAAAGAATGAATAAAACAAAATATCTTGGGCATAAATAACAAGTCCCAAGACAAAAACCGCCCTGTCGGCTGGTGCATTAGAATGCACCGATTGCACCTCTGCAGAGGGGTAACACTCTCCTAATGGGACCAGCTGTTGGCCGTGGGTGGCGACCCGTGATGCTTAAAGATAGAGCCCAGGTGGTTGAGCAGTCGATGACATGCAATATTCCACTTTGGCCCTTACTTAGGCTAGATGAGTGGTCGGAGAGGCCCCCTCCGATCAATCGGCTGGTCAGGTCAAGCCCTAGCACCTATATGATTGCCCCAATCCTATTTCCCTTATGGCAAGCTCCAACCCTTTTTATCATATGGGTACGAGAAGGCGGTGGCTGAGGGTCTACATGTCCTGGGAATGACGTTAAACTCTATCTGATGGTGAGGTTCCAGTTTTGGAGGTTTAGGGAATGTAAAGCATCCATTCATCACCATTACTCCCTGGTTCATTCTGATCCGGAGTGGTAGTACCTGTTAGGGTCCCATCTATGGGTTAAATAGAAAAACATGAGTTTATAAACAAAATTTGATTATCCATTAAGAATGAATTTATTTCAAAACTTTGTCGGTATCAAATGACCCACTGAGGTTGATATGCCGTAAAACAAACCAAAACAAACCAAGATACAAAAAGTGCGCAATGCTTTTCCAAGGAACACAAAGAAGTGTAATAAGATAAAGGTTGAATGCACATACAGGTTTTTCTTTTTGTTGCTCTGCTCTGAGGACAGAGCGAGGACACAGGTGCTTATTCGCTCAAGGAGTGAGGCATGAGAAAAAAGGCATGTCTTCTTCGTTCTGAGTCAAGTCGTTAACAAAGGAAGAGTTAAGGGCTTGAATTGTCCCGTAACCAACGGACACGTGGCATGGGAAGCTCCACTTTACAATCCCAAAAGAAAGACAATTATATTATGGGTCCCTACAGGGCGATCTGTTTGCATCAGCATACTTATTTCACTCCTTGTAAGTTTTTCACACCAACGCAAGCTGCTGGACTTTCACTTGTGTCTAAGTGACAACAAGTCACTTCAGGTTTCCAGGACTCTTCTGAGTATTGCAGCCGATCTCAACAATCCTATTTTCTGGATGGTATCAATTCTTTCTCTGATTTCCAATTCTTCTTGTTTGTTATCTAAACTTTTGGGGGCCGTCCTAAGGGCACCAACTACAATTGGTATCACTTTCACCCTCTGCTACGGATATTCTAAATATATTTAAATAGGCATATCTCTTATCATAATGGAGATTCGGTGTCTGTCAGTAATCGAAACTACGTAACTGCTTACGTCCCAATACCCTCAGGAATTGCGTACGTTTATCAATGAATATCTAATTTATAGTCAAAATCATTGATACATCTATAGAATAATAAATCTTAATTAATAATTATCAATGATTTTTCTATGAAAATCTGAGTGAGATTTGCCTCAAAACAACCCATGCTATTAATGCGGTTAAGATCCTGCGGTTAAAATGTGTCTCATATATTACCAAGGAATAGATGTTTACATAATATATGGTGTGGTTAATTGGCATACTGGTTTTAACAAAACCGGGTTTAATAAATAATTACTTGGTGTTATTGTTCTCTAATATTGTTTTATTCACTAACGTATCAAAATCAATTCTATGAATGATTTTATATAGAAACCAATTAAAATGTAATTAGAATAAGTGTCATTTTTTTTATATGCGTTCTTATTTAATTTCGTTAGTTTTTCTAATTTAATATATTTAATTACATTAAAATTTAAATACTTCGCTCGAAGGATACATATTCTTGTTAGTAGAATGAACTGATACATAGAGTTATTAATAATGCGGGCTTTACGGATTTCTCAGATCCCTTAGTTGTACTTTTTAGAAGTGTCGTTACTCACCCGGTGAAATATTAATATTCTTGTGGGAAAGTTTTTGGAAATTTACGTTGAATGTTCACAGCCAGTCAATAAAAATATATGTTGACTGGGTGGTGTCTGGAAACTGCTAACGTGCGTAGCGTATGGGTCATAGAAGAAGAAGAAGAAGAAGAAGAAGAAGAAGAAGAAGAAGAAGAAGAAGAAGAAGAAAGACAGTGGGGGAGGGTGTACTGAAGAAGAAGAAGAAGAAGAAGAAGAAGAAGAAGAAGAAGAAGAAGAAGAAGAAGAAGAAGAAGAAGAAGAAGAAGAAGAAGAAGAAGAAGAAGAAGAAGAAGAAGAAGAAGAAGAAGAAGAAGAAGAAGAAGAAGAAGAAGAAGAAGAAGAAGAAGAAGAAGAAGAAGAAGAAGAAGAAGAAGAAGCAGTGGGGAGGGAACAGAAGAAGAAGAAGAAGAAGAAGAAGAAGAAGAAGAAGAAGAAGAAGAAGAAGAAGAAGAACGATGACAACGACAACAAGAATAAGAAGGAGGAGGTGAAGTACGAGAAGGAAAAAAGGGGAAAATGATGTGGGATGAAAGAAGAGAATGAGGAATAGTAGAAGGGGGAAATGAGGAAGAGGAGGATAACGACCACGTAGAAAGAAGAAGAAGAAGAAGAAGAAGAAGAAGAAGAAGAAGAAGAAGAAGAAGTTGCAGTAGTAGCTGTAGTAGTAGTACTCTTAGAATTATGATTAATCTTGTACTATAGACATTTGCAGAGTTATAATGAAGAATACTAGACTAGTTAAATCTGAAAGTAGTTGTATTATCGACAGACAGAACAATCTTCTTGAAGGCAATATAGATAAATAAACTAACAAGGACCCGGATGGGCTGAATCTTTTATAAAAGACCAAGCACAGCTGCCACCTACGCGTAAACCACTAGTTTGTATTGTTTAAAGAGAAATGACTTTCGTTTTTCATTTCTTCCTTCCTTTTTGCAAGGATTCTGAGGGAGTTTTTTTTTTGTTTTTTGTTTTGTTTTGTTTTTTTGCACAGGGCAGAATTAGAGAAATAATTCAAGTGAAAAAAATCCTTGAATATTAAACATGAGTTTATTAATAATGGGAATTCGTCTTTCTTTCTTTTCTTTTTTTCTTTCTCTCTCTCTCTCTCTCTCTCTCTCTCTCTCTCTCTCTCTCTCTCTCTTTTCTTTTTTTTTCTTCGGGTTTAATTTAAACACATTGGAATGATCGCAACCTTGTCGCAAAAAAATAAATAAAATAAAATAAAATAAAAATGGCAAAACTAATAAAATCACATATAACGCCATGAAGATTATATCGTTAAAAAGAAGAATTTGAGAAAAAAATGGTGTAAAATTATTTTGTTTTTACATTTAATGGAAATGGGGTTTATTTGGTTTGAAAAATTCGTTTACATTTGTAAAAACAACATTTGAAATGTTCCGAATGATAAACAGAATGATTTTAAGAATTAGGAAGAAAATAACTTCTTAATGAAAATTTATTAGTGTTAATATTTTATATATAAGTCGTCGTCGGGGCGGCCTAAAGTCGGTATCAGCCAGTCAGCGAGGGAGTCTATCCCCTTTTCAATAGCGCTAGACCAAAGAGATTGTATTTTAGCATCTGAGGTGGAGCGCCACACCTACCATCAGCTCCTTACTTTACCGCACAGATCCCTGTGCTACTCATACGCTGAGTTGGCGAGGACCGGTATCGAACTAGGAACCTTGTGGTTTCTAATTGTGGATATTATGTGGATAGTACGGGTGCTATATTTCTAAGCAGATAGTGCTCAACATCATTGATAGAGCGTTTATATTTGAGTTAATGTAAGGTTTCTCGCCTAGGTGATCTTCATACCAATGCATTTGGTCTGAAGATCGCATAGGCGAGAAACTATTAGTAACCAGGTATTGATTCCATGCCCACGCAAACTTATATATATATATATGCTCCCAATTTCCCGGTAGAGCACTGTAAGGGAAATATGTTGAACTTTCACCGTTTAGCGTAAGGCATTTACTCGCATGTTGTTTACAGACTTGAATTCTCTGGTGATTTTAAAAACATATGTATGTATCAATTAATTGTTCGCCTCTGACTGACAGTCCCCAACAGCCGTGAGGGTAAGGAGCTTGACTGACGAAAATTCTCCAAGTTTCATTCCCGGCTAGAAATGTCGAGCCGCACTGATGAGATGTAAACGTCAAAACAAGTGTCTGGGGATGACTGGTATATATATATATATATATAATATATATATATATAACCTTCACCAGTTCACACTAGCAGCACTGATGTCCATGAAGATCTCTCGCCAACCTTCCCTGTCTGTCATTGCCCCCTGGAGGTTCTCCGCACAGCATCCGGAATTCGCATGAAGCAGATCTATGTTGGCCCTCGTTGGACGACCCACACTGGCGTGCCCATGTGTAGATTTCCATAGGAGAGCATCACTTTTGAGTTCACCTTTGCTTCTCCAACAGTGTCCTACATATCTTGTTCATCTTACTTGAACGGTTAGTGTGAAAGGGGGCAAGTGGCTGTATAGTTGCTTTCGTGTAGGGCGTTAATTCCACGACTTGTTTAAGACCGCACGCAGCATTCTTGTGTAACACTTATTCTCTAGGCACTTCGTTAAGGTCCAAGTGGTGAATTATCGCTTTAACTTAGCTTATTTTTCCTAACATTCATCACATATACTTACAAAGGAGCATACGCAGAATCCATAACAACATCACACACACACACACACACACACACACACACATATATATATATATATATATATGGGAGAATATGTGTTTAAATGAAGTCGAACCTATTTTTTGAAATTTAATTCATTAATAATTAATTAGGCGGGATTAAACTATTTAAATGTAAGGCTAAACAAATCGAGAAAAATCAATCTCTGTATGTACATTTCGGCCTATCAGGCCTCATCAGCAGAGCTATAGATACGAAGACCGCCCCGTGTGTGATTCGAAACCTGTCTGTCAAATTAGCAGGCAAGTGTCTTACCTCCACACCAAACGGACTTAGCAAGATTTTCTTCGCTTTGTTAAGTAGTAGTATTTTATATTCCTCTTAAGTGACCTCTACACGAACTTACGAGACGTAAACAAACAGACGATGTTTGTGATATGGCTATTTTCAGCCGACAATATTTGGGAGAATATGTGTTTAAACATCGTCTGTTTTTTTACGTCTCGTAAGTTCGTGTAGAGGTCACTTAAGAGGAATATAAATACTACTACTTAACAAAGCGAAGAAAATCTTGCTAAGTCCGTTTGGTGTGGAGGTAAGACACTTGCCTGCTAATTTGACAGACAGGTTTCGAATCACACACGGGGCGGTCTTCGTATCTATAGCTCTGCTGATGAGGCCTGATAGGCCGAAATGTACATACAGAGATTGATTTTTCTCGATTTGTTTAGCCTTACATTTAAATAGTTTAATCCCGCCTAATTAATTATTAATGAATTAAATTTCAAAAAATAGGTTCGACTTCATTTAAACACATATTCTCCCAAATATTGTCGGCTGAAAATAGCCATATCACAAACATCGTCTGTTTGTTTACGTCTCATATATATATATATATATATATATATATATATATATGTATATTTCACCACGGAAAAACCCGAACATTTTCAAATATCCAGCGTTTCAAATATCCGGCGTTCCTTTATTTAACTTAATAAACAACAAACGTTTGAGCGAGACTGACACCTATGCCAGTGCCATAAGATAAGTACTAAAAAAACACACAAGTACTTCTAAAACCTCTGAAGATGGGATTTATCCCGAAAATATTTAGGAAACAGGTAAATAAACATCATTTTTAACACCTATTCCATTGCATTGTCAATTGCCTTCTAATTTCTATTTTAAATATATATATATATATATATATATATATATATATATATATATATTACTTCTTCATGTTGGTGGGATCAAGAACGGTAAGGCCGAAAAGAGTGAAGAATAAAATTGCTTTTGTGTGCAAAGAGCGGGACGGAATCTGTTGATGAGGAGGGCCTCGAGTATAGCCAAGTGCAATTTGTTTGTTGGTTGAGGATGCCAAAATAGAGAACATTGAGGGCTTATATGCTGCAGTACAATCAGGAATATCCAAAAGGTGTTGCCTAAAATTATTGTTGCGGATAAAAGATGGAATGTGCTGGTTTATTCTAACCTCCAATATATATATATATATATATATATATTATATATATATATATATATGTGTGTGTGTGTGTGTGTGTGTGTGTTTATCTTTGTGTGTCTGTATATATATATATATATATATATAGAGAGAGAGAGAGAGAGAGAAAGAGATGCTGATAGGTACGCGTCCTGCGTCCCCGACACATAAAAATCTAAATGGATGCGTTAAAATCATATCCATGCATCCCAGTGTTTTTCTTCCCTCCCCATTTCAAGCTAACTGAAAATACATTTCAATATTTTCTTAGAAACGAATTACACAGGATAGGTTACAAGGTAGGAGTTAGACGGCTTTAGTTGTTTCCTCAGATCATGAATAAAAATCCTACAATTTATTAAGAAACTTTAGTTGGGACCCATCAAATTTCCCGGGGACTCATTCAAAGCAAACATGTGTGTCCCAGGACGCACTAAATCAAAATGGTATCAGCATCACTATAATATATATATATATATATATAGTTCTTTATTCAAATTCATGATACGATCACATTTTGATCATATTGTTACTTAATATGTCAACATGCTAAGAAGAAAAATATATTCCTGGTTTTAAATTTTATGAGAACTAATTAAAGATTTAAATGTGAAAAAAAAATAGTTTTGTTGTCAATTTTGAGACATGTAAGTAGTCATAGGTATCCACCTTCATTGATCGATTTTTAAAAAGTTTTTAGTTGTACCTTATCACTTTTTAAAATTTATTCAAATAAATCAGTTTCTTATTTTTACTTAAACGGTAATCCGGGATTCGTGACATTCTATTTTTCAATTCATTGCTTTATTGTTTAAATCTTAAACTCACCTTCGCTACGTATGTATGAACGTATGTGGAAAAATATAGAAAACCATGAAGTGTTTCAAAAGATGAATATTTATTCTTGTTTGTAATGTCAATGCTATAACGTTGCGGTTTTTGCAACCTTGTTCATGACATGTGGTGGGACGTTAATTTCCTGTCTGTTGGGTGACGAGTAGTGTTTTCCCGTATTGGCGTATGTATGTATGTATGTATGTATGCAAACAAGACGTTGCGATCAGTATAAGTAGTATGCATGCATGTATGTATGTATGTATGTATTTATGTGTTTGCACGTATGTAATACATGTTATCAATATATATATATATATATATATATATATATATATATATGATATCCAGCTGATAACCATACCATGTTTATCATCATAGAGGCCTCACACAAGGAGTTACGCCTATCTGTACTCGAGGCCCTCCTCATTAAGAAATTTCGACCGGCGCATTGCGTACAAACCAATTTTATCCTTTATTCCAATCCCCTCCAACTTTTCTTAATTCCACCAACCATAACAAAATACGCGAAGAAAACAATTTTACCCGTTACTATTCCTTAAGTTTACGATGAATTTTTTCGCTTTGTTCTCTTCCTATTCATAATTTTTGACAATCAGTACAATTTCCTCTTTTATTTGTTTATCATGGTATTCTATAATGAGACCTTATCTAAAAAAAAGTTCCCTTTTTTTAGAATATCGTAATATACTTTAAAATACAAACACTTTTTAAAGAAACCCTTAAATTGTGTACTTACCATAAACTTTTCATGTATATATATATATATATATATATATATATATATATATATATATAAGATAATCCAAATGATTAGTAATAAAGGGATGATTCTATTTGGGATCATCGAAATCCTATTGTACATCCATACTGTATGTTCTTATTGGTGCAAACTTATAGATTCATACAAGGATTTATATAAATCCCTGAGAGAGCTCAATGTATAATAACTAATAAATTAATCATATACTGGGCAATAATTATCTTTCAAAGAAAGAAAAACTTAACAAACCGTCATTTAAATATGATAAATTTATTTCGACCAGAAACTCAAAATGGGTGTAGTCTCTTCAGATAGATTTAACAAAATACAGAGAAAAGATTTAGCTATATCTGGTGGTGAGGCTCCAATTCTGGAGCTCTAAGGAGAGAGGAGTACTCCTTCGAGAAACATTATTTCGTGGTTCACCCTGTCACGGAGTGGTAGTACCTAAGAGAACCAACTATGTGACAAACAGATCTGTTTGAAAATTACACTGACGTGTGTTAAAAATGTTTTATTTCCAAAGGTCAAAGTTTAACCAAGTGATATATGATGGCCATTTTATGCTGAATTCAAAAATACCATTCATTGTGTTTGGTCAGGTCTGGTTTTTAAGATGTTCTTGAATACTTCACAATATTTTTGTAGATGTGTTTGAATACTTCACAACATGTTATACATAATAATAACACTTATTCAGAAGTCTGCGGACTCAACTTGTCACAAATAGAGTTATAATACTGTCCTATACTTACCATTTCTTTCATTTTATGCTAAATTAAAAAAAAACATTTATTGTGTTTAGTCAGGTCTAGTTTTTAAGATGTGCTTGAATACTTTACAACTCGTACATAATAATTATTCAAAAGTCTGTGGACTCAACTTATAATAATGTTCTATACATTTCAAGTAAAGCTTGCATCTTAATAATTTCATCTGATTAGAAAAATGAGTATGATTTTTGGATTCAGCGTAAACCAGGTATATATTCGACCTTTAAAACATCGCAGTCCAGCGTTATTAGTATTCAATGTGTGAAAACAAATGATTATCATTAATCGTTTGAACTATTAGTATTTGATAGGAATACTTGATATCACATAACTATGTGCAAACATATGGTTATAGACAAATAAAAATGTACAATTTAAGAAAATTTCAATAGAAAAGTGAAAACATAGCCATGGATGTAATTAGATATTCACAAAATGAATCAAATTTCGGCATTAAATAACCCATAAGGAGTTGATATGTCGGCAAACAAATCAACCCAAACATCTACGCCCCTATATATATATATATATATATATATATATATATATATATATATATCATCCTTATTATAATGGATATTCTGTCTGTAACTGAATCTACGTCACTGCTTACGTCCCAATACCACCAGGATTTGCGTAAGTTTATCAGTATTTATTTTATTGTGAAAATCATTAATACATAGAATATATCTTATTTGCCTCAAAACAGCCCATGTTATTAGTGTGTTTAAAATCCCGCAACGTGTCTTATATATCACTAAGAAATAAAGGTTTACATAATATATGATGTGGTTAATTTGCATACTGATTTTAACAAAACCGGTTTTAATGAATAATTGATTGGGTTATTGATCTCTAATATTATTGTTTTATTCTCCGGTTTATTAAAATCAATCCAATGAACGGTTTTAAAGGGAAACCAATTAAAACATAATTAAAATAAGTGTAATCATTTTATATGCGTTCTTATTTTATTTCCTTCAATTTTTTTCTAATTTGATATATTTCCTTACATTAAAACATAAATAATTACGCCCGCAGGGTGTATATTCTTGCTATGCAGATTTATATTTGTAAATAAGATTTATATTTTATATTTGTAAATAAACGGTGCTCAATATCAGTGATAGAGCACATATATTTCGAAGTTATGGCGCTTGATAACTGTCGTGTTCTCGCTTTTGAGATTGCCAAAGCAAATATTGTTTTTTCTACGCTACCCTAACTTGTCTAGATGAGTTGATGCCGATTTAGGTGGGGGGGTGAATCTAATACTTTTTAAACGGCAATTTTTGGACGAGGAAGACATTAAAATAAATAATACAACGCAACTTTATACCATATCAAAAAGTTCCGGAGGTGCTTCGACCAATAGAAAATTTGATGGAATAAGTGTACTGAATGTCTAGGGAACTTTTTTTTTCAGAAAATTAACTTTTTATTCGTTGATAATTTCTGGCTTGACAAATGCTGCTTCAATTCCGATACATATATATATATATATATATATATATATATATATATATATATATATATATATATATATAACGGTCTAGTCATATGTGTGTATGCAAGCATTCGTATGTGTGTATATATATATATATATATATATATATGTATATGCATTTATATATATATATACATATACATACATACATACATATATGTGTGTGTGTGTGTGTGTGTGTGTGTGTGTGTGTGTGTGTGTTCCAATCTACGTTAGCGCTTAACCTTTTTAAAAGATTACACCCCATTGAGATTTCAAGATCTTTTTCGCTCTCTGATCTTAAAGCTTGGAAATTAAATTTGAAGTGGTGAAAATTGAAAATTTCATGTTAAAATGTGTCTGCAACAAAAAGTGTGAAAAAATATAGGATGTTACTTCTAAAACCATTTAATGTGCTGCAGCATCTTAATTAACTTTGATATAAACTGACATAGATAGGTAGATAGAAACTGGCATATATATATATATATATATATATATATATATATATATTATAGAGAGAGAGAGAGAGAGAGAGAGAGAGAGGGGGGGGATGGATGTATATTAACTGACAGGAGTAGATAGATAAATATCACAAGTGTGAGATCGATAGATAGATAGATAGATAATCGGAATAAACTAAATATATATATATATATGTGTGTGTGTGTGTGTGTGTGTGTGTGTGTGTGTGTGTGTGTGTGTGTGCCTGTATGTCTGTCTGCCTGTCTGTCTGTCTGTGAGAAAAGAAAGAGAAATATGTATAGTCAATGATAGAGACATTTGGTTATGCAGGAATAGATAGATAAATAGATAGATAGATGGATAGAAAAGGAGGATATATACATATAGAGATAGAAACAAAGAGGTACAGATAGATAAAAACGAAGAGAATCGACAGATAGATAGATACATAGATAGATAGAAACACATTTTGGGATGAGAGCGATAAAAGTAATGTTTAAAAACCTTCCTCCCACCCCAGCCCAATCTCCAGTTTCACGATTCTGTCACACATGCTCTTATCTCTTTTATCAACTTCCATTCGCTTGGGGTTTTGCAGGATATAAAAACAAAGAAAAAAGTGAATTCGAATTTGGAAAAGAATCGTATTACGTGTCTGATGATTGAGAACACTTCATGAAACTGACAGTAACGCGAAGAAAGTATATATACACGAAACCTTTTTTTAATTCGTATTTAGCGACTGTTTTAACGGGATTTTAAGATTTTACCACACACACATACGCACACACACAAATACAAACACGCATGCACGCACGCACGCACACGCACGCACACACACATCTATCTTTCCCCTCTCTCTTCTAACAATCCTTTCATTGTGAAAGGGTGACTGTCCCGCTTATTCTTATCATTTTCACAGAAGAACGTCACTTATGAATTCGTCGTTGCTTCTCGAGCAATGTCCAGCACGTCTTGTTCGTCTTACTTAGTAGGTTTGTGTGATAAGAGGTAATTGGTCGTACAGCCACTCTTTTGTGAGGTGCTGCTGCTTCCAGGATAGTTTCTTTGAAGCTGTATTATATAATTGATGATATATGTTTTACTGGACGATACACACTCGTTCTTGCTTGTCGAGCTGTATCCAGTATATATTCGTGTAAACCGTGTCGTTTGTGTAATAGGAGGCAAGATTTGTTCAAGACCGCATACATCAACCTTATGTAGTTCCCATTGTTACGATTGTAGTCGCCATTTCAGACGTTTAGGTCTCTTATTAGTAAATTCAATGGCAGTAGTAGAAATTCTGTTGTGGTCCTTGAAATTCTAAGTAAAAAATGAATACATTCCTTGTAGCAGAGAATCCAGTTGTAGGGCTTGAAATCCAAGGTAGAAAAAGAGCACACTCCTTGTAGCTGAGAATCCAGTTGTAGTCCTTGAAATCCAAGGTAGAAAAAGAGCACACTCATTGTAGCAGAGAATCCAGTTGAGTCCTTGAAATCCAAGGTAGAAAAAGAGCACACTCATTGTAGCAGAGAATCCAGTTGTAGTCCTTGAAATCCAAGGTAGAAAAAGAGCACATTCATTGTAGCAGAGAATCCAGTTGTAGTCCCCCTTGAAATCCAAGGTAGAAAAAGAGCACAGCAGAGAATCCAGTTGTACTCCTTGCAGCACACTCCTTGTTGCAGAGAACCCAGTTGTAGCCCTTGCAATCCAAGGTAGAAAAAGGGCACACTCCTTGTAGCAGAGAATCCAGTTGTACTCCTTGCAATCCTAGGTGGAAAAAGAGCACACTCCTTGTAGCAGAGAATCCAGTTGTAGCCCTTGCAATCCAAGGTAGAAAAAGAGCACACTCCTTGTAGCAGAGAATCCAGTTGTACTCCTTGAATCTAGGTGGAAAAAGAGCACACTCCTTGTAGCAGAGAATCCAGTTGTAGTCCTTGAAATCCTAGAAAAGGTGGAAAAAGAGCGCACTCTTTGTAACACAGAATCCAGTTGTCGTCCTTCTGGTATTAAATCCAATTAACCAACGACCTTAAATGTATTCTATGTCGTTTTTCATTGGTCAATGCCGCTGCTGATTTTGGTAAAGTCCATAAATATAAGAGGTGATTTTGCGTACATTTAGATAGTCCAACACCCATTTAGGTATTTCTCTAAGCCTTTCGTTAGAGTCCAAATGGTGCAGCTATACAGCTTCCCTAACACGGCTTGGAAAAATACTCGCTTTAATACGGGTAAATAATGATAGTTTACATAATGCGTGCGTATACGATTATGGATGTGTGTGCAATTCTCAATCAGTTAATTGTTTAACTCAGACATATCAAACACACTTCCCGCGAGCTGCATGTGGCCCTCAGCAAATACAGTTGTGACCCACACGCAGACTGCGCTCACATATGGCGCTTTTACAGCACCCCAGGTTTGGAATTTTTTCCCATAAATCCTTACGCAAAAACGGTTGTTTAATTTCATTAGGGCAATGTGTTAAGAAACAGAGTCTGTTATCAGCGCATTGTTTCTCACCCCCTTCCTTTGAGTTGCGGAAGGAGGAGGCTAAATCAGTCAATAAAAGGGAGCGAGTCTTTCCTCTTGCCTTCTCTTGCTTCCAATCAACACATATAATTGAAAGTGACTGTGACACTTGTACGTTTTATAATTTGAACTCGGTCAGTAATTTTTTCCTTTCTTTTTAGCAAAAATGTTTTTTAAACATGTATTCATTGGCTTTAGTTGATAATAAAGAAAGAAATTTTAGCATTCATCACTTTGTTTTGTTAATGTAGAAGAAGGATCTAAATACATAGTTGTCGTGTGCAGCCCTCATGACAGACATATGTAATCCATGTGGCCCTCATGACAAACATATGTAATCCATGCAGGCCAAAGGGAGGCTACTCAGTTTGATATGCCTGGTCTAACTGGATTGACCATTGCAATTCACAGCCATTCTATCTATTCGTTTAAAGATATACCTATCAAATTACGTCATCTCAGAATCATACATTTACATGTGCATACACATTTGCGTATGTATGTGTGTATACGTGTGAATGAGTGAATGTCGTTATCAGTGTACGCTCTCGTGTGCGTGTGTCTGTGCGTGAGAAAAAGGAAGTAGGCGCGTGCGTATATTTAACCTTAGTTCCTCAGCGCCTTACAAGTCTTTAGAAGAGAGAGAGAGAGAGAGAGAGAGAGAGAGAGAGAGAGAGAGAGAGAGAGAGAGAGAGAGAGTCACGTGTTTAAAAGTATGTTTGTTTTTGTCACCAAGCCACAACAATGCACATGTTAATTTAGCCGATCATAGTTATACAACATATTGGATCTATCTATCTATCTATCTATCTATCTGTCTGTCTGTCTGTCTGTCTTTGACGTTCTCACGATTACACAAAAACTAAACCCAACAAATCTATATAACAACCGTGTTCTCTTTCTCTGTCTGTCTGTATGTGTCTGTCTGTCTGTCTCTGTTTCTGTTTCTGTCTGTCTGTCTGTCTGACTCTCTCTCTCTCTCTCTCTCTCTATATATATATATATATATATATATATATATATATAGTATCCAATTGCGCTTCAACCTTTCCACTGCAGTGGCATTCGTAAATTATCCAAAGTGCTCAATATATTAAAATATATAATAATAATAATAATAATAATAATAATAATAATAATAATAATAATAATATTGGAACATGTAGGTGAACGTCGCACCAATTGTAATTGGTATCCTTGGAACAGCCCCTAAATCTCTGGAACAGAATTTGGGTGAAATGGAAATCAAAGGAAGGATCGGGACCATTTACAGCACTGTCAAGATCGACTAGAATACTCAGAAGAGTCCTGGAGACCTGAGTAGACTTGCTGTCACTCAGCCTGCAGTGAACTCCCGGCTACGACAGTTGTGAAAAACTAATAATAATAATAATAATACGTCATTGCTTACGTCACAATACCCTGCTTAAGTTTATCAATGAGTATTTAAATCATTGTCAAAATCATTCATGCATAGAATGAATCTTATTAATGATGTTTCTATGAAAATCTGAGATGGATTTGCCCCGAAAGAACCCATGTTATTAGTGCGTTTAAGATCTTGCAATGTGTCTTATATATCACTAAGAAATAATATATGATGTGGTTGATTTGCATACTGGTTTTAACAAAACCGGGTTTAATAAATAATAATTTGGTGTTATTGATCTCTAATATTATTATTTCATTCTCTAATGTGTTAAAATCAACACTATGAATGATTTTATATAGAAACCAATCAAAATAAGTGTAATCTTTTTATATGAGTTCTTATTTAGTTTCGTTAGTCTTTCTGGTTTAATATATTTCATTACATTAAAACTTAAATACTTACGCCCGGAGGTCGCATATTCTTGGTAGTTTACATAACAACCCTTCTATCTATCTATCTATCTATCTATCTATCAATCTCTCTCTCTCTCTCTCTCTCTATATATATATATATATATTATATATATAATATATATATATATATATATATATTATCCCCCGTGTATCTCAATAGATTCTTGAGTGTATATAACGACTCAAGATGTAATTGCCAAAGTGAATTGAGACCACTTACGACTTTCCCGCCAATGCCATTAGGAACATTTTCAATCCAGCTCTTCCTATTTCATAGCCAATCACCATACCAATACATTGTATCGCCCACACCGACGAAACAAAACACCGGTGATAACCGTCTTGTGTAGTGTAGGAAACAGAAGACACAGACGCTCTGTTAGAATTTGTATCTAACTTTTATATATAAACTAATTACTCATTGATAAACTTACGCAATTCCTTGGGGTATTGTGATATAAGCAGTGACGTAGTTTCGATTACAGATAGACACACACCGAAACTCCATTATAATAAGATTGTTGTTATGGAATATTCTACACTCACTCTCACCCATGTGGTCTGACTATATATATATATAGTGAGCTCGGCTGGCTTCAAGGATTAGTAGCGTACCTCACTATTCCTTGTCTGTCTTATTGTATCTATATTCAATAAATCCGTCTATCTTAAATCTATGAACGTGTTGACTGGTTCTTCCACCCGACTACAACCTTGTCTAATTGTGTCTCTTTTAATGGCACAGCAAAGATATAGATAGATTCTACCTGCAAGACCATATAAGTGTTATTTGGTTAACCTGACATATTTTTCAGAACACGGCACTGATATAAACACATATCTACACATTGTTTCTACTGTTGTATATTGATGATTACCGTCGTTTTTTAGACGGTTAATGTAGAGATAGATTTTGAATTCAAGGTTGTTGAAATTCAACATCTGTGTCGGTAAGATGATTGACACTCAGTTGAGTCCAACTTCCCGCCGCTGGGAAACGGTGGTAAATAAGTAGTTAGGTTAGTTAGTTAAGCCAGAGACGTCGTAATGTAATCAACTCCTCTTTACACCGCACAAGGTTGAGAAAGTTCTGGTTATGAATAAATATGTGATCACATTTTAGTAGACGATCACAAGATCGTCTACTAAAATGCACTAAAAATCCTCGTTTTCTAAAAGATAAATTTTGCGAAAACGAGGATTTTAGTGCATTTTAGTAGACGATCTTTGGTGCTATTTCCTCAAACAATGGTGCAAGTAAAAGATCTAATTTTTGGTTATCAGTATTCAGTATACTAATACACAACTTTCGCATAGATGGACAATTTTATATTTTTAAAAAGAGAAAAATCGACCTACCCTAACGCACATGCACCAATAATAGAAACCCGAATAAATTAAAATCAACAACCCTGATAAAAGTTTTCTAACTAAAGAAGAATTAATTAGAAAAGTGCAAAACAGCGTAAGAAGTGAACTATCAACCCCTAAAAAGCAAAACCTGACGCAAATATTTTAATTAATATGATTTATGTTTTCATGCATATATGATTTTAAGTAGGTATTTACCCAACCCGTCCACCACGCGTAGGATGTGTGGCACAAAGCCGTAAGTACGGAGCATCCAGCAAGGAACACATATGATATTCAGTAGTAACGGATCTGCGAGACTAGCTTACAAACTGTTACATCACGATGGGATGCCCATGAGCAGGATGTGACACATCCAAGGGATTGAACTTGCTACTCAGTAGTAATGTATCTGCGAAATTAGCTTGCTAACCGTTATACCACAATGGGACGCCCGCGAGCAGGATGTAACACATGGCCGTAAGTATAGGGTACCCAATGAGGATTGAATTTGCTACTCAGTAGTGATAGACCTGTGAGACGAGCTTGCTCAGCATTATGCCAATTTGTGACACCCATGTATGGTCTAAATAATTCCCGTATTTTTTCTCTAGATTTATTCCCGAGATTTTTTCTCATATTCATTAAGATAAAACCAAACAATTAGAAATCAATAATACTAAGTACATATTTATTAAAATCAATTCTTTTTATATCAATATGCAAATTAGCCTTCTCGTTCCCTCTGTAAAAAGCTATTTTGTTGTATATATAAATACAATTGCAAGTTATTAGTAAGTAAATAAGGCCAACAGTATTAATAATGTAAAACAATTTTATTAATAATTGAGGTTTAAATAAAGATAAAATCATGGAGAATGTGACGTAAATAACTAAGGAAATTGTAATTTGAATTAATGGTATGGTTTCGGTTACAGACAGACAAACACACAATCTCCATTATTATTATCAATAACTTGAATGTTATTTTACATATTCATCCGCAATTCAACAGACCTAATAACAAAAGATAAATAGACAAAATTCATAAAAAAGTAACTTCTTGGTTGAGCCCAGAACTTTTCAGTCATCCCCCGTACATTCGTAAATACATTCCTTCTTGTGTTGTACGTGTTAAATATCTGGATGCAAAACGATTACAGCACTGTTAGTCGGTACATGACATTTCAAACCGTCGGTATTAAGTAAAAGAGAAATAATGACAAAAAAAGATATTCGCACCCCCCGTTTGTGTCCCATTAAACTCTTGAGATCCTTGGGCGATGAAAGGTTTTTAGCAGGCAGATATTGTTGGCACGCACGTCTAAAATATTTGTCGATTTGTCAGCTTGTCATAGGGAATTCTTATAGAGGTCATAATTAATACAGGAGAATTTACGACAAAGGTTTTGTCCCCTTTCTTCTTTTCTTACAGAATAGCAGAATAACTTTTTTTTTTTCACTGTCGTTCTAAGTGAGGAATCGTAGGGAAGATGATATCGTTGTGCTACTTTTAAAACTATCAATTATTTACGTATCTCTTCTAATTTGCACACACACACACACACACACACACACACATATATATATATATATATATATATATAGAGAGAGAGAGAGAGAGATAACAACAATAACATAACACTTTATATATATCATCATCATGTCGCGCAATTAGCACGGATATCCATGACAATATCTCGCCAACCTTCAATCATTCATTTTCCCAGGGAGGTCCTCTGCGCAGCATCCAGCATCTTTGCATAGTTGGTCAATGTAGGTCGTTGATGGGCGGCCCACACTAGCATGTCCGTGTGTTGTCTTCCACAGTAGAACGTCTCTTATGAGCTCGTCCTTGCTTCTCCAACAGGGCCCTGCATGCCTTGTCCGTCTCTCGCGAATGGTTTGTGAGATGGGGGCAGGTGTCTATAAAGCTGTTTCCTGGTGGGGTGCTGTTTCCATGACTTGTTCAAGACTGCACGCAGCATTCTTGTGCATCTCCCATCCAGCTTATTCTCAAGGCGCCTTGTTAGGTCCAAGTAGTGCAGCCATACAGCAGCACCGATACAACCACAGCCTGGAAGAACCATCGCTTCAAGCGAAGCGAAGTTATATATATATATATATATATATATATATATATATATATATATATATAATATATTCCTCTAAATTCCGTAATTGATTTAATAAAATTAAAATAAAATAATAATATTACAATAACACTAAGTAATTATTTTAAACCTGGGTTTAATAAAACCCGTATGCAAATTAACCACACCATATATTATGTGTAACCTTTATTTCTTAGTGATTTAAAACACACATTGCAGGATTTTAAATGCAAAAATAACATGGGCTGTTTTGGGCAAATTTTACTCAGATTTTCATAGAGACATTGTTAATAAATAAGATTTATTCCATTCTATATATTAATGATTCTGACTATGAATTAAATACTCATTGATAAACTTGCGAAATTCACGAGAAGACATATATAAGTAGTTTTGGTATAAGATATATAAGACACATTGCAAGATTTTGAACGCACTAATAACATGGGCTGTTTTGAGACAAATCTTACTCAGATTTGCATAAAGACAGCATTAATAAATAAGTATTTATTATTCTATGTATAATAATGATTTTGACTTTAAATTAAATACTTATTGATAGATGAGGGTATCGTGACGTAAGCAGAGACGTAGTTTCGGTTATAGACAGACATGAATCTTCATTATTATAAGATAAACGGGCTTGATGCCATATTGATGGTTGTAATCGCGAGCAGTTATTTATCACCATTACTGTTTTGTCTAGTCTATAAAATTTAACACGTTATCGGACCAAGTCTCACCTGTCATTTGATAAAAGGAAATCTAACTCATGGAAGGTGAAGTTCCTATGATGTACACGCCTCCAAAAGCGTTATGATGCGATCTTATTTATCCAAGGTCGTTCAGATAGAGATGATTACACTGAGAAAATGGTTGACACTGACATTAGGACACCGCAACGATTTTACTTACTTTACTTTATTTGTCCATGGCTGGAGGGAGACTAGTTGGATGCATACCTTTCCCAAGGGTATTAGCGCTATGTGAAATGCAAACGGCTTCGGCCAGGATTTGAACTCAAGTTGACGAGTTCATTTCTTACGACTCTAACCATTAGACCACTCGCCTCGAACTAACTTATACCGGCAGGAGGCGCTGGTGTATTGGTTACTGTTGTTGAAACTGGACACGATGAGACGAGGCTGTTTGCATTTTACATAGAGCTAATACCCTTGGGAAAGGTATGAATCCAACTATTCTCCTTTCGGTTATGGGTAAATAGTAGGGCATACCGGGCTCTTTAACCTTGGTAGGCAACCAGTCTAGGAGAAGTAAAACTAAATCCAGACCTGTTAAACTCCGATTAAGTAATTAACCTTGTGTCACATCCAGCTCGTAATGAGGAGTCGGTATGTACAAGAGTTAGCACAAATGTTTAGAACTTAGGAGTCTCGTTAGTTATCCAAGACGCAAAGGATTATGGGAAAAAGGAAACTAGAAATATTGCAGAAACACGGTTATTGTTACATCTATTAATAATGGAGATTCGCTTCCGGTTTTTGTCTGTAACAAAAACTACGTCACTGCTTACGTCACTATACCTGTCATAACATAGAATAAACACACTCAAAATGTGAGCATGCAGCATTAGACAGTCCTCATTGTTTTTTAAAACAAGTTTTAATAGATACATCCCCAGTTTCATATATTTATATATAGTCTGTTTTATTTTAATAGATATTCAAAGTTAATAAAACTTAGTTTCGATTTCAAATTGTTTTATTTTTTTTTTACTCCTTTAATAAATTTGGTGATTTCATGATTTATGGTTCAAATTCTCCGACATTTAATTTTTAACTTCCACCTCCTCAAGCAATATCTTTCAAAAATTTATTTTTACATCGCCCGGAGGGTGATTTTTTTATTTTGCTATTAATCATAATCAGCTTATGATTTATGTACGTACCTGTAGTTAGAATATTTGAATTAGGGTCTGTTAGATTTACATTAACGGAGTCCTATGGAAAGTTACTCGCCGGTTATTGACGGGTGGTAACCTTTTATTTGACCCGTTGAAAGCGCGTGATTAGTTTATGCGGAAGAGTATGTCTCTCCGGGGCTAGCCTGGTGAGTCACCTGATACAGTGTCAAATGCTACTGGCACTCAACTATGAAAAAAGAAATAGAACAGTAAATTGTCTTACTCGAGCACGAGTTGACAGGCCAACAAAAACAACATTCTTATTAATCTTGATGTGTATTTTCTTTTATCTTTTAATTTTAGTTCCTTTTTATTTTCTTTTTTTCCTTACAGTTCTACGAATGCAAAGAATAGGGCGTATCGAAAACAATTCTAAAAAAATTAACCCTCGGCGAAACTTTAACTCACGTCCTGGTCTGCCGTTTGTTGAATTTCCAGACCTAACGAAATCTATACGATTGTCCCATCCCTATTGTCCTTATGCCTTTTTATCATATATATTTACCAACTCCTCCGCACGAGCAGGATACGACACAAGGTCAATTTCTTAAGCAGAGTTCAACAGGTTTGAATTCAGAGTTTTTCTTCTCCTATACTGGTTACCTAGCCATGGTTAAAGAACCCAGTCTACCCTGCTATTTTCCCATAGCTGGAGAGAGAGTAGGATTCACACCTTTCCCAAGGGTATTAGCGCTAAGTGAAATGCAATTACGACGTCCAGGATTTATCATATATGTTCTAGAAGGCAGTGGCAGAGGGTCTTTTAGTCCTGGATGTGACGTCAAACTCTATCTGATGGTGAAGTTCCAGTTCTGGAGCTCTGGGGAATGTGTAATAGCCCTTCATCACCATTACTCCCAGGTCCACTCGGAGTGGTAGTACCTGTTAGAGTCCTATCTATGGATTAAATAGAACAAAATGAGTTCTAAAAAATGTGAATTAAAAAATTGAGTTTTAAAAAAACTGAGTACCCATCAGGAATGAATGGATCAGAACGTCTTCGGCATAAAATGACCCAGCAAGGGTTGACATGCCGTAAAATCCAACCAACCAACCAACTCTCTCATTGATCAGCTTGCAAGCGACTGAATTTTGTCTACTCTCTCTCTCTCTCTCTCTCTCTCTCTCTCTATCTCTCTCTATCTATCTATCTATCTCTCTCTTCTCTCTCTCTCTCTCTCTTCTCTCTCTCTCTCTCTCTCTCTCTCTCTCTCTCTCTCTCTCTCTCTCTCTCTCTCTCTCTCTCTCTCTCTCTCTCTCTCTCTCTCTCTCTCTCTCTCTATGATTTCCAGTTTTCTAAGTTCTCTTGCACCATACTGGTGACAGTTTAAAATGTAGGAAGCATTTTTGGTCTCTCTCTCTCTCTCTCTCTCTCTCTCTCTCTCTCCTCTCTCCTCTCCTCTCTCTCTCTCTCTCTCTCTCTCTCTATATATATATATATATATATATATATATATATATATATATATGAGGTTGAACGAATTCTTAACTCTGCAACAAAAAAAATCAGTTTGGTCTGCATTGGATGATTCAGGAATGTCGCCATGCAGGGGCGTATCGTAGGTTGCTAGCGCCCAGGGCAATATAAGTATTGTGGCTCCTAACCCATGAACGCAAACTCTTCCCGATCCCCTTCCACCAGTCTCACCATTGAAACCCTTATTCCCAAAGACATGTATATTCTAAGAGAACAATGTCTTGTACAACTGATATTGTTTTATTTTGCAGAATTGCTGACATGACATGTGTAAACGTGAAAAACATTCTATTCAAAAATATTCATAGCTTTGCCATTGTCAGTTACAATAATCTATATATCAATATTCTTGTTCCATAATCTTCCGACCGTTAACATCCTGCATCCGTCCAAATCGTCCTAGATGAAATGCAAAAATGTATATTCTGATTATCTTGTGTCGCTTAATCACCGAATTCTTATTTCTTATGTGTGGCGTCACCTAAATAATCTAAGCTAAATAATGGACCATTACGTTTTTATGATAAAGAAAGGGAAGAAAAAGGAAATGCTACACAGAAAAAATGCTATTAAAAAGAAAGAAAGAAAGAAATATAGTAGGGGAAATATAGAGAGAGGGTGTGAACGCTAATCTGTTTCAATCGAACATAATGAAAAGATTAAAAGAAGAAAAGAAAGGAAAAAAAAGAGTGAGAGATTAATAAGTTTTTTTACAAATTGAACTATTCTGCAATAGCTCTTAAGTAAGCAGATCAAACATTGTAATAATTAAATGGCCCCCTTTTGTAATGTTCTTAACTAAGGTGGAAGTAATTCCATTCTACTGTTACAGCTGATCAGCAAATATCCGGCTCCGGAAGTCCATATGAACCAGGGGTGGGGGTCAAAGTTTAGGTACTGGGCATATATGCCAAATTGGTGGGGTCCCTTAACTCTTTGCCTACTTTAAACCGCTCACAGCGGCCCTCTGTTTCTACGCATACCACCCCAACAAAGTACAAAAAACTGATGGTTAGTTTATTATAATTTAACAGAAGGACTCGGATTACAATGATAAAAGGACTTTATTTGAATAGAATGAGTTCTGAGTTGAATAGATTGTGAATTTTGAAATATCTCATCATACAATAATAATAGGACTTTATTTGAATAGAATGAGTTCTGAGTTGAATAGATTGTGAATTTTGAAATTTCTCATCATACAATAATAATAGGACTTTATTTGAATAGAATGAGTTCTGAGTTGAATAGATTGTGAATTTTGAAATATCTCATCATACAGGTAAAAATGCCAAGAACACTTGGTACAATCGTGGGGAAATTTTGTTAAGCAAAGAGTTAATGAAAAATTGTTTTTGTTTGTTTTGTTTTATTTTGTTTTACGGCATATCAACCTCAGTGGGTCATTTAATGCCGACAATGCTTTGAAATAAATTCATTCCTAATGATTACTCAATTTTTTTGTAAACATATTTTACTATTCAAACCATAGATGGGACTCTAGACGGTACTACCACTCCAAGTCAGAGTGGACAATGGTGATGAAGGGGTGCTCCACATTCCCCACACCTCCAGAACTGGAACTTCACCATCAGATAGAGTCACAGTTTAACGTAATTCCCAGGACATTAAGACCCTAAGCCACCACCTTATAACACATATATGATAAAAAGGGCTGTGGCTTGCAATAAGGGTAATAGGGTTGGGACAATCATATAGGTGCTAGGGCTTGACGTGACCAGCCGATTGGTCTGAGGATGCCTCTCCGACTACCTCTCTAGCCTAAGTAAGGGTCTAAGGGGAGTGTTTCATGTCAACCACAAGGGTTCCGTTCTTAAGCATCACAGGTCGCCACCACAGCCAACAGGTGGATCCATTGGGGAGTCTTACCCCCTCTGCAGATGTGCAGTCTGTGTATTCTAAAGCCCCAGCCGACAGGGCTAGCAAAAATTGTGATATTGTAAAAAGTGCCTAATCCCAATTTAATCAGAATTTTTATCATCTAGATGTAGATATGATATAAATGATTTATTTGCATATCTAGATCAGGGGTAACCAAACTACGGCCCGCGGGCCAGATCCGGCCCGCTAAGGCATTTCATCAGACCCGCCGACGGTACTTGAAGTAGTTTATTAAAACGTACGGAATGCGAGACGTTCTGATACCATTTGAATCTAAATATCATGTTAAGCTTATTAAATCCTCATGGACTTGACTACGGAATCAACTCATCGAACGAAATTGACTGATAAACATTTGAAAGAAAGCAATTCTCTTGATTGGATGAAGCAATTCCAAACCAAACATTGATGATATCTTGAAAGGCAAACTTCAGTTTCACAAATCTCACTAAACCTTTCTGCTAATGTTGTGTTCTTTGATAATATTTTGAAAATAAATATGTTGGTTAAATTTGTTTTTGTGCATATAACGCCACTCATCCATGAATATGACATGGAAAGATAAATTTTGTTTTACATCTTTTTCTCAGAACTTTCGTTCTGGCTAGAAAGTATTGAACACAATAATAATGTGGCCTGTGCTCGCTATTTTTTTCAATTATCCGGCCCGCACTCGTTATTTTTTCAATTATCCGGCCCATCGTGAAAAAAGGTTTGGTGATCCTTGATCTAGATGATAATTTATAATAAATCATTTTAATTTATTAAATGCATAGCTTCATGTCATTTTTACTAACTTTTAACTTAATTAATCATATCATTTTGGGCCGGGTTAGCTCAGTCGGTAGAGCGTTCGGCTAGAAACCACAAGGTTCCTAGTTCGATACCGGTCCTCGACAACTCAGCGTATGAATAGCACAGGGATCTGTGTGGTAAAGTAAGGAGCTGATGGTAGGTATGGTAGGACAATCTCCTTGGTATAGCGCTATTGAAAAGGGGATAGACTACCTCGCTGACTGGCTGATACCGACTTTAGGCTTCCACCCCGACGACTTTAACGACTTTTTATTTTAGAATTTAATAAAGATAAACAGCTCATTGGTATATATATATATATATATATATATATATATATATATATATATATACAATAGATGCGTAACCAAATATGTTTACCTTACTCCTGTCCCATTTTCTCGTAAAAGTCTTTTTTTCTACTTAAGTATCCCTTATATATCTATATTTGTTTTTAGTGTTTGTCTTTTTGTTTCGTTTTTTTTTAATCCAACTCGCTCAAGCTATAGTTTAATAATACGGTAGACTGGGCTGTTTAATCTTTTTTAGGCAACCAGTCTAGAAGAAGGAAATTCCTTAATTCAAACCTATTAAACTCTATTTATATTCTCTCTCTCTCTCTCTCTCTCTCTCTCTCTCTCTCTCTCTCTCTCTCTCTCTCTCTCTCTCCAGACATTAAATGGCCAAGATTCCCAGTCAAATATAATTTCCGTACAACTGCCCCACTTTCTCGTAAAAGTGTTTTTTTTCTATTTCCGGATTCCTTTATAAATTTATATTTGTCTTTGGTGTTGCTTTTTGTTTCATTTTGTTTTGTTTTTGAATTTTATTTTTACTAACTGGACCCCACCCGGTGTGGGAAAATTCATTTCTCGATTTGATTTTCTCTCTTAAACTTCCTTTCTTCCATTGTGCGTCTTCCCTTGTGATGCAAGGTCAGCGCGTTAAAGTTTTTTTTTTTAATGATTTTCTCTCAGAGACATTTAGAAATACGAAAAGAAAAAAAAAGAAGACACAACTTTGAGAAAAAAGTAATTTAAAAATACTATGGAGTAAAATTTAAGGAAAGACAAAATCAATTTTGATTTTCGTCATTATATCTGTGTCACCGGTGTAAGGATTAAAGTGATATATACTTGAAGATAAAACTCCGACAAGGGTTGATAGATAAAACATTTTATATACAGCACAAGAATTAACAGGGTACATAATACATAGAGGTGTACATAAACCTACATACAAAAGTAGAGATAAAGACACATTCATAAATGGTAAAAAGATAAAAATAAAAGCCACAGATATGAGACTAGGAATAGTCCATGCTGTGTGAATCACTTACAGTAATGTAAGGGGGGCCAAAGCCCCAACAAGAGGTGGGTAGACCTGAGTCTAACCCATAGTTGTGTCTCATAGGTCGAGCTGGCAAAGAAAGAGAGGAAGAGACGTTCAAACCAGCCGATCAAATATAACAGGCCCCTAGCGGGAACCAGCGAACTAAACGAGCAGACAACTCTCCAGGCAAATACGAAAGTAACGCCACACCGGAAATACGTGTAGGTTAAATTAAAACCGAGTCTTTAAAGAAAAGAAATCTCCGCGCGGCGAATAAGAATCATGGGCTAGATATAATAAAAACTTGATCAAGTAACAAAAAAATATCTTGTTAATTCATTTAATTTAAACAAGCAGAGCCAAGCAGAAGCCCTTAGAAGAACTCCACACCCTTAAGAAGAAGTTAGATAGAAGAACCCAACTAGACAAGATGGCAGCGGGTGGAGATGGTAGAAGGATCAGCAAGAAGCAAGTAAGAACACCTAACAAAATAAGTCTCTCTCTCTCTCTCTCTCTCTCTCTCTCTCTCTCTCTCTCTCTCTCTCTCTCTCTCTGAAGAACTCTCTTATCTGAAGTCTCACTCTCACATACCAATTGTATGCCCGATGTCAATGTGGGTATGTAATAGTACCATAGAAAATTTCTTTAATAATGGATTCTTTTAATTGTAGTATCCATTTCGTTCTGAATAAATTAAATTAAATTAACAAAAAATAAATAAATGAATAGTATAACATAAATAAATAAAACACAAGTACTACTGTATGATCGTATGATCGTATCACTTAGACTATAACGCCAGGGAAAATGCTAGATAAGAATTACACATGGGTTCTGCGAGCTCTTTTTTTTTTAATCCTGGAAGTAGCACCCTACAAAACAACATCTGTATGCCCAATTGTCTCTAATTTCACAAAATATGTTGGGCACTGTTGAAAAAGTAAGGACAAACTCATAGTACTATGGAGTAACATTTAAATATCAAATTTGGATTTTGAAAATGATCTTCAAAATTTTCTGGTCATATGGTATTTTTTTTCTTATAAGAGACTTTGTCCTCTGTGATGTCACGTGATGAGCTTCAAGACAAATTAAAGTTTTGCGTCTGTGTGCGATTATCATGGCTGGATGAATTGGCCATCCCCCGTGTATGGCATGGTATGGCAGCCCAGAAGTAGAGTTTCGGCTATGCATTCTGTGGTTGCTGGTTCGATCTCAAGTGACGGAGATCATGGTATACACTACTGAGGAGACTAAAGGAGAACCAGCTGTTCAGTGTTCCGCATGTCGTACAGGATGTTTGGCCAATTTTCTAGTCGTGGTAATTTAATTTAATTAATTATACTTAATATCTCTATCTACACATTTTATAAAGAAACAAATTGACTTACAGTCAAGTCACTCTGGGGGGGGGATCCCCATTGCGTAGTGGCTAACATGCTGGACTGCAACAGTTCTGTTTCGACGTTTCACAGTTCATCAGTGTGACTAGACAAGGAAGGCTGCTTCAAGCCGCGTTCGAAACTCAAAACTTTCCTCCATTCTGCATGATAATTACCGAAAAAGACGCGCATAAAACCTAAGATAGCAGATCTAATATCCATGTAATTAAATATATATACACAAACTCATAGGGCCGGTTTAGTTCAGTCGTTAGAGTACCCGCCTTCGAATCGCTAGGTTCTGAGTTCGATACTGGTCCCTGCCAAATCAGTGTATGAGTAGCACAGATTAGGGTAATCTGATCTATGTGGTAGAGTAGGGAGCTAACAGTAGGTATATCGCTTCACCCCAGAAAGATTCTCCTTGGTCTAGTGCTAGGGTTAGACTCCCTCGTTGTCCACCTGACACCGACGATAGGTCACTCCACCAACTTACGTTTTTAATATATATGTATTTAATATTATTATATAATAGCTCTATCACTGATATTGAGCACTTTCCTTATAAAACCACAAATATTGGTCCACCACTGACTCACCAAGTGAGTTTGTACTATTACAATTATGCTATTTTTTCGATAAAGTCACTACCGAAAGTGACTATACATTGTCGCAATATATGAGTCGGGAGATTTAGTCTATTTGTCTAAGCTCCCTGAAATGGACTATAACACTAAATCTCTAAGTCTTTTGTTATTTCTTTACTCATATATTTGCTCTGTGACTCTAACATTAAGAGCACACATTGAGCTCTCAAACTGCGACTTGGTTTTGTTTAAATAAAACTCTTGTGTTGTGAGGAAGATTTCTTCTCTGGACTTTTGGATTATATATATATATATATATATATATATATATATATATATTAGTAAAGACAAAAAGGTTAAAACTCAGAGGGTTCCAGATACCTTTGGGTAGAAATGGACCATAATCACTTAATAGCGGAGTTTTAAGCTTTTGTCTTTACTAACTACTTTGCTCTGTTTGTAAAAAATTAAGCATTGAGCTCTCAATTCTAGCCTGAACTTTTCAAACCGTACCATTGGAAGAAAGGACCAGCTTAGAATCATCCTAATACCAAATTAACTTGGTACACCACCAAAGAATATATATATATATTATATATAATTATTATATATATATATATTATATATATATATGCATAATGAATATGCAGCATATGCATTAACTCTGTCACACACTCATACAGACTAGAATTAATCACTGTTAATAATTTACATATGCATGTAGGTGCGAGCGTATATGTATGAGCAGGCATACATATAGGGTAGCATATATGTATATATGTATGTATATATGTATGTATGTGCAAATAAAAACCAAGATAAGCTTGAAAATCAGTTGATGGGAGGGATAGTAAGTTATAAAAGACACAATTCTAAAATAGAAAGAAAAAAGATTTCTAAATAATAAAATGGAATTAATAGAATTCCTAGACATTCATAAAATTGAAATCTAAGGATTATTTTTTAATGTCTGTTATAAACTGAAGTCTTCGACGCTCGTATGGTTAGAGGTCAGCAGATAAGAATGTTATTTTTTTAATGTCTTCAGTGCATGGGCATGCAAGACGAAAAACAAGCTAAGTGCATTTATCAATACGACGATAACTATTACAAAACGAACCCATCCTATATTTAAGAAACCCCCTCTGCACAAGCTATAACAATTGACCTTGTGTCACATCGTGCCCGTGACAGGGAAGTTAGATGAAACATAGTCTGTGTTGAGACAAGGTAATAATATATATATATATATATATATATATATATATTATAGCTGTCCAGTGTTCCGCATGTTGCACACGGTGTATGCCGAATTTTCTGGTTGTGGTAATTGGATTTCATGTAATTAATTATACATTCCTCTCTCTCTCTCTCTCTCTCTCTCTCTCCTCTCTCTCTCTCTCTCTCTCTCTCTCTCCGGCTTAGCTCAGTCGGTAGAGCTTTCGGCTAGGAATCACAAGGTTCCTGGTTCGATACCGGCCCTCACCAACTCAGCGTATGAGTAGCACAGGGATCTGTGTGGTAAAGTAAGAGCTGATGGTAGGTGTGGCGCTCCACCTCAGACGCTGAATAATCTCCCTGGTCTAGCGCTAGTGAAAATGGGATAGACTCATTCGCTGTCTGGCTGATACTGACATTAGGCCACCCCGACTTTACTTTACCTACTTATATATATATAATATATATATATATATATATATATATATATATATTACATGGGTATTGTGACCTCTGGATTATATGATTTTTATGCTTTTATCAGGCAGAAAATTCCTATATATATATATATATATATATATAGGAATTTTTCTGCCTGATAAAGCATAAAAATCAATATATCCAGAGGTCACAATACCCATGTAATATATATATATATATATTAATATATATATATATATATATATATATATATATATATATAGTAGGTAAAAGTAAAGTCGGGGTGGCCTAATGTCAGTATCAGCCAGACAGCGAATGAGTCTATCCCCTTTTCACTAGCGCTAGACCAGGGAGATTATTTCAGCGTCTGAGGTGGAGCGCCACACCTACCATCAGCTCCTTACTTACCACACAGATCCCTGTGCTATATATATATATATATATATATATATATATATAACAGCTTTGTCATTGATATTGTATATTCCACTGATATACCGCAAAAAGTTGGTCTACCACTAACTCACTGAGTGACCAAGTGATAATCACGTACTTTTACAATATATATATATATTATATATATAATATATATATATATATATATATATGAGGGTGTCAAATCTCTTTATTTTCATAGAAACTACAACAGAGACCGGGATCACAATAACATTGTAGATTAGTGCAAGTTTTCAGCAATAAAAAGCGATTTCTTTCGATATAGTCACAGCTGATATCTTGCACTTTTTATGGAAGTAGAAAGGCGTAACTTTTGGAGAGCCTCTTGTTATATTAATGCTGGGTGATGACACTGACAAGAAGAGAAAGAACTTAAAAGAAATTAAGAAAAAGAGAGAAAGATGTTCATATGATTGGAATTTTAAGTCAAGCTTAACAGAGAGGGAGCCGGAAAGAGAGAGAAAGAGAGAGATAGACAGACAGAGACAGAGAGAGAGACAGAGAGAGACAGACAGACAGACAGAGAGACAGGCAGACAGACAGAGAGAGAGAGAGAGAGAGAGAGAGAGAGAGAGAGAGAGAGAGGGGGTCGGGTGGGGAAACTGAAAGAAGGAAATAAACAAAAATTACATTTTTGCTGTTAGGGCAGGGTTAGCTCAGTCGGTAGAGCGTTCGGCTAGAAAACCACAAGGTTCCTAGTTCGATACCGACCCTCGCCAACTCAGAGTATGAGTAGCACAGGGATCTACGCGGTAAAGCGAGGAGCTAATGGTAGGTGTGGCGCTCCATCTCAGTTGCTAAAACAATCTCCTTGGTCTAACGCTATTGATAAGGGGATAGACTCCCTCGCTGTCTGGCTGATACCGACATTAGGCCGCCCCGACGACTTTACTTTACTTATTTACTAAGCTTTGCTTAGTTGTGGTCCGCCCTGTCGGCTGGGGCATGAGAGTGCACCGACTGCACCTCTGCAGAGGGGTAAGACTTCCCCAATGGGGCCAGCTGTTGGCCGTGGGTGGCGACCCGTGATGCTTTAGATAGAACCCAGGTGGATGAGCAGTCCATGACTTTCAATACTCTGGCCCTTTCTTGGGCTAGACGGGCGGTCGGAGAGGCCCCCTCCGATCAATCGGCTGGTGTCCTCAAGCCCTAGCACCTATATGATTGCTCCAACTCTACTGCCCTTATGGCCAGCCCCAACCCTTTTTATCATATGGGTGCTAGAAGGCAGTGGCTGAGGGTCTACATGTCCTGGGAATGACGTTAAACCCTATCTGATGTTGAGGTTCCAGTTTTGGAGGTTTAGGGAACGTGGACCACCCCTTCATCACCATTGCTCCCTGGTCCACTCTGACCCCGAGTGGTAGTCCCTGTTAGGGTCCCATCTATGGATTAAATAGAAAAACATATTCATAAAAAAAATTGAGTATCCATTAAGAATTAATTTCAAAACTTTATCGGCATTAAATAACCCACTGAGATTCATACACCGTAAAACAAAACGAACCAAACCAAACCAAACCAAACTGAGTTGTGATACAAGGCCACTGAAGTGGAGCACCAAGTGAAACTCAAACTCAGTAATGGCTTGGCTAGTTTGGTTTGCTAACAATTACACCATGAACATTTTGCTATAGCAGAAAGACTTGAAAAAATGGGATTACAATGTAAAAAACATATCTATTAAAAATATTATTTAGTATATTTTTTACAAGACTCATCGAATCGTCATAGAATTAAAATATATCCATGATTTTTTCTAAAAATAACTAATATATATATATATATATATATATATATATATATATATATATATATCATTTTGTATAAATATATAGAAAAATATAGATATATATGTTGTTATATGTATATCTATATTTTATTTCTATGTGAAATTTTTCGTGTTGTTTTAGAGCATCACACACACACACACACACACACACCATATATATATATATATATATTATATATTATATATATATATATATATATATAGTACTCGGGACCTGAACTT
Source organism: Doryteuthis pealeii (assembly GCA_023376005.1). Taxonomy (NCBI): domain Eukaryota; kingdom Metazoa; phylum Mollusca; class Cephalopoda; order Myopsida; family Loliginidae; genus Doryteuthis; species Doryteuthis pealeii. The sequence goes on along the minus strand of CM042157.1, from coordinate 41,767,401 downwards.
TGGTGGACTTATCCACGAATTCCACCCAATATTTAAAAAGTTGGCCAGAAAACTCGAAAAGATCAAAAATAAAATTGTTAAACAGGGGATGTGTCTTTTGTCTAATTCTACATGTATAAATGAAGAATGCTGCCCAAATACACACACACACACACACCACACACACACACATATTATATATATATATATATATATATATATATATAAGTAGTAGCATTGTGTTCTAAAAATAAGATTTGACGGTCGATATATTCTTTGGATCTTTAAATTTAATCTAAATTGTGTGATTTCGAGTCGAAGAAATAGGCTTAGAACGGGATTTGAACTCCTATCCACCAAACCGCTGGAATAGAGGATATCATATAAAAACACCTACGCAATTCTATCCCACAATGCCATTGAGTTCTCATCTGCATAATCCTCATATTTGCTACTACCTCTTCCCGCTTCTTCCGGCTTCTTTCCGACGCCATTTTGATACATATCTCTTCAGTTGAGTTTTTCACTAATCCGAACATTTTTAGTTATTCTCAAGCCAGTTATTTTCGTAGCTAGCATTTTTCTTCAGAATTCGTGCTCTTTAGATTAAATTGAACTTGCGGTATAAAAATTATTTTTTTAAAATGTTGCCTGAAGCTACAAATTCAATGTCATAGGGTTTGTATCATAAGTAAAAATCATCAGATTTATTAAAAGATCTTAAAAAATAAAATAATTTGAAATGGAAACTTAGTTCTTATCCCGCCCTCAAATAGAATGTTGTGTGATACACACAGCATTCTTGATTATTAATTAAATAATTATTTTGAATATTTTACACACAAATTTTACACAAAATCTTAGGTATTTATTTATTTGTAAACTTTTTAGTTAATTTCTTGTTACTGAAAAAAGGGGGTGAGAGTAAAAAATAATTTTTTAAATTAATTACAATTTTCGCAAAAACTTTTTCCACTTTAAGCAGTAATACCATGTTTAAATCAATTTCAAAGTTTATATAGTTTATTTACGTAAATATTAGGGCCATATGACCTTTAGGCACCCCTTTTGCGATCTCGATTCATAGGGACATTTTTCCATTTACACCGTCAAAATCCGTTTAATTGTTAACAGACGATTTTTAGAATTTTTTTTTTAAATTATAAAACTAACCCCTAACACTAACCCTTAATCCCTAACACTAATCCTAACCCCTAACAAACAACCAGATTTTGACGGTGTAAATGAGAAACGTGTCCTTGTGAGTCAAGATCGCGGAAGGGGTGCCTAAAGGTTATATGGTCCAAATATTATATAGTTTATTTATTTTGAATTGGCATTATAACAATGGAAAGGATTCAAATGTTGAATTATAAGGAACAGCCTTTATTTATCTATAATATTAACTAGTAAAAAACAAACACCCTCCGGGTGGTGTATTAATATGTTTTTAAAAGATATTGACTGGCGGGCGTGAAGATAAAAATTCAATGTCAGAGGGTTTGTACCATAAATAAGTAAAATCAACAAATTTATTAAAAGAGTAAAAAAATTAAAAAAATTAAAATGGAAACTTTGTTCTGATAACTTAAACATATATAAAAATAAAACTATATATAAATATATAATAACTGGCATGTATTTATTAAAAATGGATATAAAAAACAATGAGGACCGTCTAAGGTTGCATGCTCAAATTCTAAGTATATTTATTCTATGTTATGACGATTTGGGTAATGTGACGTAAGCAGTGACGTGGTTACGGCTACAAACAAATAGAGACCTAATCTCCATTATTAATAAATAGATATAGGATTGTTCTTTATTTTATGTATTAACGATTTCGGGTATTGTGACATAAGCAGTAACGTAGTTTTGGTTACAGGCAGATAGACGGCAAATCTCTATTATTAATAGATATGAATAATAAAGTCCAGTTCTGAATGACGTATAAACTGTGACATGTAATATATATATATATATATATATATATATATATATATATATTATATATATATATATGTGTGTGTGTGTGTGTGTATGTGTGTGGTGTATATATATATATATATGGGAGTAAATATGGAAATTAAATCCGACAATATAAAGAAAATTTGAAAAAACAAGTATTCCGAAATTGGGATGAATTTAATAATCGATGTTTAAAACATTTCGGTTACATTGAACCTTCATCAGGATGTCTCTTGGGGTGAAGAAAATGATGGATGTTTTTATATGTGACAGGAGATGAAAATCTTTTTAGTTATGTAACTGTATTTGATCAGCGTTTTGTTTTTGAAAGGCAAGTCGCGATCTACTCACGCGAAGGTGTCATGACGCGTGACGCCACTCGAAGAAATGCAAAAGACGAGAAAAAGTATTAATGGACTGATTATTTTTAAGAGAACATAGGGAAACAAAGTGGGAATGATAACTAAATGAATAATTAAATGAAGCCTGGTATTTAGTAATTATTTAACACTATTTAACTAGAAACGGAGATATAATAAATAATACATGTCGGTTATTAAGGGAACAAAGTGGGAATGATAACTAAATAAATAATTAGATGAAGCCTGGTATTTTGTAATTGTTTAACACTATTTTAGCTAAAAACGGAGATATATTGAAAAAACCATGTCGATTATTAAGAGAGGGCAAATGCGAAATTGCACAGGCTTCAAAAATCTGTCGTAGTCTTTTGTTGTGAATATGGGCTAATATTGTGGCATCATTGAAATTGAAGTTATGATTAGTTTCAGACATATGTTGGAGGAGGGTGTTCTGAAAATTGCCCAATTTAATATCGCGTTTGTGCTCATATAAACGCTCTTTGAGAGTTCTTTGCTGTTTCCCCAATGTATTTTTTGTCGCAATCTTTACATGGAATTGCGTAAACACCAGCCTCGGATTTTATAGGATGGTGAGACCCCACATTGAGTAAGCTTCTAATTGATTTGGATGAAATAGTAACGATTTTGATACCAAGGTGGTGTAAATTGTTTACTATAGAGTTAGTGGAAGGGTTATTAGGTAAAACTATGTATCTATGGGGAAGTTTTGTTATATTAGAAGATGTATTAGTGGGGGTTTGTGACTGTTTTCCTTTATGGATTTTGAGAGCTTTGGATTTAGCAGATTGTATGAAAGATTTAGGGTAAAGAAGATTTATAAAGGAATTTTCTATATAATTGAACTCATCGTCTAGGTATTTAGGAGTGCAGATACGGAGGGCTCTAAGATAGAAGCCAATAATAATTCCTTTTTTAATGCTGGTATTGTGGTGTGAGTAAAAGTGTATGTGGTCATTTTTACAGGTGGATTTATGGTGGACTTTGAATTCTAATTTGTCTTTATTTTTTATGAGTAAAATATCCAAAAAAGGTAAAGAATTATTGGATTCTAATTCATGCGTAAATTTTATGGTGTGTTCAATTTTATTTAGGCTATCAGTAATCTTGTTTATGTCAAGTTCTTGTGGGTAGATGAGTAAAATATCATCGATGTAACGAAAATAACTAGAATTCTTTGGAATTATATAACGAAAAGGGCCAGATTCTAGAAACTCAAGATAAAGACATGCGAGAACCCCACTGAGAGGGGCCCATGGGCAAACCAAATTTCTGTTTATAATAGATGTTGTTGTATTGGAAATAGCAATGTGATGTGCATAAAGTACAAATTTTAATTATTTTAGAGATGGATAGAGGTAAGTTAATGTTAATTTTTGATAGGTGATTTTGTAATCGTTTTAAGCATTTGTCTACCGGAATATTAGTAAACAGATTTTATATCAAGACTAGCTAAGGATTTGTTTTTTATATTGATGTTGGTTAATTTGTTGAGAAGTGAGCCAGAATTAATTATGTGTGCTTCGCTAATAGTACCTAATAAAGGGGATAGGGTTTTGGCTAAGTATTTGGCAATATTATGGGGGGCAGAACCAATACCAGAGATAATTGGTCTAAGAGGAATATTTGGTTTATGGGTTTTGGGAAGGCCATAAATCTTTGGATAGTGGAGTGGTAATTTATGAGCGAGGACCAGAATTTGTCCTCCTTGGAAATTAATTTTTTATACGATGTATTAAAATTATGTATGTTTTTTGTGATAGTTTGTGGAGAGATTTGTTCATATGTGTTATTGTCATCAAGTAAGTCCATTAACTTACGGTTATAGTCACTGGAATCCATGATAACAACACCACCACTTTATCAGAAGGTGAAATGACAATGTTGTTGTTGGAGGATAGAGTTTTTAATGCGGTCATGTATCTCCTTGGTAAGGTGTGTTCCTCAGTTTGATAACTGGTGGAGGCAGCTATAATACCCTGTACAAAGCCTTTGTTAAAATCAGAGTCATGATGTTTATAGTTTATATCAATCAATTTTCCCCATGTTATGGGTTTTGATGCCGGTGGCGAATTTTAATCCGAAACTGAGGGCTTCTGTTTCCAATGTATTGAGTGTGGTGTTAGAAATATTTACAACCAGATCATTTCTGCCTAACTTTTTCCAGCTGCTGTTATTACATAAAGTTTTTAATTTAAGCTTGAGCTTAGAAATGTGAATGTTGTTAATATTGTTAATTTCTGATTAAAAATAATCAGTCCATTAATACTTTTTCTCGTCTTTTGCATTTCTTCGAGTGGCGTCACGCGTCATGACACCTTCGCGTGAGTAGATCGCGACTTGCCTTTCAAAAACAAAACGCTGATCAAATACAGTTACATAACTAAAAAGATTTTCATCTCCTGTCACATATAAAAACATCCATCATTTTCTTCACCCCAAGAGACATCCTGATGAAGGCTCAATGTAACCGAAATGTTTTAAACATCGATTATTAAATTCATCCCAATTTCGGAATACTTGTTTTTTCAAATTTTCTTTATATATATATATATATATATATATCAATCCCTAAGCAGGACGTGACACAAGGTCAATTTCTTCAGGTTTGAATTCAGAGTTGTCTTTCTCCTAGGCCGGTTGCCTAACCAAGGTTAAAGAGCCAAGTCTGCCCTACTATTTATCCATAGCTGGAGGAAGAGTAGGATTCATATCTTTCCCAAGGGTATTAGAGCTAAGTGAAATGCAATTGCCACATCCAGGATTTGAACTCGGGGCGTCGAGTCCATTTCCCATGACTTTAGCCATTACACCACGTGCTTCCATGTAATATATAGAACATAAAAAATGCCTGAAATAGTTTTAAAAAAAGCTTCATGCCATAAATTGAAGAGAACAATAGAATTTTCTTGAGAAGATAAGACTTCATTCCCACATTTTATTGGGTATCTTCCTTAATGTAATGTCTATCATTATTAATGTTTCTTAAGCTTTTACGTCGCAAGGTCACAAGTCTGGGGCACATAGTAAGAACCGAACTCACTAATTACGACTTGGTGAAATGTGTGCCTCTTATCATTACATATTGTTATCCATAAAGATTAGAAATATATATATATATATATATATATATATATATATATATATATATATATATATATATATACGTGATGTTAGTAATAGTAGTAGAAGCAAAGAGTTAAGGGTCTACTATGGTTTCAATCCAAATGATTTCATCATAACTCTGCCGTTTACTTAACTAAGTCGATGTAATTGCTTAGTTAAACTAAGATAACACACACACACACACACACACATACATATATATATATATATATATAGATAGATAGATAGATAGATAGATAGATAGTGTTGTTATGGGTCCAGTAGGAGAAATTTAAATATTTTATAAGTCGCAAAATGGATTATGCTTAAAAAAAATTAATTATTATTTTACATCAGTGACACGTGTTTCAGATCTTCTAATATCTTTTTCAGGCATTGATTAACCATATATATATATATATATATATATATATATATATATATATATCTGTATACTATATATATATATATATATATATATATATATCTTGCTCCTTAATCTTCGGACGGTTATAATCTTGCAACAACCACTGTTTGAAAATGAGACCGTCCAAATTGTCAAAGATGAAATGTAAATACTGATTATCTGGTGTCGCTTATACGCCAAATTCTTATACGTCGCAGTCATCATAGATTAATCACAACCCTAACAGTTATGGAAATTTCCACTTAACACCCTCCGATTTTAAATCTAACGAACTCTTGATTCAAAAATATTCTGACTACAGTACGTACATAATTCATTGACTATCCATTAATTATGTAACAGGACAACTTGAAACCAAGCAACTGAGTGCAAATTATCTATATTAGGAATACTTGATATGATATAGGTATAGGAGAAAGGAAAGTATGAATTTAGTTAGTGAGGAGGGTGGCTAAACATCAAGAAGAATTAAAAACAAAATCTGTTAAAGGGCGGATGAACCTCTCTATTGATCAATGATCATCTCGAAAGTCTTTACCAGCGACCAGTGAAGCCTATTCTTATTTTTTTTAAATAGTGTAAATAATATTAATCCGATCTCACTGACAAGTTTAAAGGAAAATTATTCCAAGCCGTAGTTGTGTTAGTGCTACTGTATGGCTACACCACCTAGACCCTAACGAAACACATAAAGAATAAGCTGTACAAGAATGTTGCGTGCGATCTTAAACAAATCATAGAAACGCCACCCCAAAAGAAAGCAGCTATACGACGAGTGAAACTGACAAGACATGCTGGACAGTGTTGGAGAAGCAAGGACGGAGTCATAAGCGACGTTATCCAATGGAAGCCAGCACGTGGGAATGCCAGTGCAGGTCGTCCACCAAAGACTTACATTAACCAGCTCTTCGCAGATACAGGATGCTGTGCATAGGACCTGCTGGGGGGAAATAAATTATAGGAACGGTCGGCGCGAGATTGTCATGGATATCCGTGCTGCTAACTCGGTATGATGATGATTAATATCCTTTACGATTAAGTCGTTTCAGTCTTTAGTACATTGTACGATTCTTTTTAAAAATCGTTTGACAAACTCAGAAGAAACACTCCTCTCAGAGGGTCCACCATATACTATTTCTCCCCAGGCATCCACTTATATATTGGACACTACGCCATCGTCTTTAGTGGGTAGAAAGAGAACCATATGACCTTTAGGCACCCCTTTTTAATCTCGATTAAGAAAGGACACGTTTTTCAATAACACCGTCAATATCATGTTGTTTTAATAGATGATTTTTAGATATTTTTTAAAATTATAAAAATAATCCCTAACCCTAGCCTCTCTAACAAACAACCGGATATTGACGGTGTAAATGAAAAACATGTCCTTTCTTAATCGAGATCAAAAGAGTACCTAAAAGTAATATGGTCCCGGAAAGATGCCAACTTTGAGGATTTTTTTCTGGCTATCTTTGTAGACTGAGTTTCGTATTACATGGGAGCCCATTCAAAGAATACATGAAGAATTACATGAATTCTTTAAAAATGTAATCTATATAATAATACGAAAGGTGTGCATCCATATACTCTCCCTCCAGCTATGGGTAAATAGTAGGGCAGACTGGGCTCTTTAATCTTGGTTAGGTTACCAGTCTAGGAGAAGGAAAACTCTGAATTCAAACCTGTTAAACTCCGCTTAAGAAATTGACCTTGTGTCACATCATGCCGGTGCAGAGGGGTTGGTAAATACATATATATTAATACGCTTGTTCTTTAATCTTCTGACTGTTGTGATGTGTAGTTTCGTACTTCTTGTTGCAGTAGTAGTATTAATTCTCTGAGCTTCTCGTAGCTCTCTCTCTTAGATTCTCGTAGCTAGTTTTTTTATGTCCTTCAAACTATCTCTATATATCTACCGCTGTAGGAGACATATGCAAATGAGATAACACGCCATTGGCTATCTCACTACACTGACCTTTATCATCTTGAAACACCCTCTGGTTAAAAATGAGACCTTCCAAACCGTCCAAGATGAAATGCAGAATACAACACATAGACTGTTCTAAAAGAATTATTATTTTAAGATATCAATGGAATCTATTATCTTTATATTCTTTTAAAAATATCTTTTACAATTCTTTCACATCCAGTCTAATGCACGATCTCAGGAATTGTAATTCTTTCTTTTTTTTCTTCCTGGGATGTTTCACTTCGATGCAAAAACAGCAGCTGAATTTAATAAGATATATAAATTTTTAAAAAATGATAAATGCACGTAAACAATTATTGTTGTTGTTGTTGTTGTGGTTGTTGTTGTTGTATTAATTGGTGCTAATGTTTTCTTCATAATTGGTATTGTAATTTCGCTTTTCTTTGTATTCTATTTTTTGTTCACGTAAGAATAAGAATATTTTAGTCATTCATTTTTGTATTATGCATTTACCCAACCCCTCCGTACGAGCAGGATGTGATACTAGGTCAATTTCATAAGCAGAGTTTAACACGTTCTGAACTAATAGATTTTCTTTCTCTTAGACCGGTTGCCATGGCAAGATCAAAGAGCCCAGTATGCCCTACTATTTTCCCATATGTGGAAGGAGAAGAATTGGAGTCATACATTTCCCAAGGGTATTAGCAACAGAATAAAGATATCAATAGAGGTACGCAACATATAGAGATCCAGAATTAGAGCCTCACCCATAAATTTGGTATGAGCTCTCTAAGCGATGATTTAAATTAACTTTCACTACCAAGCATATAAGCAATGATCGTTTGTTGGTAGACTAGATCTCTCTGTGATCGTAAAATATATAAACAAACCTATGTATTTAATAGTTTAAACATCAGCCCCGTGACAGCAGCTGTCAAAGTGGCCGAGAGGTTAAGAAATCAGGCTGGCAAATAATCAGTAGGAGTTCGCCGAAACATGTGTCTGTGGATGAGTTATATATATATATATATATATATATATATATATATATATATATATATATATATATACCAACCCCTACACACGAGCACGATGTGACACAAAGTCAATTACTTAAGCTGGGTTTAACAGGTTTGAATTCAGAGTTTTACGGTTGCCGTACCAAGCTTAATGAGCCCAGTTTGCCCAACTAATTACCCATAGCTGGAGGGAGAATAATTGGATGCCTACCTTTCCTATGGATATTAGCGCTATGTGAAATGCAAATAGCCACGTCCAGGATTCGAACACTAGTCGCCGTATCCATTTCTTACGATCATAACCATTACACGACAAACGCATCCTCCACTCATTTTTTTTTTTTTTAGTGTGTCAGTATTACATAATTTATGAGCAGTTATAAATTATGAACGTACCTGTAGTTAGAATTTTGAATTAGGGTCCATTGATTTAAAATGACGAGGTCCTATGGAAAGTTACTAGCAGGTTATGGACGGTTAGTGACTTTTGATAACCTCTTGAAAACGCGCCATTACAGACACGTGAGAATAAGTTTTAGTTTAGTTAGATGCGAGCTGGCACCCTAGAAGAGAGGATGTTTCTTAGGGTTCACAACTCACTCGCGGTGGAATCATGGGCTGGGGAAATAAAACTTTATTATTAAGAAACTCCGTCTTGTTGTATTAATTAAATGTTAAAACAAGCAATGTCCAGCCCAGCACAAAGAAGAAGAAAACCAATTCTTAACAGAAGCCCAGCCAGAGAAAATGGCCGACGAATTAAAACCAGTAGACTGTAGTCTACTAGTTCCAATTACTAGTTCCAATTACCGTCGAATTGGTAAGACAAGGCAGCAAGCAGTCGTAACTCAATACGAATCTGGTTTGCTACAAAGGACTATGCAAAATGGCAGGTTATTTATGAAGCCTCAGAACATCATACAAACCAAGCAGCCAATCAGGACTCAAGGAATGGAATCACCCAAATGCATGAGTGGACTATTCTGAATTCCCATAAGTACCAGTTGTCTTGACACTGGTTCAGTTGTGCTTGGCTAGTTGCTGTTGTTCAAACCAATAATAGACTGACTGACAATATAGACGAGTTATCAGGAACTAGCAGTTAGCAGAAGTTACCAAGTAAGACCACATTTTATCAACTTTCATCTCTAATCTATAATATCTGTCTGTCTGTCTGTCTGTCTGTCTATTTTATACCCGAGATGACTCTCTCCTCTATTATATACCTGAGTATGTTAGAAGGGTATATAACATTAGAAATAAGAAAAATATCAATAGTACTAAAAATTATTATTAGTCATTACAACAATTGTACTAGTTGAATTATTTGGATTTCATGACATTTCAGTTCGTTGTTGTTGAGAACATTTTTGTATTATAATTCCTTTGACACAAGAATCTTTTGATGCTGACTAATCTTCTACACAATAGATTTAAAAAAAAACGGCATTATGAATCGCTTAAAAGAACAATTCGCGTTGTTTTTATGTTATTGCGTGTTTGGTGTCCCATACTTAATTCGATGATTCTCTACCCACACATTTTGAATTATTTCCTTTTCTTTGTATTTACTTACTTATTCTTTAAATTACACTGGCACGTGTTAAAAAGTTTTTTCCAATGTTCAAAGGTTTATCAAGTGATATATGATCGCCATTTTTGCTGAATTCAAAAGTACCTTTCATTGTGTTTAATCAGGTCTGGTTTTTAAGATGTGCTTGCATACTTCACAAGTTTTAAGCAATAATAACACTTATAAAAATGCCTGTGGACTCTACATGTTACAGCTTAAATATGTTCGATACATTTCAAGTAAGAGCTTGTATCTTAAAAATTTGATCTGATTAGAAAAAATTAGTATAATATTTTGATTTAGCGAAAAAAAAAAACTGCCTTAATATCAGCTATTATATATTTGAGCTTGAAAATTTCGTAGTTCTGTGTTATTTATATGTTGTTGTTTTTGTTGTTGCTTTTTTTGGTTCAGTAATCATCATCATCATCATCATCATCATCATCATCAGTTATACTGATAGCACGGAGCCCCTTGACTTTCTCGCCATCCGTTCCTATCAGCTAATACTATTGGTAAGTCCTCTAAGTGGCATCCAGTGTTCGCACAGAGCTGATGGGTGTAAGTTTTTGTTGGCAGGCCAATTCTGATATGTCCATGCGGAGGAGCTCATAGGAGAATGTCACTTCGCCAACATCTTCAAAACAACACGTACCATCCGTGGGTAGTTCCCAACTAGCTTTTCCGCAAAAAAACGTTTTGCTTTCATATACTGTTGTAAAATTGACCTTATGTCACATCCTGCTCGTATGGAGAGGTTAACAATTTCGATTATTTGACTCATTTGGTTCCTAGTCTCAAAATTCATCTTAAGGATCAGAATTAGGAACACGAAGTTTCACGGCATATCAAAACGTGAAGTTTATATATATATATATATATATATATATATATATATATTATAGTTTACAATACATTTAAGAGTCCGTTTTACCAATGGTTTTGGAGCCTCACCTGTAAAATCATCATAAGTACACAAACACGAAACACGAGACTCAATGACAACAAATAGGGACGCCGGTGATTGATGAAAGGAAAAAAAGAACGGAAAACAAGGTCACGTAGACACGAGTCACGTGGGAAAAAAAAGTCGAAATATTTTCAAAAGTGAACGTTTCTGATGACGACCAATCACCTAAAGGCGTGGCTCCGAAACCATTGGTAAAACGGACTTTTAAATGTATTGTAAACTATAATTAGATAAATACAGCTCTTACAAAGTAATTGAGCACTTTATTATCATTTCTCCAATACTAACAATGAATTAACTATATATATATATATATATATATGTGTGGGTGTGTACGCACAAGCACACAGAAACGCACACACAGACTCATATATGAGGGTATATATATAGACACGCGCACATACATGCACACACAACACACATATATATATATATATATATATATATATATATATATATATATATATATATATGATGAAGTCTAAAACCATCAAAAAAGCAATAATATTCGATTTTTTATAGCACAAGGGGATTAAAGAGTTAAACATCACAGAAAAGGCGCCATTCATAAAAAATATCCTACGGTTGGGGACTGCTCCCCCAGCTCCCCCATCTAACTACGATAATCGTGCCATGCAGTTATCAAAGGGGAAACATTTATAACCTGATAAACGAAGCAAACAATGAATTAGTTCATTATGTTAGTTATATGACAATAAAACTATAAGAGATTTTACTCAATGAACCGATTGGCTATCGCTTTTTTTTCATACATTATTTCTTTTCATATATCCTTACACACACACACACACACATATATATATATATATATATATATATATATATATATATATATATATATATTTTTCCCTTTCGTGTAGAAATAATAAACTTGTGATTCATGCTTAGTCAACCATGCTTAGAAAGCGAAGTAAATGCAAGCAAAATAGCTACAAAAGGCGTAAAAACAATCACGTATACGTTTCTATTATCAGGAATTAAAAAGGTGAATATATATATATATATATATATATATATATATATATATATATATATATATACTGTGTATTTTGGCAACAGGTTATTATTTAAGCAGGTATTGTAAAATAGTACGGAATATTTCTTCTTTATGATCTTTAGGGTAGACGTTCAAGTTTTCTGGTTTTTCGTTGATCGAATCTAGATGGTATTAAATTCTAAAATGTCTATACCTGAAGATCATGAAGAAAGAATATTCCGTGTTACGTATTCTTAAACAATACCTATATATATATATATATCAACCCCTCCGCACGAGCAGGATGCGACACAAGGTCAATTTCTTATGCGGAGTTTAAGAGGTTTGAATTCAGAGTTTTCCTTCTCATAGACTGGTTACCTAGCCATGGTTAAAGAGTCCAGTCTGTCCTGCTATTTACCCATAGCTGGAGGGAGAATTAGATTCATACCTTTCCCAAGGGTATTAGCGCTATGGGAAATGCCAACAGCTTCGTCCAGGAATTGAACTCGCGTTGACGAGTCCATTTCCTCCGACTCTAACCATTAGACCACGCGCCTCCTATATATATATAATTAAGATTAAAGAATTCAGTCTGCCCTACTATTTACCCATAGCTGGAGAATAGTTGCATTCATATATATATAAATTTAATATAACCCAACTGACTGGTAAGGGATGATTCTATTTGGGATCATTGAAACATCACTGTACAACCATACTGTATGGTCTTGTAGGTGCTAACATATATATTCATACAAGGATTTTTATAAATCCCCAAGAGAGCTCAATGTAAAATAACCAATAAATCAATTATATACAGGGCAATATTTTAACTTTCAAATAAAGAAAAATGAACAAACCATCATCTGTTGTAATATTTATTTCGACCAGAAACTAAAATGAGTCCAGCCTCTTCAAACAGATTTTTTTGGTCGAAATAATTTGAAGTTATATATATATATATATATATATATATATATATATATATATATATATATTCCAAAAGTCCAGAGAATAAATCTTCTTACAACACAAGAGTTTTATTTAAAAAAAAAAACAAGTCGCAGTTTGAGAGCTCAATGTGTGCTCTTAATGTTAGAGTCACAGAGCAAAATATATAAGTAAAGAAATAACAAAAGACTTAGAGATTTAGCATTATAGTCTAAGCTCCCTGAAATAGACTATAATGCTAAATCTCTAAGTCTTTTCTTATTTCTTTACTTATATATATATATATATATATATATATATATATATATATATATATATATATGTGTGTGTGTGTGTGTGTTTAAGTCCCTTCTAAATAGGGACTTTAAGAAGAGGGTAAACAAATTTGTTACTCTTATTTTGTTATTTTATTTTCAATACTTTTTATATATTTTTGTCCCATGCATCGAATAAACTCAGTAATTTTTTCTTATATATCCCTGATCAGCTAAACACACCCAAAACCCTCACAACTATATATATATATATATATATATATATATATATATATATATATATAACGCCTACGTGTCTACATATATGTTCATACATCAATCCCCCTCTCGTCTGTGCCTTTGGAGGGGGATGAATGTCTTTATATTTTTAATTGATTAATTGTAACTTAATGAAAGTATGATAAAACAATTACTATTTTGTTTCGAGGAAAAAAACAATAGCCCTGACTTTTCTTGGCTGCTATTCGTTGCACTTAACTGCTCTTATCGCTAACTGACTTTAAACAGACTGTAATATCGTTTAATTATTGCCAATACAAAAAAAAAAAAAAAAAGAAGAAGAAGAAATAAAAAAAATGAAGGGGCAGCTGTTAGACGGCAATGGCTCACAATGCAGCCGCAAAGCTTGCCACATAGGTTGCCAACCGATAAAGAATTCGATCATAATGGTCTTTTTATTCAAACGATTTTCTGTACGAGACTATATACATTTTTAGTACATGGATAAGTAAAGTACTATTTACCCCTAGCTGAAGGGAGTAGAGTTGGATTCGTATCTTTCCCCAGGGTTATTAGCGCTATGTGAAATACAAACAACCTCGTCCAGGATTTGAACTAGGGTCAACGTATGCATTTCCAACGACGACAACTGTTGCCAATATATATATGCAATTCTGTATTTGGTTGCAGATGTATTGCGATTTAATTTTTGGTTAGTTTCAATGCTATGTCCGGCAATGGTTTATTCATTGCACCAAAGAGGGAGGGTCTGAGTAATCCAATGCCTACAAGGACCAATGTTATTTTGGGTCTTCTACGCGGGTTCGCACATGGCCGCCGACTCCTTTTTAAACTGACCATATGTCGCATATTATACCCGGGGGGATGGAGTTAAATAGAGAAACCATAAAATAGGAAAAAAAGGTATGAAGGGTTGAGAAAGTGTATCTAAATGAGTCAGAAGGATTGATAGAAAGAGAGATGATGTGGTGAGAGAGAGAGAGGGGTGAAAGAGAGAGAGAGAGAGGGGGGCGGTGACGAAAGAGAGAGAAAGGGTCAGTGAGAGAGAGAGGGTGTGGAGAAAGAGAGGATGTTGTGAAAGAGAGAGAGAGAAGGTGTGGTGAAAGAGATAGAGGGGGTGTGGTGAAAAAGAGAGCGAGGGTGGTGAAAGAGAGAGGTGTGGTGAAAGAGAGAGAGAGAGAGAGAGAGAGAGAGACAAGAAAAGAGAAAAGAAGTGTGATGAGAGAGAGAGAGAGAGAGAGGGAGAGGACGTGGCGAAAGAGAGGGGGTGTAGTGAAAGAGAGAAGGTATGGTGAAAGAGAGTGTCTGGCGTAAGAGAGAAGGCGTGATGAAAGAGAGAGAAAGAGAGAGAGAGAGAGGGGGGACGTGGCGAAAGAGAGAGGGTGTAGTGAAAAAGAGACTGTCAAAGAAACAGAAGGATAACATCTAGTATCACTCTATCACCAATAGGGATAATATACAAAGACGATTCAAATGAGATGCTGGAAGTTGGATAAAGCACAAAAAAGAACGAGAAATCTTACTCTTTATTTTGTTCTGATACTGTCTAAACTAAACGGTGATATATGAGAACCAACTGGATGCTACGTCATTTACTTTGCGATTGGAGTGAATAAGCCTTAAGCAATTCAGATAACTAGTAAAGTAAAATGATATAAGTTAAAGGGGGTGAGAAACAGATAAGAGAACTGACGGTGAATATTTTTATCGAGTTGGGGTATGCCACAACCCCACACTCCATCGTGATCTACATGCCTTAGTTTTATTTATTTTGTGACATGGGCGTGTATAGACCGAAAGGAGACAAGCAAAAACAACAAAAAATTAAAGTCAAATACAAAAATAAAAAAAAGAAACTATTAAAAACAATAGCCTCGCACGCCAATTTCATTTTGTATTTCTTTTATCTAAAGGAAGAGAATATGTAGGCGATAAAGGAGATTACGTAATCCATCACTGTGATGGATTTTGAGAGACAAGACAATGCCAGCAAATGTGAAGACGGAATTAAAAAAGAAAAAAAGAAAGAAACACAGATTGAAAAAGGTGAAAACATATTAATCCTTATTTGCGTCTTTGTATCTTCAAAGTGAAAGCAGGATGTGTTGGGAGGGGGGAATAGAATGCGGGAAGGGGGGGGCGGTCAATTCTTACTCTTCACGTATTTCTTGAAACGGATGGATGTAAACATTAATTAAAAATGTAGCTAACTTATCGACCTGGGCATCTCTTTTCAGGAATATTTCAAGACATAGTCAAGCAAGTGCCAAGAAGAAAAATGGCGCATATTTACCAATCCGAAAATCAGTTTTATTTGGAACGTCTACAGTTTCACGCGGACATCACCAAGTTTGGCTAAACAGATAATAAGATGTGTATATAATGTATTTTTAGACTGCTCAATATGGGATAGTGCTGATACTACATTTATACGAGGGAGATTTTAAAATTATAATAATCTATTAGAAATGAGATTAGGTCTCTATTGCTCTGTAACCAAAACTACGTCACATTACACAAAATCGTCAATACATAGAATAAATAACAACCTTATATTATATTCACTCAAAATTTGAATATGCAAACTTAGATGGTCCTTAAAGTTTTTAAAGTTTTAATAAATACATGCCTGGATTATATATTTATACATAGTTTGTTTTATTTTAAGATATATTTAAAGTTA
>CM042157.1:41735901-41740901 GCA_023376005.1 Doryteuthis pealeii | reverse complement strand
ATTATGTTCGATAGAAACAGATTAACATTATCGCTTCCGTGCGTTCAACCAGACTCTCTCTATCTTTCTCCTGCTCTCTTTCTTTCTTTCTTTCTTTCTTTCTTTCTTATTATATTTTTTAATATGTAGCATGTCCTTTTTCTTCCCTTCCTTTCTTCATAATAAAAACGGAATGGTTCATTATTTAGCTGAGGTGACGACACTTATAAAAAATAAGAATTAGGCGGATAAGCCACACCGTATAATCAGGATTTACACTTTTGTATGTCAACTTGAACGATTTGGACGGTCTCATTTTTAACCAGAGGGTGTTGCAAGATGATATCGGTCGTACGAACACGAATGTCAATATTACATATGAGCCAACAAGCATTTATGTAGACAGTTATTTTTTGTCTCTTATGTAACTGCGATTTTAACTTTTTGATTTAGCTGTTTTCAAAACCTTTGAAAGTTATTTTGACTTTTCTTAATTTGAAAGCGTCCCTACTTTAGGGGTCAGGTTTCGTGTAGGATTAGCTTTTTACATGAGTCAGGGGAAATACTCCTTTTTCAAGCTGGTCGCTTTGGGAGGAACTTAACGGCCTTTAATGGCGCCATTACATCTATATTTGTATTTGTAATGATGCAGATGAACACATGGGATTTTATTTGGGCAATTATTGGTGAAACCTTCACGGATTTGAGACTTTTAATATCGCATCCTTTTCATAGAAGTTGCAATTATTCTAATGCTCACATAAGGGTGCGACACCACAATTAGTGGGCGGTACCTACTAGGTTGAAGAACACTGAGATTGATGTGGTACATTAATAGGATGAAACATGCTAAGCTTACCCTTATTAGAAATGCACAGTGCCTGATGAAAATGACGGCATATATATATATATATATATATATATATATATATATATATATATATATATGTTAAGAAATGGTTCTTAAGGATAATTCTGAATCGTCCTGAAGAACCATTCGGGTTAAACCTTGGTAGATAGTGTCTGACTCATTTACATCCTTATATATATATATATATATATATATATATATATATAGGTCAGTCGTTGATTGGGTTTGTGGCATTCGTGCACCAATTCTTTCGTATCAACTGTGGCAAAAAGTGCGGATGAACCAACACAACCTTCACCACTATAAACAAATCATTTTGTGGGTTGTTCATTGTATGAACCCTCATGCGTCGAAATCGACGAGAGAGTCCATAATATATATATATATATATATATATATATATATATATATATATATAGTCATCTACATACACGTGTTTCGACTTATCAAGTCTCTTCAGTGTGACTAGACATTTTGTGAGCTACCTACAATCGGGATAGAAACCCTGATCGATTCAGCATCCGGCGGACAGCTTAACCGCTCGGCTATCGTCAACCACTGAATGCGAATGGGATTTTAACTGTTTTAATATATACATCTGTATGTATGTAAAGGCTGCCATAGAATAGAACATAAATAACTAGGGAAATTCTGGCGTTGGTGGTAACGTAGTTTCGGTTACAGACAGACAGATACATAATGTCATTATATAATATATATATATATAGGACGTAAATGAGTCAGACACTATCTACCTAGGTTTCACCCGAATGGTTCTTCAGGACGATTCAGAATTATTCTTAAGAACCATTTGATTGAAACCTATGTAGATAGTGTCTGACTCGTTTAGGTCCGTATAATTATGCTCTTCTTAGCGTATTGAGCACTTTTTACATATATAACTTAGAAAACTCCTTTGGTGTTTTTTTTCGTTTGGCCATTACATACGACACTGATGATTATTTTCAGAAAGTACGGGTGTGTTGGTCTTTATCGTTTTTAAAAAGTTTTTTTTCCCAGATATCAGTTTGTAATTTTTTTATTTTATAAACTGAGTTTTCTGGGGGGTGGGGGTTTCACACCGGTTAAGATTAGAAACGATATAATATATATATATATATATATATATATATATATATATATATTGTTGGCATCCTTCCGTCTACGAGAGACGATGGAGTAGTGTCAAGGTTTTTTGTTAACTTGAACTACATAGCCTGGGCGGGTTCGTATGGAGGATGAGCTGTTGCCCGTGCAGCAAATCCCCCCTCTCCACTAATATATATATATATATATATATATATATATATATATATATATATAGAGATTTATCCAAAACTTGGTAGTAAGGGATGATTCTATATGTATTTCTAAGATCCACTGTATTAATATTGATGATCCAGTATGTATAAACAGCGAATTTTTAAATCACTGAAGAGAGCTCAATGTATAATAAACTTTTTAGATTATATACAGAGCAATATTTATCAATAAAGGAAGGAAGAACTCAACACCGTAATTCCATAATAAATTTATTTCGACCAAAATTGGGGTTGATTTAATACAGCTCCCCAAAATTCCGTCTCATCAGATGGGTCTCAATTTACTTATGGACTTGCACATCACAAAAAAAAACCCAAAAAGCTGAATTTAAAAAAATAAATAAATTCAAACAAAAACAAAAAATAAAAAATATAAAAAATATTTTTTAACAGTATAGGATTGTTACCATAGAAACAGGAAGTGAATGAGAAAAAAAAGAGATACATCTCAAGGTTGGCTTCTTAGGGTGTTCAGACAGACAAAAAAGTGACAGGACAGAAAAAACAGAGTAATATATTAAAATATAAATAGACAAGTATATATATATATATATATATATATATATATATATATATATATATATATATATATTAATAGTTTTTTTTTCTAGTATTGGAGAATTGAAAATAAAGTGCTCAATTACAAATCTAAAACTTGTATTTATTTTTTTATAGGGTACAATACATTTAAGGTGTGATTGGTTTCAAAGCAGCATTTTAGCCACTTATCGTCAAGACAATGCGCCTGTGAAAGAAATACAACGAATATCAATCCATTTATGAACAGCTCACACACATATGTAGCCATATATAAAGAAATTGATATTCGTTGGATTTCTTTCATGGGCGCGTTGTATTTTGCAAAGTTTCGCTCGTTGGTTAATATATGTAGACACAAAAAACTTATACGTTAAATTAATAAAATTATTCCTTTTCTTCTAAGATCATAAGTTTTATTTGCTTACTACAGCATATTTTATAGGGCATATCACTGGTGCAGTATCAGTTTCACATGCCGACTATTGTTATTACAAATATGAGTTTGTTTGTAATAAGAGCTGCACACAATGTTTAGTACTCCAAAATATTGTCTTCAATAATTTCGAGGACTGTGTTTGTGTTACAAGGTTAAAGCCATAGACCCGGGACACAACTCCAGTTACCGCCCTATTGAAGAGATTAGAATACGCTGACTGTATCCCCCTGCAAATGTCTAAGAGCCACCACACATACCCCAAAAAGGAGTGTCCTTTGTACACTAAACCGCATTTGATGGTCAGACTTTAGTTCTGGAGATCTGGAGAGTGTGTAGTACCTCCTCATTGTCATTGGTCCCATGTCTAATCTGGTCAGGGGTGGTAGTACACCTGTTAGGGTCCCATTTATGGGTAAAATAGAATTGTTTAATAATTTACTAAGAATTTGTTGTGCTGTAATGGTTAGCAAGCTAGTCTTGCAGATCCATTGCTATTGAATAGCGAGTTCGATCCTCACTGGATGCGCCATACTTGTGACCTTATGTCAAATCCTACCCTTGATGAACGGGCTAGATAAATGATTTTTTATCATTATTAGTTGCTTAAAACCATTCAATTGTGTGCAAATTATTTGTATTAGATGATAATACTTTATATCACTGTGTGCAAAAATAAAATAAAAATACACAAAAAATGTAAATATGAACGCGATTCCCTAACCCTCTAGAAATATCCTTTTGTTGCCACATGCCCCGGATAAAATCTCTGAAACAATAATCCATATTTCTAGGGTGATATTTTGGTAAAGTGAGGCACAATTCGACAGTTCTGTGTGTTTTTTTCCGATGTTGTGAAGGTGACGAACTTAATTGGACTGTAAGATTCCGAGCTCGCCTGATATTCTTCGTGTGATACTCAACGGATTTACCTCTAGCTAGGGAATGAGGGGTTCATACCTTTCCCAATGGTATTAGTCCAAAAGCTAACATAGTAGTGTGGCTGAAGTTCAAACTCGCTTACTATGATTTCACTGTCCAGCACGTTAGCCACTACACCACGGGAACTTTAGAAATCTTGCAAAATCTTGCAAAACTTTTGACTCACCCTAGAATTATCAAATCTAATTTTTTGCTCTTTGAATCATAGTTTGCCTCTGATTACAGAGATTCAATAGAATAAATAAATGCGGAATGGCCTATTGTTGCTATCAGCTGGATAGCGGAAAAGTCAGTCTCCTTTTTGCTAGCGCTAGATCAGGGAGATTGTCTTTTGCGTCTGAGGTGGAATGCCACACCTATGTTCAGCTCCTCACTTTATCGCACAGATCCCTGTGCTACTCCTGCGCTGGTTTGGCGAGGACCGGTATCGAACCAGAAACCTTGTGGTTCCTAGTCGGACGCTCTACCGACTGAGATACACCGGTCCTAGAAAGAGTGATAGGTAATGAGAAAAAGTGAGGTGCATAAATGAGAGACGCTGGTTGGTTGGTTGGCTGGTTGGGACTTACGGCATGTCAACCCTTGTTGGTTCATTTTATGCCGAAGAGGTTTTTGTTTTATTCGTTCTTGATGGGTTCTCAATTTTTTTTTTCGAACTCAATTTTTTAGCTCATTTTTTGGAACTTATTATTTTCTATTTAACCCATTGATGGGACTCTAACAGGTTCTACCACTCCGGGTCAGAGTGAACCTGGGAGCATTGGTGATGAAAGGCTACTCCACATTACCCAGAGTTCCACAATTGGTAATATATTTTAAACTCAATTTTTTTCAAACACATTTTTGGGCATGTCAACCCATTGGTTCATTTTATGCCGAAGAGGTTTTTGTTTTACTCATTCTTGATGGGTTC
>CM042157.1:41668401-41728401 GCA_023376005.1 Doryteuthis pealeii | reverse complement strand
CAATTAAATCCCTATTCAGAGAACTCAACCAAAGTGGGAGTATATATATAATAAATAAGTAATCCACAGACACATGTTTCGAGGTTTCACCTTTCATCAGTGTGGCTGTTATTATGTTGTTGTTTTTTTTAATCTACAGTTTTTCACGAACACGCACGCACGCCTCTTCCGCATATACATTTACTGTTTAAATGATTAAATTACACTTTTCTCACATAATACCGTTAAAATTATTCATGCATTGCCCGTTTGCTTTGATTGCCTAACAAAACGATGACGTAATATTCAAATTTTCTTTTCTTTTCTTTCGCAACTTAATAACAGGCATGAACACAACTTGAATGATGAATATTCATTCACGGTGACAAGTTAAAATAGATTGGAAACCAAACTTAAATTTATTAGCAATTTATAAAAAAATTATGATTTAAAAAAAAAAAGCATTCAACGTTTTGAATAAATATCTTATTCTTTATATTCGTTCATGCGTTCACTTTAATGTGTACATTTTTTTGCATTTGTTAATTACAACATAAACTATTAACATGTCACTTTGTCATTTATATGTGGGCGTATCACGTGGTGTAGCGTCTTGTAAACAAGGGTATCAGAACAGGGAGGTGTCAAAGTTTAGGTACCGGACATGTATGATGAAAAGTGGAGTCACTTAAGAAAAAGAATTGTGATATTGTAAAAAAAAGTACTTGGTACTATATTGGCATTTCAGTCTCGGAAGACTATAATAAAGTTTTGTCGAGATTTTTTTACTTTTTAACACACACTGTATTCTAAAAAAAAAAAATAACGTTCTATTCATTCTTCATTTCTATCTGAGTAAATACAGCTTTAAACGTGTTACTTTTTGACACACCTTGTATTGCGAAAAAAATAATGAATGGTACGTTATTTTTTTTCAAAATACAGGGTGTGTCAAAATGTCTAAAAATCTCGATACTTTTTTGACACTCCTTGTATATATATTTGTAAAGTCGACGGGGCGGCCTAAAGTCGGTATCAGCCAGTCAGCGAGGGAGTCTATCCCTTTATAGCGCTAGACCAAGGAGATTGTTTTTAGCATCTGACGTGGAGCGCCACACCTACCATCAGCTCCTTACTTTACCGCACAGATCCCTGTGCTACTCATACGCTGAGTTGGCGAGGACCGGTATTGAACTAGGAACCTTGTGGTTTCTAGCCGAACGCTCTACCGACTGAGCTAACCCGGTGTGTGTGTGTGTGTGTGTGTGTGTGTGTGTTGTGTGTGTGGTGTGTGTGTGTGTGTGTGTGTGTTATCATGTGTATTTTATGAATCTACAGTTTTTTCACAACACACACGCACGCACGCCTCTCCCGCATACATATTTACTGTTGAAATGATTAATTTACACTTTTCTCACATAATACCGTTAGAGTTATTCATGCATTACCAGTTTCATGTATGATGAAAAGAGGAGTCGCTTAAGAAAAAGATTGTGATATTATAAAAAAAAGTACTTGGTACTATATTGGCATTTCAGTCTCGGAAGACTATGATAAAGTTTTTGTGCCCCTGAAGTTACAGCGCCACCTATGACTGTGAATTCCGATGTTTGAAAAACATTCTCGACGACAGATGTCGCATTTAAAGGCTGTCCCTGAAGATGTTGATGTTCTGGTGCTTTGTTGCCGCTGCTTTCTTCTAGACCTCTTAGCTTCATGGTGTTGCGCCAAGGTGACTTCTGACATGAACAGTCCTCTACGGAGATTCTGCCACCACCGAGGGCGGTCCTGGGCCAAATTTTCCCTGCTGGAAGTGGCAATGCCAAAGCACCTGAGATCATTCTTACAGACATCCTTGAACACAGCAGTTCTAGAGAGACTCAACTCCTCAGCTTGTGTTTTCTATTGAGGCAACGTCGTCTTCGATGGTTGGGTCATGTACGTCGGATGGATGATGAACGAATCCCAAAAGACATCCTTTATGCAGAGTTTACGTCTGGTAAAAGACAGATAGGTCGCCGCCAGCTGCGATTCAAGGATGTCTGCAAGAATGATTTCAAGTGTACTTGGTCCTATTACACGGTAAATATTTTGTTCGCTTTGGTTCATAAACTGGTTGAAATAATTCTCATTTATCAAAAGTAGAAATAATTTAGTTAAGTTAATAAATAGTTAGATTTTTCATTCACTTCATGTGTATTAGTAAATTGATAGAAAGAGTTTTCATTAATTTCATATATATCAATAAATTCGAATAGGATTGATCTACCACAACGATCCTATCCTCAAGCATTACTGATCGCCACACAAAGCCAAAAGTTGGCTCCATACCCCATCAAACAATATTTAAAAAATGAACTGATAATTTAGTTTGGTGTTATCTCATATATTTAGCAGCCACCTCCGCACGAACGGGATATGACACAAGGTCAATTTCTTAACGGATTTTAACAGGTTTGAATTCAGTTTTTCCTTCTTCTAGGCTGAGAGAGAGTAGTTGGATGCATACCTTTCTCATGGTATTTTCATGTGCAAAAACCCTGCCAAGGTGTTGGTTTTTCGCCACTGATGGCAAAAAAAGATGTTATTGATCATGTTAGAGAAAGCTGACACACTGATAGAAGTTCGTTATGTTCAAGATTTTGAAGAAGTAAAGACCTGGATTTTTTTTCTGAAAAATGCAATAGGGTTGGGACAATCATATAGGTTCTAGGGCTTGATATGACCAGCCGATTGATCGGAGGGAGCCTCCCGACTGCCCGTCTAGCCTAAGTAAGGGCCAAAGTGGAGTGTTGCATGTCATGGACTGTTCAGATACGAGGATTCCATCCTTAAGCATCGCCGCCACCCACGGTGGTCCCATTGAGAGGTGGAGGTATTACCCTCTACAGAGGCGCAGTCGTGTATTCTAAAGCGCCAGCCAACAAGGCTCCATAAATATGACGTGGGAAGACATTGATGAGCAATTAATTAACAAAGAATGTGTTGAGCAAGTCATTGCCAAAAAGGGAGCAATTATTGATGCCTAACAGATTTGATTTTTACCAAGATTGTCCCTGATAATTTATATTATATATTATAGAATATCCTTTTTCTTCCCTTTCTTTCTTTAAAAACGGAATAGTCTATTATTTAGCTGAGGTGACGACGCTCATAAGAAATAAGAATTTAGCGGATAAGCAACACCATATAATCAGAATTGACATGTCTGCACTGGACGATTTGGATGGTCGCCTTTTTAGCCAGAGGGTGTTGCAAGGTGACGCAAAAACAATCTCCTAAGTCTAGCGCTACTGAAAAGGGATAGACTCCCTCACTGATTGGCTGATACCGGCTTTAGGCCACCCCGACGACTTTACTTAAACCACTGCTGCACTCTGACAAACAACGGCAAACACGTACATATAAAAATATAACCTTATATTTTTATTCTTCGGCGATGACGCAGAGTAGACCTGGGAGTAATGGTAATGAAGGGGTACTCCACACTCCCCAGATATCCAGAACTAGGTCCTCCCCATCAGATATAGTTTAGTGTAAAATCCACAACACCCCTTTTTGAGTGGATACCTGAAGAAACTTGCTGTCACTTAGACATCAGTGAAAAACTACCGGTTAGAACGGTTGTAAAAAAAAGGGAGTAATGAAGGGTGTTCCACCCCCCACCCCACCCAAAAAAAGGGCACCACACACTGTTTTATCGAAAATTCGGTCGTATTTTTTTTTTTTTTTTTTCAGAATACTGTTGGTTGGATTTTACGGAATGTCAACCCTTGTTGAGTTATTTTATGCCGAAGACATTTTGTTTTATTTATTCTCATGGAACTCAATTTTAATTTTTTTAAACTAATTCCATATTTTTTTTTGGTGGGGGGGATTCTGTTGTTTTTTGTTTTTTTTTTTTTGGGGGGGGGGTTTAGTCACTGTGTATAATAAAAATACGATTAACCTATTTTATCACGAGTAAATGCACTAGAACTATAAACATGATTAAACATCTTTTCAGAGCGTTATACACAGACACAAATCTCCTGTTAAACGTGATAAACATATAAACCTTTTATAGTTTTGGTTGGTTGGTTGGCTGGTTATTTTGTTTAATGGCATATCAATCCTCGTGGACTATTTAATGCAAAATCTTGATTATTTTTAAAAAAGAAAAAAGAAAAGAAGAAAATGAATAAAGAAGAAGTTCGAGGAAAACGACTGCATAAAAGAAAATAGGAAAATAAGAAAGAAGGGAAGAATAAAAGAAAGAATGAAAGAGAAAAAAATATAAGATAAAATAAAAGAGAAAGAAAACGAAGAATGAAAGATCGAGAAAAAAGACATAAGAATGAAAGAGAAAGAAAAGATAAAAAGAATGAAAAAAAAAGAAAGAATAAAAAGAATTGCAGAGAAACAAAGAAATAATTTAAAAAAAGAATATACGAGAAAGAAAAAGTTAAACAGAATGAAAGAGAAAGAAAGAATAGAAAAGAATGAAAAAAGAAAGAATAGAAAAAGAAAGAAAAAGAAAAAAATAAACACAATAAAAGAGAAAGAACTAATAAAAAAGAAGGAAAGAGAAAAAAGAAGAAAGAAAGAAGGCAATTGAAAGAAAGAATAAAAAATGAAAGAAAAAGAAAGAATAACAAATCAAAAAATTGAAAGAGAAAGAAAAAGAAAAACATGAAAATAAAAGAAAGAATAAAAATTGGAAGAGAAAAAAGAATAGTAAAAGTTGACTCCAGGTTCACCCTACATTAACTCAAATATAAACGCTCTATCAATGATATTGAGCACTATCTACTTAGAAATATACCACCAATATTATCCACAATATATATATATATATATATATATATTATATATATATATATATATACGTATGTGTGTGTCTTTACATATATAATGGTATAATCAGTATATAAATATATATACATATATATATATATATATATTTCATATACTGACTATAACATTATATATGTAAACACACACACACACACACACACACATACACACACACATACATATATATATATATATATATATATATATATATATATATATATATATATATATAACGTTTTTAAGGGAGTTAATAATTCGCGTGTTATAGCATTCAGCCTAACAAAAAGAAAACTAATATCCTTATCTTCATACGATAAGGAAATCGACTTATGAATATATATATATATATATATATATATATATATATATATATATATATATATAGATTGATAGATAGATAGATACAGACAGACAGACAGACAGACAGACAGATAGATTTATCACAAGTCGATTTCCTTATCGTGTGAAGATAAGGATATTAGTTTTCTTTTTGTTAGGCTGAATGGTATGATGCACAAATTATTAAATCTCTTAAAGACGTTATTTTCTTTGTATTAATGAGCGGGTAAAAGCGTCGTGTAACGGTTATCGTCGCTGGAAGTAAAAGCGGAGACGTGAGTTCAAACCTTGAAGTGGCCGTTTGCGATTTACTTCTTTAAATCTTCATTATTTTGCTCAAAAAGCAAGATCTGATGATAGTGAATGTGTATCTATATTTACTTTGTCGTTAATTGTTTTATTTTCGTAGTTTCCTCTGGACATACATATACACCAACTGCCCACTATATATGCACTAGAAGCAGCAACCCGGTGTCACCTGGGTAGGGGAGGGGGAAAGTTAGTTTCACAGATCCATTATTACTGAATCATGAGTTGGATCCTCACAGGATTACCCATTAAAATCCCCATGTAAAAAATACCGGCCTGGTAGGACGTAGGAAAAAAGTGCGCAGACACTTTGAAAAGAAAAATCATTGTCTCCTTTCAAAATATTAAATACATGCTCTTTATATTTTTTTAATCATCTTCACGAATATAAATCTAATCTTCGTTATTTTTGCTCAAAAAGCCAGACCTGGTGATATTGAATGTGTATATATATTTACTTTGCCGTTAATTGTTTTATTTTCGTAGTTTCAGCGGGACATACATACATACATACATACATACACACAACTGTCCTTTATATATGTATAGATGCCAGGGATTTATTTTAATTAAAGACCCAAATTTGTCGTTAACCTAATCTATTCTTCTATTCTATATATAAAGGAATTTGCATTCATTTTTGTCCGGAGGAAACTTCGAAAATAAAACAATTACGGACAAAGTAAATATATATACACATTAAATATCACCAGTGCTTGGTTTTTGAGCAAAAATAATAGAGATTTGATTTATATTCGTGATGATAATTAAAAATAAAATTTAAATGATAACAGCATGGAAAAATTTTTTTCATTTAATATTTTAGATAGTAGACATTAACATTTATTTTCAAAGTAACTGGATCAATGCAAGGTCTATTGTTTTACATAGGGGTTTAAATGGGGCATCCCACAAGGATTCAACTCACAATTCAGTAATAATGGATCTGTGGGACTAACTTTTAAAAATCCCCCTCTACCCAGGCGACGCCGGGTAGCCAGTGCTAGTTTATCTATATATAATGATTTCTTCAGACAAATACAACAGCAAAAATCGCAATATGAGTAAAGGTAAAAAAAATAAATCATGCATACATTTTAAATGCAAAGATTCTATTAAACAGAACATTAGATTTATAGGTTCGAAAGATTCAATCAGTTGGGCTCATGGCACAACAGATATAAGTGACAATCATCTGTAAGTTGCAGGTTCAATATTAACTATGGCGAAATTAATATAGAATATTCAACATAGCTTAACATTTGTACCCGGTCATGGTTAATGGAACGAGAACAATTTACACCTATGGATTAATTGAAGGGTTCCATGAAGGCTCCCGAGTTCGACAAGAAACGCCTGAAGAAGGTCGGTAGGAACATCGACCGAAACGTTGTGTATTTTTTACAATAAAGATGAGGAAAACAGTCCGAAAAATCTAAATAATACAAAAAAGCAAGAAAATTGCTGAATATAATTTGTCCTACCCTAATTCTCAGAAGAAGGAAAACACCGATACATAAAATACATTATTGCTCATGTATATATATATATATATATATATATATATATATATATAATATATTTATTGCGTATCAACTTTGTTCTTGTGAACTTTTTGTGTGTGTGTGTGGGAGGAGATATCTTGAAGCAGGGCAAATGACCAAGCGTACAAAAACAAAAACAAAAACAGAACAAAATCCAGCCGTTGTTTTGTCCCTGGTTCGATTTATTCATTCCAATATTTCGGGTGACATCCACCCTTTATCAAGGTATTATAACTGTGACTGTGTAACAAAGTAAAATAAAAGAAATGCGAGGAAAAAAATGATGTCTATCACCTATATATATATATATATAATATATATATATATATATATAGTAATTGGTAATTGATGTCTATATATACACACACAACCACACACACACACACACACACACACACACACACACATATATATATATATATATATAATATATATATATTTGGTGCAGGAAACAACGAGACTGGCGGCATTTTGAGAAGAAAGACGGCAGCTCTCTCAAATTGGGCACACTCACCATCACGTGACCGAGAGGATAAGGTGATTCTCAGTAGGCGGACATACGCCCACGCATTATCGATGGATTCTATAGCAATGAATGTCTATCAGTGCAGCTAAAAAAAATAAGTACCTACGCCATTTTTGTTCATAGATCTATAAGTATAATGGCATCTTAAACGCTTTCTATTGACTATGGCTCACTAGGTCCGGTTTAGCTCCGTCGGTAGAGCTTCGGACTAGGAACCACAAGGTTCCGGGTTTGATGCATGAATAGCACAGAGATCTGTATCATGGTTATCGTTGTAGGAAATGGACATGAGCTCAAATTCTGGATGAGATTGTTTGCATTTCACATAGAGTTAATACCCTTTGCAAAGGTATGAATCCAATTGTTCTCCCTGCAACTATGGGTAAGTAGTAGGACAGACTGGGTTATTTAGCCTTGGTTAGGCAACCAATCTAAGAAAAGGAAAACTGTGAATTCAAACTTGTTAAACTCCGCTTTAAAAGAATGAACTTGTGACGCATCTTGCTCGTGCGGAGGGGTTGGTATATATATATATATATACCACCTCCCACTACCAATTGTTATTACCTTGAACTTATAATTTCTTGCTATTACTCGTTCTCGTTAAAAACGAGACACGAAACCATACCACCGTTTCCTACCTGATGATGGCAAACTGTATTGCCGAAAGCGCTCGTTTTGAAGCCTTTGGTGGACTGTTACACCAGTTACACCCCGACACCAAAAAGATGGCCCGAAAATTAGAAAGGATCAACCAAAAACTTGTCCGACAATAATTGTCTGTACAGTTCAACAAAACTTGTATAAAAGAAAAAATGCTGCCAAAATACACTTATTTTAATATATATATATATATATATATATATATATATATATATGAGAATTTATTGAGTGAACAAAATCACCCAGATTGACAACCACCACTACCATTACCATCATCACCACCTGTTTAATTAATCTCTGGTCATAAACGCTACTCTTAAGGCGATGAGAAGAACTGATACCAAAACCTTTTTCAGGATTCACCAGAAAAAAAAAATATTAATTTCTCTTTGCCGTTTTCAATAAAGTTTGTGATCTGTGAAGTTAGATACCTGTCGGTATAAATAGATCCATAACTGCAAAATGACCGATTTTTAAGCCCCTTTTTTTGCCATATGTATTCTTTACGTCAATGACTCAGTCACTTTCGGTTTGCCGAAAATAAAAAAGATTAGATATACCAGAATTAGATGACAGCCGTCCCAAGATTTTTGTTTTATAGGGGATAGATTTTTTGCGGGGGTGGAAGAGGGTGTTACAGCGGCAGGTAGGTGTGTGTGTGTGTATATATATATGTGTGTGTGTGTGTACACTTGTGAAAATGTATTCGTTCATGGTTATGTGTCCATGCGTTTTTGTGCGCGAATATCCATGAGTAACATATGTGCATTCATGAGTGTCTGCATTTTCTATGTTTAAGCTGCGTTTATATTCGTGTACCTGTATGCGCATGCGTGTCAATAGTCATGTGATCAATTTTTTGCAGCTGTGGAACTCTCGGTGAATCTATTTATTAATACTCTTGTTCCTTAATCTTCCGAACGTTATCATCTTGCAACATTCTCTGATTAAAAATGAGACTGTCCCAAACGTCCAAGATGAAATGTAAAAATATGAATCTTGATTATCAAGTATCGCTCATCCATTGATTTTGTATTTCTCATGAGAGTTGTCACCTCAGCTAAATAATGGACCATTCCGTTTTTATTACAAAGAAAGAAAGCTAAGAAAAAGGCCATGCTACACCGAAAAAATATAATAAAAAAAAGAAAGAAAGGAACTAGGGAAAAGATAGAGAGAGTGTGAGAGCGTGGAAGCGATAATGCTAATCAGTTTCAATCGAACATAATCAAAAGATGATAAAAAGGAAATAAAAGGGGTTAGAGAGAGAGAGATAGTTAAATCGTTTTACATGTTGAAGTATTTCGGAATAGCTCTTAAGTAAATATATCAATCGTTGTAAAAATTAAATTATCATGCTGTGGTATCTCCACAGGTTCCGCTAGTAATAATGATAATATATTATCTCAGTAATTCAGATGAAAAATATTAGGTCGTTCGGGCAGATTTCCAATATGAAGCAAGCCCACAGAGCTAAAGCAGAAGAAGCAACGCCTTTAAACTGGAGCTCCTTCAGATTGCAAGATCTCCCCCTGTGACAGCTGAGAAAAAAAAATTATCTGTCCCATGCGTTTCTTGGTAGGTAGCGATCTCAAACCTACAACAGTGAATGTGTATGGTTGGGTGTGGAGGGTTTGCTAGCTCAGAGCTAAAGCAGAAGAGGTAAGCCTTAAAACTGGAGCTCCATTAGACTGCAAGATCTCCCCCTGTAGCAGCTGAGAAAAAAATAAAATTACATGTCCCATGCATTTTCTCGGTAGCGATTGCAAACCTACAACAACGAATGTGCGTGGTGGGTGTGGAGGGGTTTTGCAAGCGCCCGTGTATGTCTGGTTTAAGAACTTTGCCGCGTCTCCGCCAACCGAAACAAAGAACTGATGTTTCCACTCCTCGAAATGGCAGCGAAGCAGAGATATTCTAAGAATCAGCTGATAAAGGAGTCCAATGAAGAAGCTCAACTGGCCACTCCAAAAAAACAAAAACGTGATAGGTGTCACTATACTTATGATAGAGATTTACCATCACGATAAGAGACTGTATAAATACACATATATATATATATATATATATATATATATAGTCACGTACACATGCGTGTACACATGACTAACTTTAAGAACACCGTATGGTTACATGAATACGTGCTAACACCGAGCTACACACATACATATACGCACACATGCTCTCTCTCTCTCTCTCTCTCTCTCTCTCTCTCTCTCTCTCTCTCTCTCTCTCTCTCTCTCTCTCTCTGAGGCACTCAAACATATGTATATGTATGTTTAAAAATTCAATTAAGCTAGTTTAAGATAAAGAAGTGCCTACCGACGTGATTGTATATATTTAAAAGTACATTAACCTGCGTATTACCATTGAACCCCCCCACCACCACCATATATATATATATATATATATATATATATATATATATATATATATATATATATATATATATATATAAAGAGAGAAGGAGAGGGACAGAGACAGAGAAAGAGAGCGAGAGAGAGAGAGAGAGAATGAGAGAGAGAGAAAGAGTGAGAGATGGGGGGGTGTATTATTTTTTGTAATTACAAACAATAATTAAAAAGTGCTCGACGTCCTTGAGACAGAGTTAATTTTAGAAAAAAAACCTTTTTTTTTCTTATATCCTTTCTTGAAATTGTAATGCTTTTTCCAACTCATTATCTGATGATTTCATTAAATAAATACTCCAATACATTTTGCTTTTTTTTTCACTTCATAATTCCTTCCATATTAACTGAACATAAAACTGTAATATTTCTAGATGGTAACGACATTTTCAAGAAACTTGAACTAATACTAAGTAATCCTTAAAGTAACCAATTCTAATAATAATGATAATAACTAGCAGGACCTGTGAATATACCATAGTGTATCGGCATATAATAATAATAATAATAATAATAATAATAATAATAATAATAATAATAAAATGAAAAAATTGACAAATATCTGGACCTTGCCAGAGAACTGAAAAAGTTATGGAATATGAAAGTGAAAGTGATACCAATTGTAGTTGGTGCACTTGGAACTGTCCCAAAAGGATTAGAAAAGGGTTTGGAAAGTTTGGATATCAGAGGAAGGATTGAAACCATTCAGAACACTGCACTGCTGCAATCTGCCAGAATACTCAGAAGAGTCCTGGAGACCTGAGGAGACTTGCTGTCACTCAGACTCCAGTGAAAGACCATCAGCTAACACTGATGTGAAAACTCAAAAGGAATAATAATAGTGACAATCATAGGGATACTGGTGTGAGATAGAGTTGGAACAGAAATACACGATAATCGTTGCAGCTATTTGACAAAATCAATGTAAAACTCCCAGCTAAATTGCATAGAAATATTGATTAATTAACTATAACGGTATGCCAGGGTAAATATTAACAGTCTGTTTTTTAGCCCTGTCTAGGCGGAGGAAAGCTCGGAATTCAAGCCAGTTTAACTCCGCTTAAAAATTGACCTTGTGTTACATCCTGTCCATGGGTACATATATACAAATCTATTTTTTACCTCAATAAAAATAATTGGTAAAATCTAAAATACTATATGATTTGACTGCATCTATTAAGTCATGATTTTAATGTGGAAAGTAAGTGAATCTGACATTTTTAAATGATTGGGTAAAGTTAAATGATCGTAATAAAATAGCATAACAATTAAAGACAATTAAAGTAGGAAAAACGGGAAAACGCGAGAAAGAAATTTAGAAAGAAGAATAAGAAATAACAATCAGAGAGTCTCGGAAGACTATATAATTATTGTGCCCCTGAAGTTACAGCGCCTCCTGTGATTGTGAAGTCCAATGTTCGAAAAGTAGCCTCGACCACAGATGTCGCATGTGAAGGCTGTCCCTGCAGATGTTGATGTGTTGGTGCTTTGTTGCCATCACTTTCTTCTGGACCACAGTATGATTATTTAATTATCGCAACGTTTAATATGTTTACTTAAGAGCTATTGTTAAATAGTTCAATATGTAAAAAGCATAATAATCTTGATTTGATTCTCTATCACTCTTTTTGTCTTACTTTCCCTCTTTTCTTCTTTTGATTATGTTCAATTGAAACAGATTAGCGTTATCTCTTCCGCACGCTCCATCCCTCCCTCTATGTTCCCCCTACTCTCTTTCTTTCTTATTATATTTTTCTGAGTAGTATGTCCTTTCTATTCTCTCTTTTTTTTTATAACAAAAACAGAATGGTTCAATATTTAGCTGACACTCATAAGAAATAAGAATTCGGCGGTTAAGCGACACCAGATGATCAGGATTTACATTTTTGCATTTCATCTTGGAGGATTTGGACGGTTTCATTTTTAACCAGAGGGTGTTGCAAGATGATAATGATCGTACAATTAAGGAACACGAGTGTTAATATATAGATATTGACATGATCATGAATTTTAAGAGTGCTCGATCTAGAAGAAACCGACATGTCCTTCTTCAACAATTCTGTAGCAATGATTTATATACTGGCTCTCCACCATGCCATTTGAACACAAGGACCATTAACGTCCGCCCTGACGGCTGGGGCGTTAGAATACACCGACTGCACATCTGCAGAGGAGTAAGACTCCCCTAAATGGGGCCACCTGTTAGTCGTGGGTGGCGACCCGTGATGCTTGAGGATGCTTATTGGATGAGCAGTCCATGACATGCAACACTCAACTTAGAGTTACTTAGGCTAGACGAGCGGTCGGAGAGGCAACCTCCGATCAATCGGCTGGTCATGTCAAGCCCTAGCACCTATATGATTGCCCCAACCCTATTTCCCTCATGGCAAGCCCAAGCCCGTTTTATCGTATGGGTGCTAAAAGGCGGTGGCTGAGAGTCTTCATGTCTTGGGTATGACGTTAAACTCTAACTGATGGTGAGGTTCCAGTTATGGAGGTCAGGGGAATGTGGAGCACCCCTTCATGACTATTGCTCCCTGGTCCACTTCGGTTAGGGACCCATCTATAGGTTAAATAGAAAAATGTGTTTATAAAAAAATTGAGTATCCATTAAGAATGAATTCATTTCAAAACTTTGCCGGCATTAAATGACCCACTGAGGTTGATATGCCGTAAAACAAAACAAACAAAACCATTAACGTAGGGACCACGCTCAAACCAAAGTCCAAGCTCGACCAGTAAAAAAATTGCGTGGATCCCTTCATCATTCCTCTATTGTGGCGCTCCAAGCACTGGGCAATAAACCCACCCCTGTCCCTTTAAATCAAGGAGGCAGGTGTTGCCTGGGAGTATCCCCCCACCCGGGAGCTCGCTATTATAAATTTCCTTACCAGTACAATGGCTGAAGCCACTGGACACAAGACATGACGGCCAGGTAAGTATATACCAATCTGTAGCATTAAAATCTATCTTATAATCGTTATACACAAAACGAAAAAAAAATATTGAAAGGTGGAAAGATACACAAAAGAACGGTGTACTTTATTTATTAAGCACCAGCATCCGGTGCCAAACGGATACATACAAACACATAAAAAATAATTACAAACAGTTAACAAAAACTTACACTAAATAGAAGGGTCAATTCGGTATAGCCAACGCAGCAAAGTCAGTCTGAATATTGTTCAGCTAGTTAATCCACTTTAATCGTAGGCTATTTTATGGCTATGAGCCAGTCCATCTAGTAGAGTGCTGAAGGGGTGTTAGCTATTCAACAACAAATATTTATAATTGTTTTTCTGTATAAATAGGTAAATCTTCTTTAAAAAAAAGAAAGTCTATTGCTATATCGGTTGGATTGCGTAAGAAAGAAGATAACAAGGAATTGGAATGTTGTGAAAGAGGCAATAAAAGTAAAAAAGGAAAAGTTGGAAACAAAGAAAGGTCAGATTATTTAAGAGGCGAAACGACACACCCAATTTCGCTTCATGAGAGTTTTTCACACCCGCCTTAGCTGGTGGTTTACTGGAGTCTGAGTGACAACAAGTCCCCTCAGGTATCCAGGACTCTTCTGACTATTATAAACGATATTATTAATGCTGTTGTCTGGATGGTCTTCAATGATGGACTTTTAAAAATTAAAAAAAAAATTTTTTTTATTTTTTAAAAAAATGTCCATGATTGAAGCAAGTACTATATCCAAGTCCTGAAGAAGGTCTAACAACCGAAACGTTGCATCGTCGACACCACTACCCACAATAAACATCCATTTTTTAATGTAGACAAACATGTTTGTCTACATTTCTCCACACACACACACACACACCACACACACACACACACACATATATATATATATATATATATATATATATAATAATCATAATTATCCTATATAATAAATTATATATAGCCCTACGCTTAATTAAGTTGATGTAATATAAAAAAAAATGATTCGAAACTGTTAAATTCCGCTAAAAAATTGATCTAGTGTTACATCCAGCTCGGGCGGAGGGGTTGGTAAATATCTATATATACATGTGTGCGTGTATGTGTGTGTGTGTGTGTGTGTGTGTGTGTAAATTATACGTAAAAAGCAAAATGCATTGAGTCCATTTTCCTGGTCAGATATATTTTACTGTTGCCGTTAAAGACGATGAGATGCATTGACATTCTATAAATATGAATAAGTATTAACAAGTCCAATTGCTTTCCGGTGCCAAAGAAGTTTCCATTGCTTTTAGCTATCAGCCTCCTCGGTTCTGTCTCCTCTGAAGACGTCAGACGTTTAACAAAAAAATCCATCGATGGTGAATGACTTGCTTAGTCCTGTCGCTATAACGACTAACATAAAAAAAACACCACTTGCACACACAATAAAGAATAAAACATCTCTCTCTCTCTCTCTCTCTCTCTCTCTCTCTCTCTCTCTCTCTCTCTCTCTCTCTCTCTCTCTCTCTCTCTCTGTGTGTGTACCGGACTATCATTCACTCTCTTTTTCTCTCTCTGTGTACCAGATTATCATCTCTACATCTATCTATCTCTCCCCCTCTCTCTCGCTCTCGCTCTCTCTGTTTCTGTATCTGTCTATCATTCTCTCTCTCTCTCTCTCTCTCTCTCTCTCTCTCTCTCTCTCTCTCTCTCTCTCTCTCTCTGTGTACCAGACTATCAATTCTTTCTCTCTTTCTCTCTTTCTGTGTGTGTGTGTGTTTCTGTATCTGTCTATCATTTTCTCTCACTACTTCCACTCCCCCTCTCTCTCTCTCTCTCTCTCTCTCTCTCTCTCTCTCTCTCTCTCTCTCTCTCTCTCTCTCTCTCTGTACCAGACTATCAATTCTTTCTCTCTTTCTCTCTGTGTGTGTGTGTGTTTCTGTATCTGTCTATCATTTTCTCTCACTATACTCTCCCCCCCCCTCTCTCTCTCTCTCTCTCTCTCTCTCTCTCTCTCTCTCTCTCTATCTATCTATCTATCTATCTATCTATAAGGCATATAAGATATAAGATAATAACAAATGATGTAGAGGCGTGCGGGGTAATGGTTATTGTCATTGGAAAGGGACTAGAGGACCTAACATGAACAATGACTGATAGGGACTGATTGCGACCGGGAGTGCTCGTACCCCTTGGAGTACGACATCATTCCAGGGGGTGCGAGTAACGTCCGTTCAAATTTAGATTTAAAAAAAAGTCTTTTGTAATTAATATTATTTATATTTTCATTTCTTTATTTCAGATTATTATCATTACCCTTCATTCAAATATTAATGTCTGATTTTTGTTTACATATTATATTAGATTTACAGAGTGAAATATATATGATCTTTTGATAAAACTGTAGTATGGATTCACATTCTATATTTTTGAACAAAAGTATAAATTGTAGGGGTGCGAAGTCAGAGCAAAACTCTTTTAAGGGTGCAGGAATAGAAAAAGGTTGGGAACCACTGATACAGAGAACTTCCTTCCCCCACCCCCAGAACTTCAGACTACGAAATTCTGGTAGAAAAAAATCCTATGTATGTGTACTGACTTTTTTAGAATTTGTACACAAGAGAATGAATGTCTTTCTTAGAAAGAAAAAAAGAGGTCACAGCAAAACTCTTTTAAGGGTGCGTGAATAGAAAAAGGTTGGGAACCACTGAAATAGAATATAATGAATTATTTGCTGTAATATGTTTTAATGTTTATTCTTTATAAATACCGCCCTGTCGGTGGGGCGTTAGAATGCACCGACTGCACCTCTGCAGAGGGGCAAGACTCTCCCAATGGGGCCACCTGTTGGCCGTGGGTGGCGACCCGTGATGCTTAAGGATAGAGCTTCAGGTGGATGAGCAGTTCATGACATGCAATACTCCACATTGCCCCTATCTTGGGCTAGACGGGCGGTCGGAGAGGCCCCCTCCGATCAATCGGCTAGTCACGTCAAGCCCTAGCACCTATATGATTTCCCAACCCTATTGCCCTTATGGCAAGCTCCAACCCTTTTTATCATATGGGTGCTAGAAGGCGGTGGCTGCGGGTCTACATGTCTTGGGAATGACATTAAACTCTATCTGATGGTGAGGTTCCAGTTTTGGAGCTTTGGGGAATGTGGAGCACCCCTTTATCACAATTGCTCCCTGGTCCACTTTGACCCGGAGTGGTAGTACCTGTTAGGGTCCCATCTATGGGTTAAATAGAAAAATGTATTTATCAAAAAATTGTATTATCCATTAAGAATTGATTTATTTAAAAACTTTATCGGCATTAAATGACCCACTGAGATTGATATGCCGTAAAACAAAACAAATCTTTATAAATAATATTTTTCTTTGGTGTAATAAATTTGGAAACTTAAATGTTTTTTAGTGACTTATTAATAAAAGCGTAATTGCAGCTCGCTCAAAAGCTCGTACCTCAAATTTGATCTCAACACAAAGCAAAACATCAACCGAGTGATAACTCGTAATTTGGAAAACTCGTAAGCTGGGGCGCTCGTAAGTCAAGGTACATATTGTATTTTGAAATATAATCGTTGAAACTCTAATACAATATTCTTTTTTTTTTTATTCCAATAAAGATTAACTAAATATATGTATTTACCAACCCCTGAACACGAGCAGAATGTGACACAAGGTCAATTTCTTAAACGGAGTAAAGTCATCGGGGTGGCCTAAAGTTTGTATCAACCAGACAGCGAGGGAGTCTATTTCCTTTTCACTAACGCTAGACCAAGGAGATTGTTTTTTTGCGTCTGAGGTGGATCGCCACACCTACCATCAGTTCTTTACTTTACCGCACAAATCCCTGTGCTACTCATAAGCTGAGTTGGCGAGAGTTAGTATCGAACCAGGAACCTTGTGATTCCTAGTCGGACACTCTACCGACTGAGCTAAGATATAAATTAAGAGTTTTCATTCTCCTAGACTGATTGTCTAACCAAGTTTAAAGAGCCCACTCCACCCTACTATTTACTCATAGCTGGAGAGAGAGAGAGAGAGAGAGAGAGTAGTTGGATTCATACATTTCCCAAAGGTATTAGTGCTACATAAAAGCAACTAACCTCGTCCAGGATTTGAAATCGTTGCGCTGTGTCCATTTCGATTACACGAAGGACAGCGATTAATTAAATATAGATGATTTATTCAAATAAGACGAACAAGACGTGCTTGTACGAAAAACCTACATTTATCAGCTCTGTATAGATACTGGATGCTGCGTGGAGGACTTGCTAGGAGCGATGACTGATAGAGACGGATGGCAAAACAGTGTCAAGGGAATTTCTGGTATCAGCACGATTTGATGGGGATAAGGACCAGGAAATAGAAATTGAATTCTTTAAATTTTCCCATCGAAGCGCGGGTACTATGGCTAGTATATATAATAAACATTATCCAGGATATTTTGATAAAGCCCACCAGTTATATGCTTAATAAATACTAATCGTGATATCTATATATTAATACTCTTGTTCCCTAATCTTCCGACCGTTATCATATTACAACAACCTCTGTTTAAAAAGGAAACCGTCTAAATTGTCCAAGAGAAAATGCAAAAATGTACATCATGATTATTTGGTGTCACTTATCCGCCGTATTCCTATTTCTTATGCGTGTCGTCACTTCGGCTAAATAATGGACTATTCCGTTTGTATCATAAGGAAAGAATAGCAAGAAAAGGGACATGCGATACAGAAATAATATAATAAGAAAGAAAGAAAGAAAGAAAGAAAGAAGAAAGAAAGAGAAAGAGAAGGTGAGGGGATGAGCGCGCATTATGAAAAGATGAAAAGAAGGAAGAAAGGAAGAAAAAAAAAGAGTGGGTGAGAGTTAAATCAAGTTTATTATACATTTTACATATTGAACTATTTCAATAGCTCTTAAGTAAACATCTTTGTGGTAATTAAGATATCACACTGTGGTTTATCCACAGGTGCTGCTAATATTTTCATAAAACCCTTTCGTTAATGTAAGATAAGTATCTAGTCGTGATAGTAATAGTAAACATAAAAATAGCCCCTCAGTATTCCCAGTTGATTAACTATTGTACATTGATCAATAGCATTTATAAAGTTCAAAGGTCAAACAAATCTTTAACTTAAGGTCATTCCGATGTTCGCACTGACCCATGAGCGGATATTTCCTGTTCAAATCTCGTTCACTCCGTCTTTTTCTTTATACTTTCCTGTCATTGAACATTTTCCTTCTATCGGTTTGATAAAACTTCTATCTCGTTTGACATTGTTTAGCCAAAGCAAACAATGGTCACTTAGTTAGACTGTCCAGTGCAATGTAAAGGTTGGTGGTAACCTTAGGACATCAAGGACTTCTAAACAGCTGAACGATCACAGACGAAATTCAAACCAACGATACCTTTTACTGCCTACTGGTCTCGAAGAAAGGATGTCATGACGATTCTTTACTGATGCCATTAAGTTTATTTAATAAACACCGTGAAACTGTACAAGGAAAAACAAATAACATTTAACGTTAGACGGAATTGATCACGATGTTTCAATCTATTTTCTTTAAAGCTCTTTAATTTAGTCAAACATGTCTTACGCCATTCTTTCCGATTTGATGCTAGATTTGCCCATGTACCCAAGTCAATATTAAGGAGTTTCAAATTGTCCTTCAATTTTTCTTTGTGGCGTAAGAGTGGGCGACTAATAGAACGCTTAGCATTTGGTAATTGTCGGTGTAATATCTTCTTTGGAAGCCTGTTCTCATTCATTCTAACAACGTGACCATCCCACCCAAGCTGAACATTTGCTCGTAAAGTTTCAATGCTGAATACT
This sequence comes from Doryteuthis pealeii, assembly GCA_023376005.1. NCBI lineage: Eukaryota > Metazoa > Mollusca > Cephalopoda > Myopsida > Loliginidae > Doryteuthis > Doryteuthis pealeii. The sequence goes on along the minus strand of CM042157.1, from coordinate 41,709,021 downwards.
TTTAAAAGTAAATAGAAAATCCTCAAAGAATGTGAAAGCACTTACCGTTGTCACCTATCCCGACCAGTGGCATAAAAACTCTAACTCTGACTTCCCTTACCCTTTTCTGGTTAGGATTTATAGACTGCAGAAACCAGTGGTCGGCACCAAATGGTATTAGATCCATTAATCTACTCTAAATTGAATACTGTGGTTATAGTTAATTTTTATAAACAAAAATAACTATATAAAAATAAGATATAATTAACTGGTCGGTTTAGTGGCAGTTACAATACCACCATCTCTCTTTTCTTTTCTTTTTGTACTTTTGTTCTTTTTTCTTGTTTTTTCTTTTTTTTTTTTCTTGTTTTTTTTTTTTCATTTCTTCTTCTTTGTTTTGAGAATGTCTATATCCTCTTTTGAACTTAAAGGTCTATAACTACTTGCAGTGGTGTGGGTCAGTCGGCTCATAAAGTTAGTAAAAATGAGAACACAAGACGTATTTTAACGGAAGTACTGACACACATGCTTACACGTTGGTTTACTTCACGGAACAGAATGATACAAAAAACAAAGACAAAAGGGAAAACGAAATGCGCGCCAATTCTTATGGCGCCAGTGGTTGTCGCGTAGTAATTTTACCATGTAGTTCTAGTAACGCGACATAGGCAGTGGCCTCATAAGCTGAAGGAAGTATTTTAGTTGGTAAAACTTAACATCCTCTCCCTTAACAGCCAATAGCCGTTATGCAAATGTAAACACAGTGACACCATTTTTATGCTGATTTTCTTACAAGAAAGAAAAATATAGGAAAAACGTCATGAAGAAAATTGATATAACTTTAGTTGCTATTTCTCTGATTTTTTTTATTTTTTATGAGGCCTGATAATTAGTATTGTCTGTGCCAACAAGAAATACCTGAGGGGAGAGACGGAGGGCACATCGGACGAAACGTTGAACAGATAACAATGAAGATGAGGACAATAGTCCGAATAATCCAAATAATACTAATTTAGTTGCGTACTAGGAAATAATGATATCACTAATTTAGTGGAATCATCAGTTTATATTACACTAGCTAAAGTACCCGGTCCATGACCGGACTAAAATGAAATTTGGATCACCAGGGAGTGAGAGAGAAAGTGGAAAATAGTAGTTAGAGAGGGAGTAAGAGGAAAATAATTCTTGAAACTAAAATCATTGAGAATTTGTATATTTCAGGATTTGTATTTTCTGTTTTATAGTTTAAAATTATTTCATATTATTATACAACAAATTGAAAGTATTCGTTTGTATATTTGTTTGTTATTGTTTTAAATTTTTTGTACATGACAACAATTCACATTTAGTTCTTAATTGCATGTTGAGTTTAAAAAGAAGCTGAGAATCGAAAATTTAAATTCTTCGTATTGCAATATCTCTTTTTGCTAAAACCTAAGATAGTATTATAGGGACCACCAATTGATCAGTTTAGGCCATCTTGAATAAAACGGAAATATTTTGTTATTATTTATAATTAATTGATTTTCATAGAATTTAAAAAACTCTTATCGTAACTTGTTTTTAGCTACGTTAATTTTCAGTTGATTTAACAGTGCAAAATGAAAACGTTTTTTTTCAATCATAATTTCATTATTCCGTAAGCTGAAAAAAAGTTAAAAAAAATCATCAGGAGTTTATTTAATGTTTTTTCTTTCAAATGGAAAAAATTTTTCAAGAAAATATTAATTTTTCTGCAAGTTTCATAGTGTTAAATATAGGGCGGGGGGGGGGGTAAATTTCACAGGGTAAAATTGGTGGTACCTTGTATTTTAAAAACATTGTTTAAAAAACGTTTTGGTGGACCTGATTATCTGGACTCCCCCCCCATCTATTTTTTTCCTTCAGTTGAATATTATCGATTACACACCAATTTATCAGATTGAAAAAAAAATTCTTAAAAGTTCTTTATTATTTGAGTATTCACGGGTGCTCATTTCCTCGTATAAGTTTATAGTAAATTGATCCCCATATCGAACCGCTTGAACGGAACCCAAATTATTTATTTATTTTCCCATTAAACTACCCCCCCCTAACCCTATCCCCTACCCCCCCCCCTAGTTAAAATTAAGTTTTATACAAAATTTGTATTAATTACAAAACATCAATTTTCATAAAAGTTCAAATGTCACCTATGAAATCTCTATTTAAACATGCCAATTTTTCAGAACTGAAAAGTTGCACTATAAACTCAGCGATGTTTATTGACTTCACAATAAAGAGTAAAATCATAAAACTTAAAATTTAATTTGTAAGGCAAATTCTGAGGAATATTTTAAATTGTATTTTGAATAATAATTTAAATGTTGGTTGATAGTTGTTTTGTTTTATCAACTTTTCGGGTAATTTACTAACGAATCATGTCATTTTGATAAACAAAGCGCTTACAATTTTTCGTACTTACATATAAAAATTTGTTGAAATGTTCCAATAACTGGATATTGTCGATAAACTTGAAATAAATTTCGTCTTACAAATAATTGACTACTTATCTCCAGTCGGGCCTTCGACTAAAGATAAAACACCGGATTTTTAGTAACCTTTGTTTTTTTTTTGTTTTTTTCGTGGTTGAGAAAAATAATTAGTTAACGAACCAAAAAAAACAGTTTCTAAGGAAATTCGTCAATCTTATTGTTATTTTTAACCCTTTAAAATTCTAACAATAAAATTAATAAATAAATTAAAGAATTAAAAGTCATTTTATTCGAATGAAAATCTTAGTTTAATTTATACAAATATGTAACCGTACTTACGACGTAAACTGATTTTCATGATACTGTTATTTACGATTTAAATATTATTTTAATAATGTAACCGTAAAGCGTACATTTTGATTTTCTACAATTTTTATGCATTACAAAAATTAAGATTAAAATGAGTGTACTGTACAATTTAAGAATATGGACAAACTCGCTGTAAAAAATAATTTAATCTATAAAAACACATACAAATTACATATTCAGAAAGACTATTTCATCTTATTACTAAAGATATAAATATTTTAAAGATTAAAATCCTAAATAGGTAAGAATTCCGATCTGACTGTTATAGACTGCACTGCTTGTATCGCAATAATCATAGGCAGCGTGGCTATCCGAAGCCATTTTTTAATTTTTTAACTCGCTGTAAAAAATGATTCAATTAATAAAAACTCACACAAATTACATATTTTGAAAGAGTATTTTCTTATCTTTCTAACGATATAAAAATTATTAAAGACTGGACCATAAATAGGCCATAAATTCGGAGCTGAACGCTTAGACTGCAAAATTAATTCATTAAAATCAAAACTTCGCTGCTGTTATCGCTTTAACAATAAGCAGGCAGAGACAATATTTTATTATCAGGAGGGGCTGATATACGGACAGTTCCGCAAATTGGGTGATTTTGGATTAATTAATCGATTAAATCCCTTAATCAGTAAAAATCAATAACCAAATTTGGAATTTTTCTTAGTTAGAACGATATCAATGTGTATGCAAGATTTTGAATCTGAGTGACCTCCCGTTTTTTTGTTATACGTCGACACGTACATACCAAAATCTCTGTTTTATATATTAGATAAAAAAGCTTAGTCAGAATAATTTGGACCATGCCAGAGAACCGAGGAAACTGTGTAACATGAAGGTGAAGGTCGAACCAATTGTAATTAGTGCCTTCGGAACGGTCCCCAAAGCTGTGGAAAATAATTTGGGTAAATTTGAAATCAGAGAAAGAATCGAGACCATCCAAACTACAGCACTGTTAAGATCGGCTAGAATACTCAGAAGAGTCCTGAAGACCTGAGGAGACTTGCTGTCACTCAGCCTCCAGTGAACCACCGGCTACGGCAGGTGTGAAAACGTCATAATGATGATAATGTTAAATTATAGGATGAGCAAATCATATAAAGGCAAAAATAGATAAAACGCAACAGGATACCAAGTGTAGAATATGTGGAGACAGAAACGAAACGTTTAATCATATAATAAGCGAATGCAGCAAACTATCACAAAAAGAGTACAAAACTATGCATGACTGAGTGGGAAAGGGGATCCACTGGGAATTGTGCAAGAAATTCAATTTTCATTATGCTATTCAGTGCTATATGCACAAACTGGAATCTGTCCTCGAGACGCATAAAAAAAAATTGGGGGGGGGGGACTTTGAGATACAGACAAATCACTTAATCTCGGCTAGGAGACCAGACCTGATGTTAATTGACAAGAAAAGGTAAACATGTAATCTCGTGGATTCCGGCAGATCCTAGAGTGAAAGTGAAAGAGAGCGAAAAGAGAGACAAATACTTGGATCTTGCCAGAGAACTGAAAAAACTGTGGAATATGAAGGTAAAGGTCGTACCAATTTTAATTGGTGCCCTTGGAACAGTCCCCAAGGGTCTTGGAAAAGAGTGTGGAAGAGTTGGAAATCAGGGGAAGAACGGAGACCATCCAAACAACAGTATTGTTAAAAACGGCTAGAATACTCAGAAGAGTCCTGAAAACCTGAGGAGACTTGCTGACGATATTCAATGCTGACGAGACCTCTTCCTTCTTTTCTTGATACATGTAGTCTGTCTGTGTCGTCCCTCGGGTGTAATGCCTTGTGCATTGTCATAAGGTTCCTTGTCATTTTGTCCATCTGTCGGAGCTCCTCTCTTGTCCATTTTAAGAATGGTCCAGTGCATCTTACAAGGGGGCCGCCCAAGTGTGTATCCCCTTGATGAGATTTCTGCTGCAGAGTTTAGTTTCAAGGAGTTTTCTTGTTCTCCTGAGATATTCTTTCTTTCACCTCTCCTTGTTTGATGGTGCCCGCCTCCAGTACTCCCAAGTATTTCTAATTTTCCTTTTCTCCCAGCGTCCTTATTTCTTCCTTATTCGGTAATTCTATTCCTTACGTTATTTCTTTTTCCCTCTTTTTATAACTATCATTGCACATTTGTCTATGCTGAATTCCATCCCTATGTCCTGACTGTATATTATAATTGTTTGTACAAGTGTTTCAAGCTCTTTTATTATTATTATTATTATTATTATTATTATAGAGTTTTTCACACCAGCGTTAGCTGATGGTATTTCATGGAGTCTGAGTGACAACAAGTCTCCCCAGGTCTCCAGGACTCTTCTGAGTATTCTAGCAGCAATCAGTGTTCTGGGTGATCTTAATTCTTTCTCTGATTTCCAGATTCTCCAGTCTTTTTTCCAAGCTTTTTGAGACCGTTCCAAGTACACCAACTATAATTGGTATCACTTCGACCTTCATATTCCATATCTTTTTCAATTCTCCGGAAAGATCCACGTATTTGTCCATTTTTTTCGTTTTCCTTCATCTTCACCTTGTGGTCTGCTGGAACCGCAAAATCCACCAGTTAACAAGTTCTTTCTTTTTTATTAATCAACACTAGGTCTGGTCTCCTTGCTGGGATAAAGGATCTGTCTTTATTTTGAAGTCCCAGAGAATTATTATTATTATTATTATTATTATTATTATTATTATTATTTGCTCCTTTTGAGTTTTCACATCAGCATTAGCGGATGGTCTTTCACTGGAGTCTGAGTGACAGCGAGTCTCCTCAGGTCTCCAGGACTCTTCTGAGTATTCTGGCAGATTGCAGCAGTGCAGTGTTCTGAATGGTTTCAACCCTACCTCTGATTTCCAAACATTCCAGACCCTTTTCCAATCCTTTTGGGACTGTTCCAAGTGCACCAACTACAATTGGTATCACTTTCACTTTCATATTCCATAACTTTTTCAGTTCTCGGGCACCCTGTGATCTGCTGGCACTGCAAAATTCACCAGTTGACAAGTTCTTTCTTTTTTGTTTATCAACACTAGGTCTGGTCTTCTTGCTGGGATAAGGTGATCCGTTTTTATTTCAAAGTCCCAGAGAATTTTATGCGTTTCGTTCTCAAGAACAGATTCTGGTTTATGCATATACCAATTTGTTGTATGGTCAAAATTTAATTTTTTGCATAATTCCCAGTGGATCACCTTCCCAACCCAGTCATGTCTAGTTTTGTATTCTCGTGTGCTAGTTTGCTACATTCGCAGAGTATATGGTTTACAGTCTCATCTCTATTCCCGCAAAGTCTACATTTACTATTTTGTTTGGTATTATTATTATTATTATTATTATTATTATTATTATTATTATTATTATTAACTTTTGATGTAATACTTGATAACTCCACTAAATTATTGATATTCTTATTTCCTTATATGCAACCAAAGTTATAACACGTTTTTTTTTCATTATTTTTATCCTGTATTTTTCTTTCTTGTAAGAAAATCAACATAAAAATGGTGTCACTGTGTTTACATTTGCAGAACGGCTATTGGCTGTCAAGGGAAAGAATATTGACATTCTCAAAACAAAGAAGAAGAAAAAAGAAAAACAAGTAAAAGAGAAAAAAAAAAGAAAAGAAAAGAAAAGAGAGAAAGTGGTTTCGTTGGTTTGAATTTCGTCTGTGATCGTTCAGCTGTTTAGAAGTCCTTGATGTCCTAAGGTTACCACCAACCTTTACATTGCACTGGACAGTCTAACTAAGTGACCATTGTTTGCTTTGGCTAAACAATGTCAAACAAGATAGAAGTTTTATCAAACCGATAGAAGGAAAATGTTCAATGACGGGAAAGCATAAAGAAAAAGACGGAGTGAACGAGATTTGAACAGGAAATATCCGCTCATGGGTCAGTGCGAACATCGGAATGACCTTAAGCTAAAGATTTGTTTGACCTTTGAACTTTATAAATGCTATTGATCAATGTACAATAGTTAATCAACTGGGAATACTGAGGGGCTATTTTTATGTTTACTATTACTATCACGACTAGATACTTATCTTACATTAACGAAAGGGTTTTATGAAAATATATCATGAGTAGGATTTATCAAGTGTATAACGGGTAGGTTTTATCAAAATGTCATGGATAGGTCTTATTATACATACTAGCCATAGTACACGCACATCGATGCGGAACTTTAAAGAATTGTTTTTCTGTATTATCTGGATTATTCGGACTATTGTCCTCGTCTTTATTGTGATTTACACAACATTCAGGTCGATGTGCCCTCCGAAGGACAGGACAGAAAAAAACACAATATTATATTAAAATAAATAGAGAAGTAAATAAAAAAATTTAATATTTAAACATTAGAATATAATAGATAATATAATGGTGTATAAAAAAACTATATTGCTCTGCATATAAACTAAAAAGTTTATTATATATTGAGCTCTCTTTAGTGATTTAAAGATTCGCTGTATTTACACATACTGGATCATACAATATTAATACAGTGTATCTTAGAAATCACATATAGAATCATCCCTTACTACCAAGTTTTGGATAAATCTCTTATATATATATATATATATATATATATATATATATATATATAATATATATTAGTAGCAGTAGTAGTAGTAGTAGTAGTGAAAATAAAGTGCTTGATTATGGGTGTAAGAGCTGTATTTAGTTATCGTTAACGGGTGCGTTCTTGACGATAAGTCGCTATCGCGCGGCTTTGAAACCAATGGTAACAATCGGAACCTTAAATGTATTGTACTTTATAACAAGTATATATATATATATTGTTGCGAGGTTTTAAGGGGTCAAATAAGAACAAAACGACGGGTAGCAAATGTAGTAAAATGTATTAACAGAAAGTAGACAAATACACTAGAGATAAGTGGAAATTACGTCCGACAAAATAGACCTATTGGCTTGCTCGCATTGGCTTACTGCTAAGCCACAATTATCCCTGTTACTTATAGTAACCTGTCGGCGCATTTCATTGTTCAATAGGGTATATCACCTATAACATATATATAATATATATATATATATAATATATATATATATTAACATGAATTGCCTTCGTGAAATGTTACCTTACCTCATTGGTGCGTCAAGAGTGACAAATAATTCTGAGTCCAGAATTAAATAGTTAAAATTGAAAAACAGAAAAGAAGTTTACGTCGAACCTTTCAACAGGCACTTTCAGCATTCAACATTATTGATTCAAATCAATTAATTTTCTTGCTTCGTTTTTCCTGGATTGAAGGTTCAAATTAACCAATAGATTCTGGTCAGATCTTGGATTGATATATATATTATATATATATATATATATATATATATATATATATATATATATATATATAAGGCTGGGGAATTTTAAATCCGAGGACGAATTGTGTCTGTCTAGACCAGCGGTTCTCAACCGAAGCCCATATGCCCCCCTCCCCGGGGTCCATATAACATTTTGGGGGCGTTTAGGTAAACAAAAAATATTTAGACATAAAAATACAATAGAATTTTTAAACATCGAATGTCTATGGGTGTCCACTAGAGTAAACTAGTAGTCAAAGGGGCGCGTTGGTAAAAACATGTTTAGAACCTCTGGTCTAGACCACAGCACCACTCGGATCGGTTAGGATACTTAGAGGAGTCCTGGTGAGCTGAGATGACTTGCTGTGAATCGAACTTCAATGAAAAGCCACTAGTTACAATTAGTGTGAAAAATTAGTAGCTATTTTTATTATTGATATTTTTATTGCAGTTACAAATGATTTATTATATAATTCTAGTATTTCCTTCCTTGACGGCTTCATTCGTCTTTTCTTTTTGTTTTTTGTTTTTTCTTTCTTTTCGTCGCGGCAATGTAAAATTACATTGCCGCCTAATAATAAAGGATTAAAAATAACACATTTCGAGTTTGTGTAATGCGTCATTAAACAGTCGCACCCCCCATCCCGGGGGGGGGGGGTCTGGATGCGCAAGAATTGCTATTATGAGAATATAGGATTTATTGTGACGGCGTTACAGTGGTTTTTGTCGGTTCGAGGCACACACACACACACACACACATACACACATACATACATACACATACTCACGCACACGTCGGCGAGCAAGCGAGCGCAAATAGCTAAAAATGTTTCGTAATATCATCCAGTTCCAACCAACCGTTGGATTAGATGCCGTATTGCTGAATATTTATGTAGATAATGTCCGAAGTTTGGAAGATTAGAAGTTCATTATTCTTTAAAAACTGACTGATAAAAATCTTCGAGTTGGTGTACGTACACAAAAAATTCAAGTGACTTACCCCCCCCCCCCCCTCTCTCTCTCTCTATCTATCTATCTATCTATCTATCTATCTATCTATCTCTTTCTCTTTCTCCATCTGTTACTTTCTTCCAATCTGTCTCTTTGTCTGTTCCTCTCTCTCAACACACACACATTCACGCCCCTAGAGAAGGTGCCCCATATTTTCTACGAGCACTTTCAGCCACATCCATGGTCGCTTTTAGGGAGGTTTTTTGTTTTATTTGTTGTTCGTCGGTTTGTTTGTTTCTTGTTTCTTGTTTTGCTTTGTTTTTTAGGGTATTTGGGGGTGGGGGTGGAGTTGCAATTTTCAATTCAAATATCCCCGAAACGGTGATTTTAGCCCACTAGGCTGAATGGGTATTATTACCCCTCCTGGAGTAATGACAACAAAGAACCACTCCACACTTCCTAGAGCTACACAATCCTCAGAGCTCCACAATCCCCAGAACTAGAGCCTTCCCAGAGAACCCACTTCAATGTCACCCCTGGGGCAACCCAAAATTAGATACTCCAAAATTAAACGGTAGCTGAGTAGTACATGACTTGCAACACTCCTCTTTGGTCCTTAATTATGCTATACAGGCGGTGGATATACCATAACTAAAGTCGTTAGGGTGACCCAAAGTCGGTATCGGCCAATCAGCGAGGGAGTCTATCCTTTTTTCACTAGCGCTAGAGGAAGGAGATTGTTTTTGCGTCTGAGGTGCTACTCATACGCTGAGTTGGTGAGGGCCGGTATCGAACTAGGAACCTTGTGGTTTCTAGCCGAACGCTCTACCGAATGAGCTAATCCGGCCTTTTATGATAATTTAATTATTACAACGTTTGATATGTTAACTTAAGAGCTACTGCGAAATAGTTCAATATGTAAAAAGTATAATAATCTTGATTTAACTCTCTCACTCTCTTTTTTTTTATTTCATTTTTTTTTTTTTCATTTTGTTCGATTGAAACAGATTAGCGTTACATGAACTCAGATAAAACAAAGACCATATGTTTTAAACAAGGGTGGGGGTGCCATCACCACATTAAATGGCAAACCTCTGAAATTAAAATACCATTTCAAATACCTCGGAGGTAAGGCGTGTAATGATTAGCAAACGAGTCGAGCAGATCCATTACTACCGAATACCGAGTTCGATCCTTGTTGAATGCCTCTTACTTGCGACCTACTGTCACATCCTACCCGTGGCCAACTCGGTAGCAATATCGCATCTACTGAAAGCGGTCAAAATCTTCCATCACTGAATTAAAGCTTCGTTGCCGGAAATTGTGAATACAACAAGATTATATGAGGCCTGTCGGCTGGGGATTTAGAATATACCGACTGCACCTTTGCAGAGGGGTAAGAGCCCCCTCCAATTGGACCACCTGTTGGCTGTGGATGGCAACCCGTGAAGCTTAAAGACGGGCCCTGGTGGCTGAGTTATCCATTACATTGTCTTGGGTATGACGTTAAACTCTATCTGATGGCGAAGTTCCAGTTCTGGAGCTCTGGGGAATGTGGAGTACCCCTTCATCACCATTACCTGTTAGTGTCCCATCTATGGGTTAAATAGAAAAAGAGTTTAAAAAATGAGTTTTAAAAAAAGAGTACCCATCAAGAATATATTACGAATCTTTAAAAAATTTGTCGGCATTAAATGACCCACCGAGTTTGATGTGCCGTAAAACAAAACAAAACAAATCAGATTATATGAAGACATTCCCACGATGTGGCGGAAAACCAACAAAGTTTGGTGGTATTATAATATACTGCTGGGACACTCTAGGTTGGTGTTAACGATGCGTTGGTCCTGAATCCATTCCTGCTCACAAAGTTATCATCTGATAAAGGCTTTGTCGGCGGCACAGCTGTTGAATGTTTTTTCTGTGGAGGGGGGATTGAGCATGTGTATACAATATTATAAACAGGGTGGTCCAAAAAAAAATGTTCACACTGTGAGTACCTATATTAAGATTTCAAACATTCACCACCTGTTCAGCATCTTCGTCCAAAAATTCTTGGATGATTAAAGAAACTAGCAAGAATATGCACCCCCGGGCATAAGTATTTAAGTTTTAATGTAAAGTAAAGTAAAGTCGTCGGGGCGGCCTAATGTCGGTATCAGCCATGCAGCGAGGGAGTATATCCCCTTTTCACTAGCGCTAGACCAATGAGATTATTTTAGCGTCTGAGGTGGAGCGCCACACCTACCATCAGCTCCTTACTTTACCGCACAGATCACTGTGCTACTCATACGCTGAGTTGGTATCGAACTAGGAACCTTGTGGTTTCTAGCAGAACGCTCTACCGGCTGAGCTAACCCGGCCCATAAGTTTTGATGTAATGAAATATATTAAATTAGAAAGACTAACAAAACTACATAAGAACGAATATAAAAATATTACACTTATTTTAATGTTATTTTAATTTATTTCTATATACAATTATACATAGGATTGCTTTTAATTCGTTTGAGAATAACATGATACTATTAGAAATCAGTAACAGCAAATAATTATTCACTAAACCCAATTTAAAAAAAGTATTCTGTTAATCATTCCAACCATATACTATGTAAATCTCTATTTCTTAGAGATATATAACACATATTTCTGAATTTTAAATGCATTAATAATATGGGCAGTTTTGCGGCAAATCCAACTCAGCTAGACTTTGATAGATGCGCCGTTAATAAATGAGATGCTAATTAAGATTAGATAATGTCTATTTCATAATCGTTTAGAATATAACTTAAATAACTAAGAAAATCGTGACGTTATTGGTAACGTAGTTTCGGTTACAGACAGACATTTACATAATCTCCATTATAATAAGATGTTAACAATCCTATAGGGGGACCGTATTAGAAAAGCAGAATTTATATAGAATGTTGAACAGGTCATGATTCTGAAATTATATCATAAAGGTGCTTCCATACAATGCTTAACACACACACACACACACACACACACACACACACATATATATATATATATATATATATATATATATATATATATATATATATATTCAATATATATTGTCCTGTCGGTAGGGTTTAGAATGACCCAGCTGCATTCCTTGCAGAGAGGTAAAATAGGGTGTCCTATGGATGACACTGAATGGTGATGCTACAATTCTGGAGCTCCGAGGAGGGAGGAGTATTCATGGGTTGCCCTTACTCCGAAGTTCAATTTGACCCGGAGTCGTAGTACTTGTTAGGGTCCCATCTGTGAGCCAACTATATCTCTTTTAAAATTATTCGTATTATATACGAATACTTGATGCCATATAAATCTGTGCAGATTATTTGCATTAAAAACAGTTACTTGAAGCTATAATGGTTTACTAAAGATTATTATAAACAGTTACTTGAAATTAAAATTTAAAATTACTTGAAATTATTAAATTGGAATAGTTACTTTAAAACATAAGTGTGTATAAATTAGGGACTTGCAAAAAAATCGGATACTACGAGTTTTAAAAGCGAATTAAGAATAATTAAATCTATTATTTAAGGTTAAACTTTGTCTAAATCGATAAGTAGTAACATAATAACCATCATTAAAAAAAGAAAAATATAATTACATATGCAGTTTATTTTTTTTAAATTTAAAACTATTTGTTTTGGTCAATTTCGACGCGATCCGCCATTTTGGCTGTTTTTCAATGGTTTTAGGCGCTTAATTGTGTAATAATTATCGAAATGAGTAAAAAAGAAATCTCCAAAAATTAAATTATTTATTATTTTTTTACATTTTATTTTTCGATTTTCGGTACTTATTTTCTCATAGAAGCACAACCGTAAACATTTTTTGTTTCTATTCATGTTCGGTCTTTTATTTCATTATTTATACTGTAATTAGTACAATATATGACCAACTTGAAAAACATTTTACGCCCCCAACATAAGGGGGGTCAAAATTAAGCGACCTGAAAAAAATTAGAAAGTATTGAAATAAAATAAATAATGCATTATAAAGATCATTCATTGATAAATAAACACTGAAAATTTCATTAACATCCGATAATTCCCTGATTTTTGGTAAATTATTTTCTGTAGGCGGGGCTAAAGTCATTTTGTCAAAAACGCATTTTAGGCTCAGTTTACCAGTCCCTAGTATAAATACATCGTATCATTTGGAATACTTCATATCATACAGCTGCGTAAACGAATGATCTATATATTAATACGCTTGTTCCTTAATCTTCCGACCGTTATTATCTTGCAACACACTCTGGTTAAAAATCAGACCGTCAAAATCATCCTAGAAGATTAAGGAACAAGCATGACTCACAGATGGGACCCTAAGAAGTACTACGACTCCGGGTCAAATTGAAATACCAGAAGAAGGCCGGAGGGCACATCGGCCGAAACGTTGTACAGATAACAATGAAGATGAGGACAATAGTCCGAATAACGCAGATAATACTAATCATTCCGTTTTTGTTATAAAGAAATAAAGGGAAGAAAAAAGACATACTACACAGAAAAATATAAGAAGAAAGAAAGAAAAAAGAAAGAGAGTAGGAAAAATATAGAGAGGGGGTGGTGAGCGTGAGGTAGAGATAACGCTAATCTGTTTCAATCGAACATAATGAAAGGATGAAAGGAAGGAAAGAAATGTTTAAAAAAGGGTAAGAAAGAGTTAAATCAATATTATACTTTTTACATATTGAACTATTTAACAATAGTTTTTAAATAAACATATCAAACGTTGTAATAATAAAATTATCCTACTGTTGGATATCCAATTATAATTATAGTCAATAAAAAGGGTTTCAAAAATTCTTACAATAGAATGTTGAAAATATAAATAGCTTTGATTGTTAGCAAACATTTACAAATTAATCAAATTTCGGCATTAAATGACCCATAAAGAGTTAATATCCCGTTCCGTTAAACAAATAAACCAAACCACTCAATCAATCAATCAATCAATCAATATATATATATATATATATATATATATATATATATATATATATATACTCTGTAACCAAAATAATATTGCATAAAAATACATCACACGTCGTGTAATGGTTATCGTCGTAGGAAATGGACTCGTCGAGCCGAGTTCAAATACTGGACAAGGCTGTTTGCGTTTCACATAGGACAAATAACCTTTGGAAATATGTGCATCAAACTATTCTCCCTTCAGCTATGGGTAAATGGTAGGGCAGACTAGGCTATTTAACCTTGGTAGGGCAACCAGTCTAGAAGTAAACTCTGAATTCAAACCAAAGGGACTCTCTTCCCGTTAGTCAAAACTACTTTGCACGCTCCTCCACTCCTGCCTCCTCCCTTCTTCTATCTAATAAAACAATACCCGAAGTCTGCTGGGGGGCGGGGACTGGAAGTTTCATATATTTTCTATGAATACTACTTTATGAAAATTGGGGGATCCCCTTGGCGTAGTGGCTAACATGGTGGACTGTAGTAAACGAGTTTGAACCCCAGTCGTGCCATCACGTTCACTTTCGTACAAATACCCTTGGGAAAGGTATGAACCCCCTTATCCACTCAGCTATGGGTTAAATAGTACCACTACCGGATAAGTTTGATATGTCGTTAAACTAATATATATGGCTAGAATCTATGGCCAGGATCGAAATCCGACAGACTTTTTGTCTGTCCGACTTCTTAACCTCTCGGCCATTTGACAGCTACCGTAAAGGGATGGTGTTTAAACTATTAGATACATACGTTTATTTATATATTTTACGATCACCAGAGAGATCCAGTCTGTTTACAAACGATCATTGCTTTATATATGCTGGTAGTGAAAGTTAATTTAAGTCACCCCTAAATAGCTCAACCGATTCTGGGAGCATATATACCAACCCGAGCAGGGTGCGACATAAGGCCAATTTCTTAAACAGAGTTTAACAGGTTTCAATTCGGAGTTTTCCTTCTCCTAGACTGGTTACCTACCCAACGTTAAAGAGTCCAATCTGTCCTACTATTCACCCATAGATGGAGGGAGAGTAGTAGGGTGCATATCTTTCCTATCAATTTCGTCCAGGATTTGAACTCGGATCGACGAGTCCATTTCCAACGACTCTGACCATTACATCACGCGCCTCCGTCTTAACAAATGGATCAACCAAACCTTTATAAAAATTAACGCAATCGAGTGGAACCCTCATATCATAGATTCTGGGCTGGGCCCATATTATAGAATCGGGGGTGGTGAGCATGAGACCCTAGCACCGGTTTTGACCTACAATAAATAACCGTCCCATTCCATTGTTGTCTTTTGGTCGTTTAACGTTTACACTGGTCAAATCTAGCTTCCTTTACCTGCTAACCCAAACAACTAATCAATTCAGTAACCATTGTTCATCCTCCTACGCCCATAACCGTACAAACTACTTTCAACTATCATTTCAAATGCATTAATTTGCCATGACAAAATGTGCTCGCTGGGATTTGAACGACTTTTGGGTTAGGCCTACTCACAGAGCAAAATAGTGCAAACCCTCGCTATAACAAACCTGTCCTTAAAGTCCGTTATAGCCGATGGCTATTCCTTCGTCTATATATACATAAAAGAATAAAAGAGTTCAAATCCTGGACGAGGCTGTTTGCATTTTACATTGTGCTATTGCCCGTGGGAAAGGTATGCATCCAACTATTCTCCCGCCAGCTATGGGTAAATGGTAGGACAGGCTGGGCTCTTTAACTTTGATTAGGCGACCAGAAGGTCTAGAAGGAAAACTATTAATTTAAACCTGTTAAACTCCGCTTAAGAAATTAATCATGTGTCACATCCTATTTGTGCGGAGAGGCTGGCATATATATATATATGTGTGTGTGTGTGTGTGTGTGTGTGTGTGTGTGTGCGTGCTATGGGTCAAATAGATATGTTTAAAAATCATTCGTATTCGATGGGGATTGTGTGAGAAAAAAAGTCTTAAGGAACAACTACACAAGAAATGTAAATACAAACGTAAAATGAATGTGATTCCCTAACCTCCTGGCGTAACCCTAGACAGGTTAACATGCCGTTAAAATTAATCAATCAATTAACCAATCGTAAAAAGACTTTCGTCAGAATGAACAGAAAGTTCATTTTTCTTCTTATTCAACAAATTGGCAAGACACTAGCGATTTGATAATTTGATATAAATAAGTTTCTATTTCAGGTTTTGGGGATTATCTGTTGGACACAGTGACCTTTGACTCCCCGAAGTCGTTTTTTATGGAGCGTTTAACGAAATATGAACCAACTGACACGTACTGCCTTTTAACCCAACGATAAGAACGGCCGTGTAAGTCAAATTTATTTTGCAAATATCACTCCACTTGATTTTATCAATGCCAGATTTACATATGGGTTGATAGATCTACAACAGACCAGGAACTTAATATCTAGGAGGGCCTCGGCCTCCAACCAAAAATCTATCTATACATATATAAAGGGCAGTTGTGTATATGTATGTTCGGAGGAAACATCGAAAATAAAACAATTAAAAACAAATATATACACATTAAATATCACCAGGGCTTGGTTTTAGCAAAAATAATAGAGATTTGATTTATATTCGTGAAGATAATTAAAAAGTAAAATTTAAGTAACAGCATGGAAATTTTTTTTTTCATTCAATATTTTCAAAGTAGCTGGAATGCAAGGTCTATCTTTTACACGGGGATTTAAATGGGGCATCCCACGATGATTCAACTCACGATTCAGTAATAATGGATCTGCGGGACTAACTTTAAAAAATCCCCCTCTACCCAGGCGACGCCGGGTAGCCGCTGCTACTATAAAATAAATCTTATTTCATTAGTTGCTTAGTAATATCAAATACGAACAGTGTATACATGGTGGTGTTCAGGCTTTAATGTTTATTGTCGTAGGAAATAGACAACCTGAGTTCAAATCCTGGATGAGGCTGATAGTATTTCATTTAGCGCTAATACCCCTGAGAAATGCATGAATCCAACTATTCTCCCTCCAGCTATGGGTAATTAGTAGAACAGATTGGGATCTTTAATCTTGGTTAGGCAACTGGTCTAGAAGGAAAACTCTGACTTCAAACCTGTTAAACTCCGCTTAAAAAGTGACCTTGGGTCCCATCCTACTCGACGAGTCCATTTCCTACGACGATAACCATTACACAGCACGCCTTCATTTTCAATATATATATATATATATATATATATATATATATATATATATACCAACCCTTCCGTACGAACAGGATGTGACACAAGATCAATTTCTTAAGTAGAGTTTAACAGGTTTGAATTCAGAGTTTTCCTTCTCTTAGACCGGTTGCCTAACCAAGGTTAAAGAGCCCTGTCTCCACTACTGAAGGGAGAGTAGGATTCACGCCTTTTTAAGGGTATTAGCACTAAGTGAAAAGCAATTACCTCATCCAGGATTTGAACTCGGGGCGACGAGTCCATTTCCCATGACTTTAACCATTACACCACCCGCTTTTCACCATATAAGCATTTCTGTATAGACACACTGTATGGATTTTGCTTGCGGTGTATTTTTGGTGCTACATGTTTGACCTTTTGGTGAGGATTCACAGCCTCTTAAGATTTCTTATTCTGTTTGTGTGTTGATAGAGAAAATGTCACTTTTTTTTCTATATCGATGCGGATCTCAGACAGAGTGTGCCCCTGTTCTTTTGCTTGCAATCATTCCTGTATAGACTTGAACAGTAAACTGTTTCCGTTGCATGGCAAAATGAAAAAAAGTTTGTGAATGAAAAGAATTGTGAATGAAAAGAATGAAAAGAAGGTCGGATGATGCAACTGCCGAAACGTTGTGTTTGTAATTTTCACAATAGACCGAAAATCGAAATAATGCATAACACAAACCATTCACGAGAAAAAAAGAATTCATAAATTCATAAAGGACGGCTTTGGCATTAGATAACTCATGAAGGTTGATATGCCATTAAACAAAGAAACCACACCTATATTCAAATAACACTGTCATTTATAATGGGAAATATTTTAGTAGTAGCAGCGATAATAATAATAATAATAATAATAATAATAATAATAATATATGGGTTGGGAAGGTGATCCACTGGGAATTATGCAAAAAAAATAAATTTTGACCACACAACAAAATGGTATATGCATAAACCAGAATCTGTTCTTGAGAACGAAACGCACAAAATTCTCTGGGACTTTGAGATAAAAACGGATCACCTTATCCCAGCAAGAAGGCCAGACCTAGTGTTGATAAACAAAAAAGAAAGAAATTGTCAACTGGTGGATTTTGCAGTACCAGCAGATCACAGGGTGAAGTTAAAGGAAAATGAAAAAATAGACAAATATCTGGACCTTGCCAGAGAACTGAAAAAGTTATGGAATATGAAAGTGAAAGTGATACCAATTGTAGTTGGTGCACTTGGAACAGTCCCAAAAGGATTAGAAAAGGGCTTGGATAGTTTGGATGTCAGAGGAAGGATTGAAACCATTCAGAACACTGCACTGCTGCAATCTGCCAGAATACTCAGAAGAGTCCTGGAGACCTGAGGAGACATGCTGTCACTTAGACTCCAGTGAAAGACCATCAGCTAACACTGATGTGAAAACTCAAAAGGAGTAAATCATAATAATAATAATTCCTGTGATTATTCATATAACACCCATAGTACTCTTATTAAAACAACCTTTTACATTTGTTAAATAATGAATTAAAACAATCTATCATTTGACGGCCTAGTGTATTTTAAAATGGTCACAGGAGAAAAAAAACCGGTTGGGTCATCCAGGTTTGATTGATAGGTTATGACCTCCATGTCATTTAAGACGTGGCTTTTTATTGAATTAGACAGTCACGCGACAATAGAAAATTAGCTAGAAATGTTAAAATAGCCGGATAAGAATTGTTAAGCTTTCCATCATCGTCAGATCCCTGATTTCCCAATGTCAAATAATGGGGAAAAGGTACTTGGCGGCGCCCATATCTTTTCCAAGCAATATGTGACAGATTGTACTGGGTTACATGGTACAAGTAGTAAGAAAGGATCCCTGTGCTGACTCAACCCTGCAAGTTATCCTGTCAGATAGACGCGTTGATTTGAATTCAGAATTTTATTTTCCTGTTTGTCTACCTACAAGGTACGAGAGCCAAGACTGCCCGACTATATGCACTTGAGGGAGTCCCTGCGACGTCAGGGTTAACATGCTGGACAGCGACAACGTAGCAAGTGAGTTCGAATTCCGGTCACACTAATGCTTTCACTTTCGGACTAATACCCTTGGAAAATGTATGAACCTCCTCATTCCCCTAGCTATGGGTTAAATAGTAGCACTAGTTGTTCTACAAGGATGGCTTTGACATTATATAACCTACGAGGGTTGATATGCCATCAAATAAAGAAACCAAACCAAACTATTTACTTGGAGTTGGAGAGTGAATGTGTGGATTCATGTCGTTCCCAAGAGCATTCGTATGAAGCGAAACGCAAACGGCCGTGTCCA
This sequence comes from Doryteuthis pealeii, assembly GCA_023376005.1. Lineage (NCBI taxonomy): Eukaryota > Metazoa > Mollusca > Cephalopoda > Myopsida > Loliginidae > Doryteuthis > Doryteuthis pealeii. Next base: position 41,689,462 of record CM042157.1, on the reverse strand, counting down.
GGACTTGAACTCAGGTCACCAAGTCCATTTCCTATGACTGATAACCATTAGGGTAAGCGCATTGGGTTTTTAGCGCCAGGCGACTATGAAAGAAAGAACCATTAAATCTCGAACCTAATGTAATTTCCTTATCAGATTATCGAGTTAAGCACTGCACTTTGGTGAGTGCTCCCACGAGATTCTCGTATTAAACGTGATTTATTATAGTAGAGTGCAATCTTCTATTTTGCAGAAATACTCGCTTCCTGCGTAGGCCATAAAATAAGATAAAATAGAACTAGGCGGGATCTCTCTCCCTCGTCTTCGTTAACTTTGTCTTTACGTTGCTCAAGTCAGGTTTGAAATATTAGCTTATCTTCGGTATATATATATATATATATATATATATATATATATATATATATATAGTTGGTGTGATTAATTTTCCTTCTCAGATTGTTCATATATGTAAATGTATTTCTGAACGTTAACAGCCGAAGTAAATGAATCGAAGTTTATTATAAGAAGTGGAAGTAGACTATTATCATTATTAATATTATTATTGTCATAATTATTATCATTATTATTGCTATAATTATTATCATTGTTATTACATATATATATATATATATTATATATATATATATATATATATATGTCTGTGTGTGTGTGTGTGTGTAATTAAACAAAAGGCATGTCTCCTGTTTAACGATTTTATTGGTGATCTTTTCAAGCTTTCTGGCCAACTTTTTTTTATATTTGGATGGAATTCGTGGATTAGTCCACCAAAGTTCATATCCCGAGTACTTTCGGCACTTCGAAGTGCCATCATCAGGGGTGATGTATTCCAGTTTTTTTGTTTTCAAAGTATATTAATGAATATATATATATATATAATATATATATATATATATATATAAAATAAGTAATCCACAATCGTGTTTCGAGGTATCACCTCTCATCAGTGTGGTTATACATTAACAGCTACCCCTGGCCGAGTTTGATACCCGAATGAACTTTCGTTCGCCAATCCTCTTACCCGTGCGGCCAGAGGCAGCTGTCAAATATAGGAGAATATTTAATTGCTACATTTCTAAGCGGAAATGAATTCACTAGAGGTCTCAAAACATTTGTAAACAAAGCGAGGTTTAGCTACACGCCAGAACGGTGAATTTTACAATTAAATCCATATATATATATATATATATTACTCTTGATCCTTAATCTTCCGACCGTTATCCTCTTGCAACACGCTCTGGTAAAAAAATCAGACCGTCCAAATTGTCCAAGATGAAATGCAAAAATGTAAATCCTGATTATGCGGTGTGATTTATCCGTTAAATTCTTATTTTTTATGAGTGTCGTTACCTTGGCTAAAAAATTGATTAGTTTTGATTATGACGAAAGAAAAAGAACGTGTTACACGAGAGAGAGAGAGGAGAGAGAGAGAGAGAGAGAGTGAGAGAGAGTTAAATCAAGATGATTATACTTTTTACATATTTTCGAATATCTCTTAAGTAATCATATAAAACGTTGTAATAATTAAATTATCATACTGTGGTATATCCACAGGTCCTGCTCATATATGTACATATTCTATTTAGTTTCTGTGACTAAAATTCACCTCAATTAGATTCAAAGACATGTGCTCTACCGATTGATCTAAAACATTTTATTTTGCAAATGTCACTCCACTTGATTTTATCAATTCCAGATTTACATATGGGTTGATAGATCTACAACAGACCAGGAACTTAATATCTAGGAGGGCCTCGGCCTCCAACCAAAAATCTATCTATACATATATAAAGGGCAGTTGTCTGAATTAATGTGGGATCAGGACGGACCAAATTACCAGATGTGGTATGACAAAATAGGAAAAAGAAAATAAATGTCGTTTTATTCCAGAATATTCTAAACTCGCCCGTTCTTTGATCGTTCTACGACGAATTCGAAAAGAGAATAATATTTTAGATTTGAGAACAATTTCATGGGTAAGTCTTTGAAGTTCTATGTTTAAAGCAAAACAAAAAAGATACTTAATATTATTTGGATTATTGTCCTCATCATTAATGTTATCTGCACAACGTTTCGGCCTATATGCCCTCCGGCTTCTTCAGGTATATCTTGTCGGATTCGGCGGTGGCTGCGGGTCTACATGTCCTGGGAATGACGTTAAACTCTATCTGATGGTGAGGTTCCAGTTTTGGAGGTTTGGGGAATGTGGAGCACCCCTTCATCACCATTGCTCCCTGGTCCACTCTGACCCGGAGTGGTAGTACCTGTTAGGGTCCCATCTATGGTTAAATAGAAAAATGTATTTATAAAAAAATTGTATTATCCATTAAGAATTGATTTATTTCAAAACTTTATCGGCATTAAATGACCCACTGTGGTTGATATGGCCGTAAAAAAAACAATACAAATTGTCGGATTCGGGAGCCTTCTTGAACTCTGGAACCTTCTTTTTGAACTTGGGAACCTTCTTGTCCGGAACCATTTTGTCATCACGGAACTTTGAAGCCAACCCTTTATTCATATCCTGTTCTCTTCCCGCTAACCATAGCTGGGATACAGATGTTAAGCTGTGTTTATTATTATTCTATGTTACTGTCACCCTTGACCAGGATTGAACCTGCAGCCTAGAGATAACTATCACTTAGAACTTAACCCAACGCCAATTTTGTGAACTAATAAATCTAATGTCTTATTTTACCTAGAATATCTACTTTTTACTTATGCATGATTTTTTTTACCTTGACTCATATTGAAAAAAAGATACTGCAATCAAATGGTGAGTAATATATGATTTAAGAAACCATACTTAAATTTAGCCGATACTATATATAACCTGAGCAATGCTGGATACATACAACTAGTAGAGTAATATTTTTTGGTACAAATTACCTAATTTCAAAACAGCAATAGTATAAAAAAAATTAAAATTGAATTGGATGATTTCAGAAAAAAATTTAATTGGATATTTAAAAGAGAATTTTCCGAAATATAATATTATATATATATATATATATATATATATATATATGGATCTCATCGATTTTGACGCATGAGGATTCATCCAATAAACAAACTACACAGTAATTTGTTTATAGTGGTGAAGGTTTGTGTTGGACCATCTGCACATTTTGGCACAGTCGATAGGAAAGAATTGGTACACAAGTAATACCAGATATCCAATCAATGACTGACATAAGGCTTTTCAAATTCAGAGTTTTTCTTCTCCTAGACTGGTTAGATATCTATAATATTTAACCGAATATGTCATATATATATATATATATATATATATATATATATATATATATATATATATATATATATATATGGAGGAATATAGAAAAACACAAAAATGTTCCAAAGAATGAATATTTATTCTTGATAGTAATGTCGACGCTATAACGTTTCGATCTTTGTGACCTTCTTCAGAGCGCATGGTGAAGAAGGCTGAGTTTTCACTTTATGCGTATATATATATATATATTATATATATATATATATATATATATATATATAAAGAAGAGAGAGAGAGAGAGAGAGAGAGAGAGAGAGAGAGAGAGAGAGAGAGAGACTAAAAACTGCTAGACTAATGAACTTTTACTTATACTTGTTACGTGAATTCCCTAGAGCGTTTTGCAGGTATTAGGATGGTGTCTTCATTCTTGGGAGCGACCGGAACATTTTTGTTTAGAATTGATCCGGAAGGTCTAATTCGTCAATAATTGCCTCATTTAACCAGAAAGCAAGTATGACTGATATCCCCGGGTGCAGAAGTTTAAATTAATTCAGGAAACTAATTTAAAAAGTTTAAATTAATTCAGGAAACAACTTTATGAAAAGTCTGCACTAAATGGTACACAACAAAATTTTAGTGGTCTTTTATAACATAAAAAATGATGGACCATATTACCTTTAGGCACCTCTTTTTAATCTCGATTAAGAAAGGACATGTTTTTTATTTACACCGTCAATATCCAGTTGTTTGTTAGGGGTTAGAGGTTAGTTTTATAATTTTTTTTTAAATCTAAAAATCGTCTGTTAAAACAACCGGATATTGACAGTGTAAATGAAAAACATGTCCTTTCTTAATCGAGATCAAAAAGGGTGTCTAAAGGTCATATGGTCCAAAATGATAGATACTTCTACTTTTCTAAAAAAACCAGACAAATAATACTTTTCTCATATTTTAATCTATTGTATCTCTTTAGTGTTATATACCCATGTTGCGGGTATATAAACAATGAGTTCTTTTGTTAGAGAGAGAGAGGAGAGAGTATTAGCAGATACATACCTTACTTGCGGGTCTTCGTCTAATCGCCATGTTGGATTCTACTTCGTCTAGTCTTCTCTCCGGCCATGTTGTCTACGTCTACGTCTGGCTATTCCATCTTTCTTCTTGCTTGACCGGTCTTCTAAGGCATGCTCAATTAATTAACAACGCTTGTTGTTTTTCAAAGCTTTATTTGCTTTTTGTAACTCTATGTATCTCTTGACTACCTCCTTGTTATATAATGTTAGTTTCTCTGGAGAGGAGAGAGAGAGAGAGAGAGAGAGAGAGAGAGAGAGAGAGAGAGAGAGAGAGAGAGAGAGAGAGAGAGGAGAATTTTTAAATTTCACAACCAGCAACCCCTAGCTTAAATGAGGTTAAACAATCCCTTCCTTAGAAAGCTTACAAAATGATTTTAAGGTTTCGTCCGGCCGTATTTATTTTAAAAATTTTATTCGCTTTGCTAACTCCCTTTTCCCTAATCTCAATTACCTACCCAGAGCTCAATGGGTGACCCGTTGGGTCACGTTTTGTCTTGTATAAGTTTAAATATTACTTATGACAATTAGAATTAACTTTCTTTTAGGGCGATTTTAAAGTGCTAACTCAATATGCCTTCCAAAAAACTTAAGTGCTTAGGGAAAAATCTTTCAACGCTCTTTTTTTTCCTAAGCATAAAAAAAGGATATAGTAACCCGAGTTCAAATACGAAATTAGGCTGTTTGTATTTCAAATAGCGCTAATGTCCCTGGGAAAGGTATGAATCCAACTATTCTCCCTCCAGCTATGGGTAAAATAATAGAGCAGACTAGGCTCTTCAATCTTGGTATGGCAACCGGTCTAGGAGAAGGAAAATTCTAAATTCAAACCTATTAAACTCTGCTTAAGAAAATTGGCTTGGTGATGTATAATACTCGAATGAAGGGATTGAGTAAATATGATATTGTAGGATTAGCTTCCCTTGATGCTACGGTTTGCCGTTATGTGGCGTTGTGATCTGAATATTTAAGGGCAGTCGAGTGGCGGAAATGAGGACTTACCGTATTCTCAAGGGAAGCGGGATAGGTTTTTTCTGACGGTAGGGCTTTGATCTAAGATCGAACCCGCGTCCTTCTGAATAGGAAAAATGGCACTTGAGCATAGTGCTGAAGATGGAGTTGACCAAATTCCCGTATGTTAAAACCAGATGACCGCATGACAGCTACAAGCACGTGGACGTGGGTGTATGAATAGACCAGCAGAAACCCAGGTGGGATAGAGGGAAAAGCGCGTGTTACGTGATCACAGAGACAACCGCAGCGAGAGGCTTAGAAGAAGAAGAAGAAGAAGAAGAAGAAGAAGAAAAGAAGAAGAAGAAGAAGTCGACTGACGACAGGAAATGGAAGAAAAAAAAAAGAAGGATTAGTCTGCCAGTAAGCGTTGCTCAATTTCCCCCCCCCCATTGTTTACTTAAATTTTATTTTTCCCTCAATGGTGGAAATCCATAGAGACAATCCGTCGATGGCATTACACGTTCTTTTTTTGTTATTTATCATTTAGATTCATATTCAATAAAATGTGGTTTGTATTTCTGCAATATAGAAATGAAAGCAAAATTTATGCAAAGTTTGAGGGGCATTATTACGCTTGAGGAATCCCCCCACCTCCGAGCGATGAGCCTCGTGTGTGTGTGTCAGTTTCCAGTAGGGAAATATTTAGTATCTAAGTGTTTTGCCTTTTTTTTGTATTTGTTTTTTTCGTTCCTCATTTAACTGTTTGCCTGCATCTGTATTGATCTAACTGATCGATAAGCCTATGCCTGCGCCCAGGAGCCAGTCTGTGAAAGAAAGAAAGAAAGAAAAAAAAAAGAAAGTAAAGAGAGAGAGAGAGAGAGAGAGAGAGAGAGAGAGAGAGAGAGAGAGAGAGAGAGAGCTTATTCATCCTAAAACAGAAAATTTTTAAAAAATGTTGATTTTAATATTTTTTTTCCGTCTGCATTTTTTCAGTAATCTATAAAACTGTCACCAATCTTTTTCATGAAATAAATGCTGATTTGTCATCAAAGGGTTCTTCAATATTTGAAATAAAAAAAAAAGGAAAAAAATCTCTTATTGGTTGGTTAGTTGGATTTTAAGGCACGTAAAACCTTGTTGGGTCATTTTATGCCAAAGACGTTTTGCTTTATTCATTCTTGATGGGTACTAACAATTTTTTTAAAACTCGTTTTTTTAAAAACGCTTTTTCCTATTTAACCCATAAACGTGACTTTAATAGGTACTATCACTCCGGGTCAGAGTGAACCTGAGAATAATGGTGATGAAGGGGTACTCCATATTCCCAGAATTGGAACCTCAACACCAGATAAAGTTTAACGTCATTCCCAGGACAATAAGATCCTCAGCCACCACCTTCTAGTACATATATAATAAAAAGGGTTGGGGCTTGTCATAAGGACCATAGGGTTGGGACAATCATATAGGTCCTAGAGCTTGACATAACCAACCGTCTAACCTAAGTAAGGGCCAAGGTGAGTATTCCATGTCATGGACTGCTCAGCCACGATGGTTCCATCCTTAAGCATCAAAATCTCTTATTAAAATTTCGCCAAATCTTGAAAAACTCATCTTCATAACCATCTATAGATTATTCAATATTTTAGATAATTCGTTGATTATTTTTAAGGACATGTCAACCCATCTGGGTTATTTTATGCTTTCATTATACATTTACATTTTTGTGTAGTTTTCTTAAGAGATTTTTGGCACAGTTATATATCAAGTATTTCTATCAAATACAAATAATTTGCATACATTGAACGGTTTTCAAGTATTCCTATCTAATACAAATAATTTATACATAATCATATGTTTTAAGATAAGTCATATTTAATAATAAGCATATGTTGGTTAAATCGAACTTAATAGACCTAAATTCCACCATCGTATGTCACTCCGCCGAAAGAAAAAATACCAAAAATCAGGGAAAAAAAACGAATTTAATGAAATTTTCAGAGTTTATATATTAATAAATAAAATATATAATACACCGATTATTTTATTAAAAAACTTTTACATTTTTTCTTTAAGATTCTGTATTACACCTAAAAGATATGTGGTTCCTTGAGAGAGAGAGAGAGAGAGAGAGAGAGAGAGAGAGAGAGAGAGAGAGGGTTCTTGGTTGGATTTTACGGCATGTCAAACACTGTTGTGTTATTTTATGCCGAAAACGTATTTGTATTATTTTTGAAACTCTCAATTTTTTAAAACTCATTTTTTTTTTATCTATCTACTCCATAGATGGGACCCTAACAGGTACTACCACTCCGGGTCAGAGTGGACCTGTGAGTAATGGCAATAGCTGCAGAATTGGAACCTCACCACTAGATGCAGGAGGGAGAGAGAGAGAGAGAGAGAGAGAGAGAGAGAGACTTGCTCTTTAAAAGAATCCGCAAAGTTATAATAGCATTGAGCACAATTATGTTTACATACCTATCTACCTTTGCCCGCACAATTTAATGTGCGTCATGCCAAGAAGGAAGGTAAACTATGTCTGTAAGTAGCAATAATTTTTTTTTAATTATTAACTATACTTATAAAGTAAATAAGGCGTCCCATCATGGTGTAATAGTTAGCAAACTAGTTTCGCAGATCTATTAATACTGAATAGTGAGTTCGATCCAAGCTGTATGCCCACTCCAAGTTTGGTTTGGTTTGTTTTACGGCATATCAACCTCAGTGGGTCATTTAATGCTGACAAAGTTTTGAAATAAATTCATTCTTAATGGATACTCAATTTTTTTTAAATAAGCACATTTTTCTATTCAACCTATATATGGGACCCTAACATGTACTACCACTCCACCCACTCCAGGAGAAAGTGGAACTGGAGATAATGGCAATGAAGGGATACTCCACACTGCTCTCCAGAACTGGAGCCCTACCATCAATGCAGTTCATAGCCAGAACACCCTTTTTTGGATGGTGTCGTACTCTTCTGCAGAAGATACAGTCAGTATATTCTAAGTCTGACAGACAGGTGTTGTATACCCTTTTCTTACTTCTGGTCGTATTTTCTTCTGGCCGGCTTTGCTCTATCTTCTAACATCTTGACTTGGTCTGGTCTAGCGTCTCGGATCTCCTAAGGTCTGGTCTTCTATTGCTATGTTCTTTCTGGCTGGTTGTCCTGGATTCATTTCTTAGTCTTGTTACCAAACATTCATCAACCACAAGAACATATTACTTATACAAACTTTTATTTCCTTAACTATACTTTTCATGTAACTAAATATCCGACTAACATAGCGCGCGTGAGTTCCAGTTTTAGGCAGGACCTATAATGGTCGACTTCTCTGCCTGACGTCTAACTGAAAACTGGGGACTCAAAAGGTCCCACGTGACTTCACATATTTTGGCGGGCTTCTGTAATTTTCCATTGAAGGACCCGGCCATGGTATGAAAAGGGTCATCCCCTCAGAATTACAGGGGACGACAATAATCTTATGCTAACCACATAGATTATGTAACACAGGGTGTGAGTAAATTGAGTAATACATTGACAAATTGTTTTTTTATATAAAAATATAAATCAAGAGGAGATTAAATTGATTATCCAGAGTTAATCCTATAACTTTGTAGCGTGAAAAGAACAGAGGGCACATGAAAATCATTTGATATATTGAGAAGAAATAAGTCAAGATTTTCAATTCTCATCACTGTAGTGGCGTTGGTAGTCGGATTTGAGGTTTAAGCTTAAGATAATTAGGAACTTATATTTCATTTTTAAACAATTGTATTTTTGTTGTTTTATTACAGCTGGACTTTGACAAAAAGACAAAAAACACACACACATATATATATATATATATATATAATATATTATATATATATAAAAATATAATCTCATATTTTTATTTTTCGAATTACAATGAATGTATTATCTGCGTTATTCGGACTATTGTCCCCATCTTCATTGTTATTTGTAAGTTTCGGCCGATATACCCTCCGGCCTTCTTCAGGTATTTCTTGTCAGACCCGAGAACCTTCTCGGACTCGGGAACCTTCTTTTCGAACTCAGGAACTTTCGTGTTGTATTCGGGAGCCATTACGGACCTTTGAACCGCAGATAATACTAATCTTCAAGCCTCATCTCAAACATTCAGAGAAATAGTATACAATGAATGTGTAGAGTCAGAGAGTTTAGGAGCGCACACACACACACACACACACACACATATATATATCTACCATCCCCTCTGTACGAGCAATTTCTTAAGTGGAGTTTAACAGGCTTGAATTCAGAGTTTTCCTTCTCTTAGGCTGGTTACCAAGTCAAGATTAAAGAGCCTAGTCTTCTCAACTATTTACCCATAGCTCGAAGGAGAATATATGGATTCATACCTTTCCCAAGGGTATTAGCACTATGTGAAATGCAAACAATCTCATCCAGGATTTGAACTCAGATTGACAGGTCCATTTCTTACAACTCTAACCATTGTGCAAACGCAGACATTGCAGATGCATATAGGGGTCGACGGGAGACATCTTCTGTTGAACCTTCAGCACGACTGTTCAGATCAAAATTCAAACTAATTAAATAGAATTTAACACTTATGCAACTTCACATGGTCATTAACTTCCAGCAAAACACTATGTAAATTCTTGTGGTTGCACCTCTTCTGGTACAACACCTATGTAATCATGCCTTTCTTTCTGGTCAGCCCACCCCGTGCCTCGTGTCCACCCAGCCACTAGATCTTTTGTTTGTCTATGTTAACCCCAGGCCGCTCATGCACTGACACATCAGAAAAAAATGATATCTAACATTTTGGCCTTCGAGTAAAACTTATTTATTCTCAAAAATTCAAAATATCAAAAAAGGGAGAAAGAATGAAAAAGTCATAAAAACATTATTTAAATGTTTTTATGAATGAAGATTTTTACATTTAGATTTTTCAGATTCTTCCCAAGTTTAACAAGAAACATCCAAAGAAGGCTGGAGAGCACATTGGCTGAAATGTTGTGTATATAACAATAAAGATGAGGACAACAGTCTAAAAAATCTAAATAATACAAAAAGCATAAACAATTTTTCATTTTACAGTTTCATTTTCATAAGATGGACAGAATATAGGGGCTCACTTTACTATACCAGTTACATTGTAAACTGAACCCCCACTTTTAAAAAAGTTAATATTTTTCAAGACAAATTTTTGGTGAATTTTCATGTGTATTATTTGAATTATTCAAACTATTGTTTTCATCTTTATTATCATCACAATATTTTGATCAAAGCGCCCTCAGGCCTTCTTCAAGTATTTCATGTCAGACTCGGGAACCTTCTTGTTGAACCCAGGAGCATTCACAGAACTTCAAACCAAACCCTTTATTCAATCCACGGGGGTAACCATGATTGGATGCAAGTGTTAAGCTGTGTTAATTATCTTATGTTACTATTGCCTTTGGCTAGGATTGAACCTGCAACTTAGAGATTATTGTCACTTAGAACTGTATTGACTTAACACCAATATCTGTTGTGCCATGTGTTCAATGTTGTGTAGATAACAATATGAAGACAATAGTCCAAATAATCCAAATTATCAAGCCTTATCTCAAAAATGCAGAGAAATAGATTTTCAGGTGTTTTATAAATTGAAATCAAAAGTTTTTCAGAAAAACCTTTTTTTTTTTTTTTTTTTTTTTTTCCTAGGAAAACAATAAATCTTGTCCAAAAATGTTTTTTTGCAGTAGTTGTTTAGTTTTTTTAATGGCATATTAACCCTTTTCAGATCATTTAATGACAAATCAAGTCATTTTTATATGTGGTTATTTACAGTACCTGTTGTTGCTCAAACAGGTCACTCATGTATGTATTGAACAGGCTCATCGCTGCTTAACTTTAGTGATTTAGCGGGAACCGGTAGTTTATTTGGATGTTTTGTTTTATGACATATCAACCCTTTTCAGGTCATTTAATGCCAAATCAAGTCATTTTAATATGTGTTTACTTACAATACTTGTTGTTGCTTAAATGGTCCCCCATCTAAGTACTGAACAGGGTCATTGCTGCTTAACTTCAGTAATTTAGCGGGAACTGTTAATTTAGTTGGATGTTTTGTTTTAGGACATATCAACCCTTTTCAGGTCATTTAATGCCGAATCAAGTCATTTTGATATATGTTTACTTACAATACCTGTTGTTGCTTAAATGGTCCCCCATCTAAGTATTGAACAGGGTCATGCTGCTTGACTCCGGTGATCTAGCGGAAACCAGTGCTTTCAATATGACTTGACCATAAGCTTTGCAGTGGTTGGTAAAGAAACATTAAAATACAAATAACGCAACATGAAATTAGGAATTGATGGTCACAACAGCCACAATGAGAGGATGAAAAATAACAGGAAAAAGATATATAGAAAATATATATATATATATATTTTATCTAAAAAGTAAAGATTTTATTTCAAGATTTAAGAGGAACACAAAGATCAAAGAATCCTGTGCCACTTTTTATGTGCTTTCCGGTTATAAGGCAGGCGGAGGGCGATTTCAGCTGATCCGATATTCCAGCGATGGTTGCCATACTTAAAAATTTACATGCAGATTCAAATGAGATCCTCTGGAAAGGGGACGCACAAGACATCATGTGTCCGCGGTCAAAAGCCTGGATCTTACCAGCAAAAGTCATATAGTCAGCAATGAGCGACAGGTGTCGGTAGTCGACTTTGATGCCGTACACTCCAAATACGGATTGGATCTCCTGGAAAAGAGAAATTAAATTTGGGATTTAGAATTATCTTTAACAAAAAAAATAGAAATTAAATTGCATTTTTTAAATTTTTTTAAAGTTATTAGATTATTTGGGAATAATCTGTCAGTAATAAGTTTAATTTCAGTGGGTGTGGCCCAGAATAAAAAGGGTAGGTAATATGTTAAGTTTTATCATCATATCAGGATTATTTACATATGGGAAGAAAAAAGAGGAAAGAAAAGAAGTCATAATGAGAGGGAAAAGAAAGAAAGAAAGAAAGATATGACGGAAAAGAAAGAAGTCATAATGAGAGATAGAGAGAGAGAGAGAGTGAAGAAATAAATAATTCATAATTAGAGAGAGAGAAATGAAAGAACTCATAAGGAGAGGGAGAGAGGGGGGAAACAAGTCATAATGAGAAATAGAAAAAGGAAAGAAATGACTCATAATTAGAGAGAGAGAGAGGATAAGGAAGTAGTTATAATGAAAGATAAGAAATCATAAGAGAGGAAAGAAAGTTATAACGAGTAGAAAGAAAGAGAGAAGTCATTGGGAAGAAAGAAAGAAAGAATTTATAATGAGGGAGAGAGAGGGAGAAAGGTAAGGAAAAAGTTATAATGAGAGACAAAAGAAATACACTGGTGAGTTGGTTTGTTTTATGGCATGTCAACCTTTGGTGGGTTATTTTATGCCAAAGTCAGAGTAGCAATAATGGTCTCCAATTATACACAGTACAAAAATATATCCTCATAATCATTTTAAATAAGTAAATATTTCATACTTAATAACAATATTCTTTCTTTTTTTATTTAGACTTGGTGTATTTACATAGTTCAAAATCATTTTATACATCATCTCAAAAAGACCCATAAATGGGACCCTAACAGGTGAGAGTAGTCCTAGTAATAATGACAACAATAAGGTGATACGGCACTCTCTAAATTTCCAGAACTGGAGCCTCACCATCAGATACAGTTTAGTGTCATACACAGGATACAAGTCATAATAAGAATGAAGGAAAGAAAGAGAGAATGAAAGGAAAGCAGTTATTGTGAGAGGAAGAAAGAAAAGAAATAGAATGCTGATTTTCTAGGCTGGAAAACTTTCTTTACTTTAAAAATTGGTTTAACACAATCTTATTTCTCTGAATTTTTGAAATGAGGCTTGATAATTAGTATTATTTGTATTATTCGGGCTATTGTCCTCATCTTCATTGTTATCTGTACAACGTTTCAGCCGATGTGCCCTCCGGCCTTCTTCAGGTATTTCTTGTTGTAATCGGAAACCTTCTTCCCGTGATGGTTCCTGATTACAACAAGAAGGTTCCCTAGTCCGACAAGAAATACCTGAACAAGGCTGGAGGGCACATCAGTCGAAACGTTGTACAGATAACAATGAAGATGAGGGCAATAGTCCGAATAATACAAAAATACTAACACAATCTTATCTTTTTTTTCAATTACTAAGTTAATGGTAGCATGTCACGTCATTGCGTAATGGTTACCAAGCTAGTCTTGCACATCCATTAATACTGAATAGTGAGTTTGGTTTTGTTAAAACCTTAGTTTTCCTTAGTTTTTGTTTGTTTTACGGCATATCAACCTCAGTGGGTCATTTAATGCCAATAAAGTTTTGAAATAAATCAATTCTTAATGGATAATACAATTTTTTTATAAATACATTTTTCTATTTAACCCATAGATGGGACCCTAACAGGTACTACCACTCCGGGTCAGAGTGGACCAGGGAGCAATGGTGATGAATGGGGTGCTCCACATTCCCCAAACCTCCAAAACTGGAACCTCACCATCAACAGTTTAACGTCATTCCCAGGACATGTAGACCCGCAGCCACCGCCTTCTAGCACCCATATGATAAAAAGGGGTTGGGGCTTGCCATAAGGGCAATAGGGTTGGGAAAATCATATAGGTGCTAGGGCTTGACGTGACCAGCCGATTGATCAGAGGGGGCCTCTCCGATCGCCCGTCTAGCCCAAGATAGGGTCAAAGTGGAGTATTGCATGTTATGAACTGCTCATCCACCTGGGTTCTATCCTTAAGCATCACGGGTCGCCACCCACGGCCAACAGGTGGGCCCCATTGGGGGAGTCTTACCCCTCTGCAGAGGTGCAGTCGGTGCATTTTAACGCCCCAGCCAACAGGGCGATTTGTTAAAACCGGTATACAAATTATTCACACTATATACTACGTATAGATTTATTTCTTAATGATTTTTAACACACATTACAAGATTTTAAACACATTAAGAGGCAAATCTATTTCAGCAAGATCTTAATAAATAAGATGCTAATTAAGATTAAATAATGATTATTTAATAACCATTGAGAATATAACATAATTAACGAAGGGAATTGTGACATTGGTGGTGATGTAGTTTTGGTTACAGACAGAAAGACACACAATCTCCATTATAATAAGACGAGCAACAATATGTACTCTCCGGGTGCAAGTATTTAAGTTTTAATGTAATGAAATATATCAAATTAGAAGGGCTAATGAAACTAAATAAGAATGTAGAAAAAATGATTTGAAACAGAGGAGGGGGGGGTATAATCGAAAAATAGAACAACTTTGAAATTAAGTCTTCCTTTCATTGCTAAATTTTCCTAATTTAACTATTTAGTTAAATTAGGAAGTAAAGAATAAAATGACAGTTATTTCTTCTTGTTAATAGATTTCTTTTAAGATTTATCTCTGAGATTTTTGCTCATATTCACTAAGATAAACCCAAACAATTAGAAATCAATAATACTAAGTATATATTTATCAAAATCAAATTTTTAAGATCAATATGCAAATTAGCCTTCCCGTTAACATTGTAAACTGCTTTTTTGGTCAACATATAAATACACTTGCATGTTATTAGTATGTAGATATGTCCAACATATCTAACTCCAGCTTCGGCCACTGGACTTTACAAGCTAACATCGCTGATCCCAGCAGGTCATCCCACCCCAGGCAACACTTGCCCCCTCGATTTAAACGGGCAGGGCTGGGTTTATTGCCCGGTGTCTAAGGCGCCCCCCTTGAGAGGGAATGCCGACGGGATCAACTCATTTTTTACACCCACCACCCATGAGTCTCGGCTTGCCTTGTGCCTAACCCGGATACATGGTAAATATCCTAGTATGTAGATATGGTCAACAGTATTAATAAAATAAAACAATTTTATTAATAATTAGAGTCAGGATCACCTCGCACAGAATTCTGGACCTTATTACTGAGCGACACCATGCTGGAAATTTTCCTAAGCAGTCAGGGAATTCAAAGTCATAAATCTTAATCAGATACCATATACATGCGAAATTTATCACAATTTATCAACGTGTTACTCATGTGATTACGTGACATTAAGGACAGTTAATAATGGTTAATACAAGCGCCTAATGTCATCAACGGGCGAAAGTAAACGCATTGTTAAGAAAATCACAAAATACATTCATCTTGAAACTGCTAAGATGAACGGACGTTATTTACTTATTCATCTATTCATTTTATCATATATATATATACACATATACATACACACTTTATTTTTTATTTATTGATTTAAAAAAAAAAAAAACCTGTCCAGTGGCTAAAAAGGCTGCTTGGCAGCACTAGGTGTGGAACTCCCACTTTTAGCCACTGAAACTGTGTTATCACACCTAGTTAGCGGCTGATTAGGGCGGGTATCGTACGTATTTATTACATGTTGTATGATGAAAAAAAAAAAAGAAAAAAGTGAAACAATTTTATTAATAATTAAGGTTTAAATAAAAATAAAATAATGGAGAATGTGATGTAAATAACTAAAGGAATTGTGACTTGGGTACTGACATAGTTTCGGTTACAGAAAGACACACACAGAGTCCCCTTATAATAAGATATACTTAAAGATTCAGAACTCATTAATATTCTATATATATATATAACATTTTTCTTTCCCCTCACATTACTAACAGGATAATCATTGTGAGAAAGTGAGAATAGAAGTGTTTGATATTCATTTATAGATGACATCTGTTGGCAAATTGGTTTGACAATAAGCAAAAAATAGAATGGCCATTTTGGATTTCTGTTCCACACCCTCAAAAATAATAAACTGTGCCTATTTTTAAATTCATGTTTGAAAGAATTCCACAAACCTAATCCAAATGACTCAAAGAATCTTTTAAATCGAGCACTCATATTTTTTCTTTTCTTTATGGCATTTTGGTTGGTTGTTTTTGTTTAATGGCATATCAACCCTTTTTGGGTCATTTAATGCTGAGTCAAGTCATTTTGATAAAAAAAGGACTCAGGTTGGTTGATTGTTTTATTTTATGGCATATCAACCCTTTTTGGGTCATTTAATGCTGAATCAAGTCATTTTGATATTTGGTTTCTTACGGTACCTGTTGCTTAAATGGTCACCCATCTAAGTATACAACAAACTCATCGCTGCTTAACTTCAGTGACGAGCCAGTAGATTCTTCCAATAGGTTTGGTGGTATATTTAATACTGCTGGCCACTTTGGGCAGTAGTAATGATGCTAAGCTCCCAAAACCACATTCCACCTCAAGGTCATCATCTGATGAAGACTTTAATGGAAACTACCGCACATTAAAACTACACACACTTTATCCTTTCTTCAACTTTTGAAATCCGAGACGGACACTATAGGGAAGGCAATCACACTGTACATCTAATTGTTTAAAATTGACACAATTGAAAAACGAAATACACCCGAATAACCCTACCCCCCAAAAAAAACCTCCCACCAACCCCACAACATACCACAGAAATGTCTAGAATTAATATTACACCAATACCTATACCCTCCCATCACTCAACATATGTCTAAGGCGGACACAACTAAAAATGAAATACATCCCAAATAACACTAGCCCCCTGCCCCCCCAAAAAACAACCACACAAAATACTGCAAAAATATCTAGAAATATTATTACACCAATATCTCCCATCAGTCAACATACAAATGTTACATAATTATTAGATTCTTAATATTTATGTACAGTAGTGTAGAAATCAAAATGGCTGTTATAAGTTGCAGCCCACGGCCTTGAAGGATGAGTGATAAGGCTTGACCTCATCCTGATCCTTTCCGGTGGATACCGTGAGAATCGGTGGAGGAGACCCTCTTCCGGTTTAGATTAGAAATAGATTTTTAGTCAGTCGGCGAGAAACCACAACGGTGGTGAGTCATGTTATACACGCTCCGACTCAATCTGCACAGGTAGTCTGGTGGGGATTTCGAAATAAAATGTGATCTAAGTAAATCGAAGTCTTGTGTTATTATCTAAAATCTACCAATGACACAGGGCTTCTGATAAAGAGAAATCCCCAATGAAAGACCTGACACAAAGTCCCCAAGAGAAGTCCAGACGAAGAAGAGATGTTAGAAGAAACCTAGAAGAAGACGTAAGATATCAAAGACGTCAGAAGAAGAATAGAAGTAAAGACAAGGGTATACAACACAAAAATATATAAATTACCAACGACTCTACAATATTAGAATTATTCAGTCCGTTATAAAAATTTCTTTAGATACCATTAAACTTGATGATCTTTAAATTAAATCTATTAGTTTTCCTTTAGTAAATAATTTTCCAAATTACATTTTAATCAAAATCCATTAATTTCAAAAAATTTTTTCAATATTAGTTACCATACAATCTCAACAGGAAACCAGCAACTGACTAAATAGTAAATAAATTAACTATATTATAACTATTATATTAAATTAACACACAATCGGTCCAGACAAAAATCAGCAAGTCAAATTATTTCTTAGTATTAATCCTTTCGAATTACCGTATTTGACAGCATATATATATTTACCGACCCCTCCGCACGAGCAGGATGTGACACAAGATCAATTTCTTAAGCGGAGTTTAACAGGTTTGAATTCAGAGTTTTCCTTCTCCTAGACCGGTTGCCTAACCAAGGTTAAAGAGCCCAGTCTGCCCTACTATTTACCCATAGCTGGAGGGAGAGTAGAATTCATACCTTTCCCAAGCGTATTAGCGCTAAGTGAAATGCAATTACCACGTCCAGGATTTGAACTCTGGGCGACAAGTCCATTTCCCATGACTTTAACCATTATACCACGCGCTTTCTGTTAATTTGACAGCATATAAATGTACGGCAATATAAGACGCACCCCCATTTCAGCAGGTCAGATTCAGGAAAAATTTTTTGTGTATTTAAGCATATATTGTTGAAAACAGTCTACCATACTCTCTTGTTAATCTTGATTATAACAATACCAGCAATAAAATAAGAATGCATGAAGTTTAGGGTAGGTAAAAGTACTGAGTGTAAGCTGGGTTAGTGAGCATCATAGAGAAGATTAGCCTAGGCCTACGGGAGGTCTCAAACTTCACCTACGATGTATAAGATATAGGGAAATTTTTTGAGCCAAAATTTTGGAAAAAAGTGCGCCCTATATGCTGTCAAATACGGTATTAGTTGCACCACTCAATCATGCTTAAAAAAAAAAAAAAATACATTCATTTTTATAACCTTGACATCAAATACGTGAAGCATGTGGAACCCTTTATATACATCTCTTTCTCTCTCTCTCTATATATATATATAAAACAAAAAGAATTTTAAAAAATTTTCTGAGAACAAAATACATTTTGCGGACCTTCCTTTTTTTATAAAATATTGAATTTTCTCCCGTTGGAACCAGAACAACATTTATATATATATATATATATAGATAGATAGAGAGAGAGAGAGAAGAGAGAGATTCAGATGGTCTCATTTTTAACCAGAGTGTGGTGCAAGATGATGACAGTTGGAAGATTAAGGAACAAGAGCATTAACCTATAGATAAGATCAGTCAAAAAAAAAGGAGGAAAGTGAATTTACAAACCTTGATTAATACTTTGAGTCCAGCTTCAATACCAAACCATTGGGCCATTACGTGGTGGTTGTTGCAGTAAGTCTTGAGAGATCAAGAATATTACCATATTGAGCTATCAACTGAAAAAGAAAATTTGTAAAAATATGTATAAAAGGTAACATGATAAGTATTAAACAAGAAATTGCTGTTGGCATAATGCAGTCATTATTTGTGAACTTAATTGTTTCCAGGTGCCTATCAATTAGGCTGGGTCTCTCAGTTGACAGTATATATATATATATATGTGTGTGTGTGTATTTGGGCAGCATTCTTTCATTCATACATGTAGAATTAAACAAAAGGCACGTCTCCTGTTTAACAATTTTATTAACGATCTTTTCAAGCTTTCTGGCCAACTTTTTTACATTTGGATGGAATCCGTAGTTTAGTCCACCTAAGTTTTTAGCCCAAGTACTTTTCGTCACTTCGAAGTGCCATCGTCAGTGGACTAATCCACGGATTCCATCCAAATGTAAAAAAAAGTTGGCCAGAAAGCTCAAAAAGATGGTTAATAAAATTGTTAAACAGGAGACGTGTCTTTTGTTTAATTCTACATATATATATATATATAAGTAAGTAAAGTAAAGTCGTCGGGGCGGCCTAATATCGGTATCAGCCAATCAGCGAGGGAGTCTATCCCCTTTTCACTAGCGCTAGACCAAGGAGATTGTTTTTGCATCTGAGGTGGAGCGCCACACTTACCATCAGCTCCTTACTTTACCGCACAGATCCCTGTGCTACTCATAACGCTGAGTTGGCGAGGACCGGTATCGAACTAGGAACCTTGTGATTTCTAGCCGAATGCTCTACCGACTGAGCTAACATACACACAGAGGATAATTCAGACCCTGAAAGTTTGTATTGTGTAATTACAATCTATAGAGCTGGTAGCTTTTTTATACTGTCAGAGTTTAGAAATAAAGATAATAAATATATATATGTGTGTGTGTGTGTGTGTGTGTGTGTGTGGATAGCACTTTTCTTAAAAGCCATGGAGGCAAATCCATCAAATAGCACTGAGAGTATCAGGCAAGCTCAAGGCATCTCACACCCCAGAGTGTGATTAGTCATTTTCACTACCTCAGCAAAAGCATCCAAAACTTGCAAAACTTTTGATTCATACTTGTATTATATCTGCCTATTTGCACAAACATCTCTCTGAAAATAAAGCGTTATGGAACCTACAACAGATACAAGGAAACCATTGGATAGAACAAAAGACTGTTTTTCCCCAGACAGTCAATTTTGTCAACGATGTACAGGAATACAAAAGAAAAACAAAAACAGGCCAATATAGACCTCAGCAGAAAGAGAATTGAAAAGATGTAGACCATATATATTTATATATATATATATATATATATATATATAGTAGTATATTAAGAAAAATTGAAAAAACACATGTTTAAATGAGTTGAGTGGTAAGTTTATTGGCCGATGCTGCAGTGTTTCAATCTATTATTTAGATCATCTTCAGGGTATTTGTTGGTATATGGAAGGTGATAAAATTTTTTTATCACTGAATAACGAGAAAAACAAGTAATAGTCCTTGTTTATCAGTTTGTTTAAAATTTGAAGCCTGAGAAAAAAGAACGTTGAAATATGACATCAAATATTCTTTTTTTGCGGTGTGAGTATTAGAGTGTGTAAGTGTGTGTATCAAAAAAAGCATTGTGCATTTTTTTATGTGTTTATGAATGTGTGGTTGCGCGTGTGTATAAATCTTTGGCGATAAACGGAATCGAAACAAACCTTAAGGTTGTGTATGTGTGCGTGCGTGCGAGCATGATTTTCATTGATAAAATATATATATCAGGTTTCGCTCCTGGTCGGAGGTAGTTGCTGTGTCTAAACACGGTGTCTGTGGATGACTTATTATATGCTCCTAAAACCGGTAGAGCTCTCTAGGGGCCACTTGAATTAACTTTCATTGCATAAAGCAGTGATCGTCTGTTGTTTACAGACTGGATATCTCTGGTGATTGTAAAATATATAAACAAAATGTATGTATTTAATAGTTTAAACACTGCACCCCTTAATGGCAGCTGTCAAATGGCTGAGAGGTTAACGAATTGGGCTGAGGAAAAGTAAGTTGGGTTTCGCTCCTGGTCGGAGGTAGTTGAAGTGTCTAGCCACACTGAAGAGACCTGAAATG
>CM042157.1:41658401-41665901 GCA_023376005.1 Doryteuthis pealeii | reverse complement strand
GTGCACTCATAGATGGGACCCTAATAAGTAAACCAATTCTTTGGAATTCGTTTATAGCAAAAATTATTTTAATATCACAAAAATGTTGTTTTTTTGGCTATTCTAAATGGTGACAAATCAGACAGCTCAGGGCTTGAACAGAGGTCTGTCATCAAATTCTTTGTGGCCGAGAAGTGCAAATCATGAGAAATTTACAGAAGAATGAGTGACGTGAACAGAGAAGCATCTTTTATTAAAAAATTAGTCATACCAAATTTGATACAAAGGATTTCAATATGAGTCTAGGTAAAAAAATCATACATAAGTAAAATAGGTAGATATTCTAGCCAAATCAAGACATTAGGTTTATAAGTTCCCAAAATTCACACTCAATTGTCAATTGGACACATGGCCGAGTGGATTAGGCAGTTAGGTTAAAACAGTTCTAAGTGACAGTTATCTCTGGTACCCGAGTTCAATCCTGAGTGAAAGCAGTTAGAAAAATAATTAATTAACACAACTCCTACCCCAGCTATGGTTAGCGGAATGAGAACAGGATACCCCCGTGGAATAAATAAAGGGTTAGGTTCAAAGTTCCGTGATGGCTCCCGAATACGACAAGAAAATTCCCGAGTTCCAAAAGAAGGTTCCCGAGTCCGACAAGAAATACCTGAAGAAGGCCGGAGGGTATATCGGCTGAAACGTTGTACAAATAACAATGAAGATGGGGACAATAGTCCGAATAACACTAATAATACTAATCTTCAAGCATCATCTCAAACATTCAGAGAAAAATTATTTTAATATCACAAAAATATGGTTTTTTTGGGCTATTCTAAATGGTGACAAATCAGACTGCTCAGGGCTTGAACAGAGGTCTGTCATCAAATTATTTGTGGTTGAGAAGTGCAAATCATGTGAAATTTACAGAAGAATGAGTGACATGAACAGAGAAGCATCTTTTATTAAAATATTAGTCATACCAAATTTGATACAAAGGATTTTCACACTTGTTTTTTTTTGGGGGGGGGGATGAATTAGTCTACAGTTTTTGTATTCTAATCCTCATCAACAGAACTTTCATTTAACCTGTGTTTTTTTTTTTTAAATACAAATAGATTTTCTCTCTTACCTTGAAGGTAATTTCACACCACAACTGTTCATCCTTATCAAAATTATAATCATGGATGGCGTGGTCAAACGACTTCAATAGCTGAAATGAAAGAAAAAGCAAAATATTATTGATAATACTGATCTGCATTCCCCAAAGATCAAAAGTTTACCAAGTGATATATATATATTTACCAACCCCTCTGCACGAGCAAGATGTAACACAATGTCAATTTCTTAAGCAGAGTTTAACCGGTTTGAATTCAGAGTTTTCTTTTTCCTAGACTGGTTACCTAGCCATGATTAGAGAGCCCATTCTGCCCTGCTATTTGCCCATAGCTGGAGGGAGAATAGGATTCATACCTTTCCCAAGGGTATTAGCGCCATGTGAAATGCAAACAGATTTGTCCAGGAATTGAACTTGGGTCGACGAGTCCAATTCCTACGATTCTAATAATTAGACCAAGCACCTCCATTTACTAAGTGATATATGATCGCCATCTTATGCTGAATTCAAAAATACCATTCATTGTGTCTGTTCAGGTCTGGTTTTTAAGATGTGCTTCACAATTTGTACATAATAAGAACACTTATTCAAAAGCCACTGGACTCTATTTATTTGTCACAAATAGAGTTATAATAATGTTCTATACATTTCAAGTAAAAGTTTGTATCTTAAAAATTTGATCTGATTAGAAAAAATGAGTATGATTTTTGGATTCAACATAATAAAACTGCCTTAAAATTAGCTATTATATATTTGACCTTGAAAACAAATTAAATGAAATTTTCAGTGTTGATATATTAATTAATAAAAGATATAACGCACCAGTTATTTTATTTAAAAAAACTTACATTTTTTCAGGTCAGTTAACTTCGAACCACGTATCTTTGAGAATCTGTGTTACGCCGCAAAGATACATGGTTTAAAGTTAACTGACATGAAAAATGTAAAAGTTTTTTAAATAAAATAACTGGTGCATTATATCTTTTATTTATTGATATATCAATACTGAAAATTTCATTAAATTCGGTTAATTCCCTGATTTTTGTTTTTTTTTTCTTTCGGCAGGATGACATACGATAGTGGAATTTAGGTCCGTCAAGTTCGATTTAACCTAAAATTATATAAATATGTATTAAGGGTATACAACATTTCTGGTCTGGTGTGAAAAATCTCAAAAAAAAAAAAATGAAGAGAAAAAGAATTCATGGAAAGAGAGAATTCTTTAAATATAGCAATTACTCACTTTCCTCCTTTTTGAAGCTTTTATAGACAAACGATCTTTTTGATGCCGACTCTGTGAAGATTCTTCAGGTGATCCCTCTTTAGCATCATCATCATCATCAATATCGGTTTCAACTGAAATAAAAAAAAAAAAAACCTTTAGTGGCTTTTTCATTCTTATCTAAATAATAATACCCCATAAGAATATATATATATATATATATATATATATATATATATATATATATATATGTGTGTGTGTGTGTGTGTGTGTGTGTGTGTGTGTACACATATATAAATGAGTTGGCATTCCCGGCATTTCTTAATGGGAACATTGTCTTGACAATAAGTGGCAAGCATGCAGCTTTGAAACCAATGGTAACAATCGCACCTTTAAATCTTACACCCGTAATTGCGCACTTTTCAATTCTCCAATACTAGAAAAAACTACCAATACACACACACATATATATGCTTAGAAAAAAAAACAGTACATTCATATGTGCCTATATATATATATATATATATTATGTGTGTGTGTGTGTGGTGTGTGTGCGCTTAGAAAAAAAGACAGTACATTCATATGTGTATATATATATATATATTGGTGTGTGCTTAGAAAAAAAAAACACTACATTCATATGTGCCTATATATATATATATATATATATATATATATAGAGAAAAAAAAAACAGTAGAGAGGGAGAGAAGGATGTGACAAGCTCAATTTCTTTAATAGTTTATTATTCAGTGGCATTTCTTGGAAGACTATAATATAGTTTTTAGACCCATGAAGTTACAGCGCCTCCTGTGACTGTGAAGTTCAATCATTCTCAACTACAGATGTTGCATGTGAAGGCTGTCCCTGAAGATGTTGATGTGCCAGTGCTCTGTTGCCCCTGCTTTCTTCTGAACCTCTTGGCTTCATGGTGTTGTACCAAGGTGGCTTCAGACATGAATAGTCTGCTATGGAGATTTATTATTATTTTCACTTCTTTTGAGTTTTTCACATCAGCATTAGCTGATGGTATTTCACTGGAGGCTGAGTGACAACAAGTCTCCTCAGGTCTCCAGGACTCTTCTGAGTATTCTAGCCAATTGCAGCAGTGCAGTAGTCTGGATGGTCTCAATTCTTCCTCTGACTTCCAGATCCTCCAGTCTTTTTCCAAGTTTATTGGGACCGTTCTAAGTGCCCCAAGTACAATTGGTATCACTTTCACCCTCATATTCCACAGCTTTTTCAATTCTCTGGCAAGGTCCAGGTATTTATCCATCTTTTCATTTTCCTTCAACTTCACCCTGTGATCTGCTGGAACTGCAAAGTCCGCCAGTTGACACGTTCTCTGTTTTTTGTTAATCAACACTAGGTCTGGTCTCCTGGCTGGGATAGGGTGATCCATCTTTATCTCAAAGTCTCAGAGAATTTTATGCATTTCATTCTCAAGAACAGATTCTGGTTTATACATGTTACATTACCGGGCGGGCTGCAAGCCTCTTTGCACATTTCTCTGCATCCGATCCTGCATTCCTTCTGGCCGTTCATCTCGTGTCATCTGCAAACACATGCTCAAACACCTCACAGGGGCCCCCCACCAAGGGGTGCACAAACAAACAAGTATCACAAAGAGAAAGAGAGAATAAAGACAAAACAAGACAATTTCAGGTGAACATTAGAATGGTCAGAGAGGTATATAACTTTGTCTGCTGCTATCTCCAGTCACTCCATCAGCTTCTAATTTATCTATGTCGAGAGGGGGGGGGCACCCCCCTGTTCCTTTGGGAACCTCTGCTAGGGCTGGTCTCTAGTGGACAATTAACATCTTAACTTCTTCAGCATCCAAAGCTCATCTGCTCTCTCCGCTCCCAGAAATTCTTCCCAGAATCCCAAATCTCCTATCAATTCTCATTCCCCGGGATTCCGCACGAATTTTCAAAATCCTTTGTTCTAACATTGAACTCTTTGTGGTGGTCACGATTTTATTGCGATCTAACCCTACGGTCAACTCTCAAATTGTTCCCAACCGCAGACGTCTCTCTCTAATCTGGGGAGGAGTTATCACCACTCTAAATCTTTTCTTAAGTTTTATGATTCTTTAAACTTATCATGACCCTACTTTACACATACAATATATGTAAGGACACACACACACACACACAAAATATAACATACGCACATATGTATCTATCTATACATACATAATGTATGCACCCACATTATCCACACTAAAGTTACTATTTACTACTCGGTTCACACATCACACACATATATGTGGTTGACTTAGCTACTTATGCATTCAATACTACCTAAATTATATATACACACGGCTTACCCCCGCTATGCTATATTAACATATACCATTTTTGTTGTATGATCAAAACTTAAATTTTTGCAAATTCCCAGTGTATCACCTATCCCAACCCAGTTTGCTAGCTTTGTATTCCTGTTGTGCTAGTTTGCTACCATTCACTTAATACATGGTTACAGTTTCATCTCAGCACAGCACAGTCTACATTTACTGTTTTGTTGCGTCTTATTAATTTTTGTATTATTATTATCATTATAATTATTATCTATTTATTGTACTCTTTTATTTTTCAATTTTCTGATTAAATTTTGCCTCATTTCCTGATTCTTAATTGTTAAGAACACATTTTGTGATATTTTCGTGTTAAAACATGCAGCTGTATTGATTCAAACAAATTCATATTTTCAGTGTAGATTTACGGTGAAATGAAAATAGGCGACCAAAACAAACGGCTTCGTCAAAGTGAAACAAACAAGGGAGATTACTCTTATTTATGTAGCTAATGTTCAGATTACAGATTTATTATTATTATTATTATCTATTTATTGTATTCTTTCATTTAAAATTTTTCTGATCAAATTTTGCCAAAACATACGGCTTCCTCAAAGTGAAACAAACAAGGGGAGGTTACTCTCATTTATGTAACTAAATGTTTATATTACCGACCAGATTAGAGAAACAGAAAAGTCCAAGCATTATTATTATCTATTTATTGTACTCTTTAAATTTTTCTGATCAAATTTTGCCTATAAATATTTACTTACCCTCATTTTCTGATTCTTGTGCACTCATCTCATCTTCATCCTCCTCATCATAATCTTGGTCATCATCTCCAACCTTTTTTGATTTTGCATGGGTTTTTTCTTCATCAGATAATTCATCATCGTCATCATCATCCTCGTCATCAGCATCTTTGGGCATGTTAATGTTTTCATCGTTATCATCTTTGTCCTCAATATCATCATTGACCTCAGCCACTTCGATTTCATCATCTGCCTCACCCTCATCATCACCATCCTTCCGTTTTACCCTTTTTGCAGCAGATATCCGTAGTAGTTTTCCAGGAAGTTTCAGGCTGTAGAAGAAAAAAGTTTTAAAAAATTATGAAAAAAAAAAAAAAAAAAGTTAACAGAATTAGTGTTACATAATGGGATATGAATAGCCTGTCATTTTTGCAAGGAAGTGTAGTGTAGAAAATAAGAAAGAATAAACAAATCATTCCAAAAAGATAAATTCATTTTAGATAGTGAAGTCAACGTTAAAACTTTTTTTTTTAACGTATCAGTCGATATTCAAAAAACCAATCCGCAAGACGATCAAATTGCGCTACACCCGAACCTGCCAACATAAATCAATGAATTATCAAAACATCTTTGTAAATTATCATCCTACCTTATTAAAAAATCTACTTCAAGAGAGGCAACTTTTAATTAGTTACCTCCCTTCATTCTGTAGAAAATTCAATGGCTATTGCAGATGGCAGTGGTAGATAAAGGTTTAGTTTGGTTTGTTTTGTTTTACGGCATATCAACCTCAGTGGGTCATTTAATGCCGATAAAGTTTTGAAAAAATCAATCTTAATGGATAATACAAATTTTTTATAAATAACTTTTTCTATTTAACCCATAGATGGGACCCTAACAGGTTACTACCACTCCGGGCCAGAGTGGACCAGGAAGCAATGGTGAATGAAGGGGTCACATTCCCAAACCTCCAAAACTGGAACCTCACCATCAGATAGATTTTAATGTCATTCCCAGGACATGTAGACCCGCAGCCACCGCCTTCTAGCACCCATATGATAAAGAGGGGTTGTGCTTGCCATAAGGGCAAATAGGGTTGGGAAACTCATATAGGTGCTAGGGCCCTTGACGTGACCAGGCCGATTGATCACGGGGGCCTCTCGACCGCCCGTCAAGCCCAAGATAGGGCCAAATGGTGTATTGCAAGTCATCGAACTGGGCTCATCCTTAAGCATCACGCGGAGTTGCCACCCCGGCCAAGAGTGGCCCCATTGGGGATCTTACCCCTCTTGCAAGGTGCAGTCGGTGCTTTCTAACGCCTACAGCCACAGGTGGGTAGATAAAGGGCTTAAATCTTCACAAGGACCATAGTGCATTAAAGTTGTGAGAAATCTTTTCACAAAGAACACATAGCAGATTCTTTCACTTTTACATATTCTCACACTTTGTATCACTCTCATACATAAAATCAAGCATAATAAACACTACTTAGCAGACTTTGATATACCACATATTATAGATTTAATCGATACAATGTCTATAGTTACTTAAGTCTTATTGCGTACTATTCAATTATGTAAAGCTACAAGGTAAGTCGATGGCGAGGCAGCCTAAAGCTCCAGGTATCAATCCAGTCCAGCAAGCGAGTCCTACTCCAATATTACTATAAATATATAAAAAGAATTTAACAATGAACAAAATGAAATGAATGATCTACTATATATATACTAATACATTATAATATATATACTATATATACACCACACATAATATATAGTGCTATGCCTAAACAACCTGAAAATGATGACAAATAACTGCTTCGAACAACCATCACACCACAGCGCGACATCACACACACACCACACACACACAACAAGAGAGAATTTGAAAATATCAGACACAAAACGAGATGGCATGGTCACAATCAAAAGTTCAGTTTCAAAATTTCTGTAGAAGAGATTTTTATTTCGAAATATAAGAAATTAAATGACAGTTCTCAACTATATATATATATATATATAATATATAGAAATTTTTTTCTTTTGCTCGTTGTTGTATAGTAAATAGAAGCACCATATATTACACGATATATTTTTTTTTCTTTTTTTGAAGCTCATCTCTCTCTTTCTATCT
>CM042157.1:41637734-41658301 GCA_023376005.1 Doryteuthis pealeii | reverse complement strand
AGAGATAGACGAGAGAGATCGGTCTAAGAGAAAGAAAATCTATTAGTTCAGAACGTGTTAAACTCTGCTTATGAAATTGACCTAGTATCACATCCTGCTCGTACGGAGGGGTTGGTAAATGCATAATACAAAAATGAATGACTAATAATTCTTATTCTTACGTGAACAAAAAATAGAATACAAAGAAGCGAAATTACAATACCAATTATGAAGAAAACATTAGCACCATTAATACAACAACAACAACCACACAACAACAACAACAATAATTGTTTACGTGCATTTATCATTTTTTAAAAATTTATATATCTTATTAAATTCAGCTGCTGTTTTTTGCATCGAAGTGAAACATCCCAGGAAGAAAAAAGAAAGAATTATACAATTCCTGAGATCGTGCATTAGACTGGATGTGAAAGAATTGTAAAAGATATTTTTAAAAGAATATAAAGATAATAGATTCCATTGATATCTTAAAATAATAATTCTTTTAGAACAGTCTATGTGTTGTATTCTGCATTTCATCTTGGACGGTTTGGAAGGTCTCATTTTTAACCAGAGGGTGTTTCAAGATGATAAAGGTCAGGTAGTGAGATAGCCAATGGCGTGTTATCTCATTTGCATATGTCTCCTACAGCGGTAGATATATAGAGATAGTTTGAAGGACATAAAAAACTAGCTACGAGAATCTAAGAGAGAGAGCTACGAGAAGCTCAGAGAATTAATACTACTACTGCAACAAGAAGTACGAAACTACACATCACAACAGTCAGAAGATTAAAGAACAAGCGTATTAATATATATGTATTTACCAACCCCTCTGCACCGGGCATGATGTGACCACAAGGTCAATTTCTTAAGCGGGAGTTTAACAGGTTTGAATTCAGAGTTTTCCTTCTCCCTAGACTGGTAACCTAACCAAGATTAAGAGCCCAGTCTGCCCTACTATTTTACCCATAGCTGGAGGGAGAGATATGGATGCACACCTTTCGTATAATATTATATAGATTACATTTTTAAAGAATTCATGTAATTCTTCATGTATTCTTTGAATGGGCCTCCCATGTAATACGAAACTCAGTCTACAAAGATAGCCAGAAAAAAATCCTCAAAGTTGGCATCTTTCCGGACCATATTCTTTTAGGTACTCTTTTGATTCGATTAAGAAAGGACATGTTTTTCATTTACACCGTCAATATCCGGTTGTTTGTTAGAGCTAGGGTTAGGGATTATTTTTATAATTTTTAAAAATATCTAAAATCATCTATTAAAACAACATGATATTGACGGTGTTATTGAAAAACGTGTCCTTCTTAATCGAGATTAAAAAGGGGTGCCTAAAGGTCATATGGTTCTCTTTCTACCCCACTAAAGACGATGGCGTAGTGTCCAAAAAAAAGATAAAATAAATAAATATATAAATAAATTAAAAAAAATATCTGCATCTAATTTCCTTAAAGTAACCAATATATAAGTGGATGACTGGGGAGAAATAGTATATGGTGGACCCTCTGAGAGGAGTGTTTCTTCTGAGTTTGTCAAACGATTTTAAAAAGAACCGTACAATGTACTAAAGACTGAAACGACTTAATCGTAAAGGATATTAATCATCATCATAGCGAGTTAGCAGCACGGATATCCATGACAATCTCGCGCCGACCGTTCCTATAATTTATTTTCCCCCAGCACAGCATCCTGTATCCGCGAAGAGCTGGTTAATGTAAGTCTTTGGTGGACGATCCGCACTGGCATTCCCACGTGCTGGCTTCCATTGGATAACGTCGCTTATGACTCCGTCCTTGCTTCTCCAACAGTGTCCAGCATGTCTTGTCAGTTTCACTCGGATGGGTTGCGTGACACGTGGTCGTACAGCTGCTTTCTTTTGGGGTGGTGTTTCCACGATTTGTTTAAGATCGCACGCAACATTCTTGTACAGCTTATTCTTTATGCGTTTCGTTAGGGTCTAGGTGGTGTAGCCATACAGTAGCACTAACACAACTACGGCCTGGAATAATTTTCATTTTAACTTGTCAGTGAGATCGGATTAATATTATTTACAATATTTAAAAAAATAAGAATAGGCTTCACTGGTCGCTGGTAAAGACTTTCGAGATGACCATTGATCAATAGAGAGGTTCATCCGCCCTTTAACAGATTTTGTTTTTAATTCTTCTTGGTGTTTAGCCACCCTCCTCACTGGCTAAATTCATACTTTCCGTTCTCCTATACCTATATCATATCAAGTATTCCTAATATAGATAATTTGCACTCAGTTGCTTGGTTTCAAGTTGTCCTGTTACATAATTCATGGATAGTCAATGAATTATGTACGTACTGTAGTCAGAATATTTTTGAATAAGAGTTCGTTAGATTTAAAATCGGAGGGTGTTAAGTGGAAATTTCCATAACTGTTAGGGTTGTGATTAATTTATGATGACCGCGACGTATAAGAATTTGGCGTATAAGTGACACCCGATAATCAGTATTTACATTTTTACATTTCATCTTTGACAATTTGGACGGTCTAATTTTCAAACAGAGGTTGTTGCAAGATGATAACAGTCGGAAGATTAAGGAGCAAGAGTATTAATATATATATATATAT
Source organism: Doryteuthis pealeii (assembly GCA_023376005.1). Classification (NCBI taxonomy): domain Eukaryota; kingdom Metazoa; phylum Mollusca; class Cephalopoda; order Myopsida; family Loliginidae; genus Doryteuthis; species Doryteuthis pealeii. The sequence continues at coordinate 41,655,699 of CM042157.1, read as the reverse complement.
ATATATATATATTATATATATTTATATATTTGGTTAATCAATTCCTGAAAAAGATATTAGAAGATCTGAAACACGTGTCACTGATGTAAAAATAATAAATTAATTTTTTAAAAAATAATCCATTTTGCGAACCTTATTTTTTTTTATAAAATATTTAATTTTCTCCTATTGGACCCATAACAACGCTATCTATCTATCTATCTATCTATATCTATATCTATATATATATATATATATGTGTGTGTGTGTGTGTGTGTGTTGGTGTGTATGTATGTATGTGTGTGTGTGTATCTTAGTTTAACTATGCAATTACATCGATTTATTTAAGTAAAACGGCAGAGTTATGATGAAATCATTTGGATTGAAACCATGGTAGACCCTTAACTCTTTTCTTCTACTACTATTACTAACATCACGTATATATATATATATATATATATATATATATATATATATATTTCTAATCTTTATGGATAACAATACGTAATGATAAGAGGCACACACTTCGCCAAGTCGTAATTAGTGAGTTCGGTTCTTACTATGTGCCCCAGACTTGTGACCTTGTGACGTAAAAGCTTAAGAAACATTAATAATGATAGACATTACATTAAGGAAGATACCCAATAAAATGTGGGAATGAAGTCTTATCTTCTCAAGAAAATTCTATTGTTCTCTTCAATTTATGGCATGAAGCTTTTTTAAAAACTATTTCAGGCATTTTTGATGTTCTATATATTACATGGAAGCACGTGGTGTAATGGCTAAAGTCATGGGAAATGGACTCGACGCCCCGAGTTCAAATCCTGGATGTGGCAATTGCATTTCACTTAGCGCTAATACCCTTGGGAAAAGTATGAATCCTACTCTCCCTCCAGTTATGGATAAATAGTAGGGCAGACTGGGCTCTTTAACCTTGGTTAGGCAATCGGCCTAGGAGAAAAGACAACTCTGAATTCAAACCTGTTGAACTCTGCTTAAGAAATTGACCTTGTGTCACGTCCTGCTTAGGGATTGATATATATATATATATATATATATATATATATATATATATATTATACACCACACACACACACACACACACACACATATATATATATATAATATATATATATATATATTACATGTCACAGCTTATACGTCATTCAGAACTGGACCTTATTATTCATATCTATTAATAATAGAGATTTGCCGTCTATCTGCCTGTAACCAAAACTACGTTACTGCTTATGTCACAATACCCGAAATCGTTAATACATAAAATAAAGAACAATCCTATATCTATTTATTAATAATGGAGATTAGGCCTCTATTTGTTTGTAGCCGTAACCACGTCACTGCTTACGTCACATTACCCCAAATCGTCATAACATAGAATAAATATACTTAGAATTTGAGCATGCAAACTTAGACGGTCCTCATTGTTTTTTATATCCATTTTTAATAAATACATGCCCGTTATTATATTTTTATATATAGTTCTATTTTAATATATGTTTAAGTTATCAGAACAAAGTTTCCATTTTAATTTTTTTAATTTTTTTACTCTTTTAATAAATTTGTTGATTTTACTTATTTATTGACATTGAATTTTTATCTCCACCCCTGCCAGTCAATATCTTTTAAAAACATATTAATACACCGCCCGGAGGGTGTTTGTTTTTTACTAGTTAATATTGATAAAATAAATAAAAACTGTTCCTTATAATTCAACATTTGAATCCTTTCCATTGTTATAATGCCAATTTAAAATAAATAAACTATATAATATTTGGACCATATGACCTTTAGGCACCCCTTCCGCGATCTCGACTCACAAGGACACGTTTCTCATTTACACCGTCAACATCTGGTTGTTTGTTAGGATTAGTGTTAGGAATTAAGGGTTAGGGTTAGGGGTTAGGGTTAGGGGTTAGGGTTAGGGATTAGTTTTATAATTTTAAAAAAATTCTAAAAATCGTCTGTTAACAATTAAACGAATTTTGACGGTGTAAATGGAAAAAATGTCCCCACGAATCGAGATCGCAAAAGGGGTGCCTAAAGGTCATATGGCCCTAATATTTAAGTAAATAAACTATATAAACTTTGAAATTGATTTAAACATGGTATTACTGCTTAAAGTGGGAAAAGTTTTTTGCGAAAATTGTAATTAATTTAAAAAATTATTTTTTACTCTCACCCCCCTTTTTTCAGTAACAAGAAATTAACTAAAAAGTTTACAAATAAATAAATACCAACGATTTTGTGTAAAATTTGTGTGTAAAATATTCAAAATAATTATTTAATTAATAATCAAGAATGTTGTGTGTATCACACAACATTCTATTTGAGGGCGGGATCAGAACTAAGTTTCCATTTCAAATTATTTTATTTTTTAAGATCTTTTAATAAATCTGATGATTTTTACTTATGATACAAACCCTATGACATTGAATTTGTAGCTTCAGGCAACATTTTTTTTAAATAATTTTTATACCGCCCGGAGGATTTTTTTTTTTTTGCAAGTTCAATTTAATTTAAAGAGCACGAATTCTGAAGAAAAATGCTAGCTACGAGAATAACTGGCTTGAGAATAACTAAAAATGTTCGGATTAGTGAAAAACTCAACTGACGAGATATGTATCAAAATGGCGTCGGAAAGAGGCGGGAAGAAGCCGGAAGAAGCGGGAAGAGGTAGTAGCAAATATGAGGCTTATGCAGATGAGAACTCAATGGCATTGTGGGATAGAATTGCGTAGGTGCTTTTATATGATATCCTCTATTCCAGCGGTTTGGTGGATAGGAGTTCAAATCCCGATCTAAGCCTATTTCTTCGACTCGAAATCACACAATTTAGATTAAATTTAAAGATCCAAGAATGTATCGACCGTTAAATCTTATTTTTAGAACACAATGCTACTACTTATATATATATATATTATATAATATTATATATATATATATATTATATATATATGTTTGTGTGTGTGTGTGTGTTGTGTGTGTGTGTGTGTGTATTTGGGCAGCATTTTTTCATTTATACATGTAGAATTAAACAAAAGACACATCCCCTGTTTAACAATCTTATTTTTGATCTTTTCGAGTTTTCTGGCCAACTTTTTAATATTTGGGTGGAATTCGTGGATAAGTCCACCAAAGTTCAGTTCCCGAGTACTTATATATATATATATAATATATATATATATATGTGTGTGTGTGTGTGTGTGTGTGTGTGTGGTGTGTGTGTGTGTGTGTGATGCTCTAAAACAACCCAAAAAATTTCACATAGAAATAAAATATAGATAAACATATAACAACATCTATATCTATATATATTTCTATATATCTATATAAATGAATATATATATATATATATATATATATATATATATATATATATATAAAGGTATATTAGTTATTTTTAGAAAATATCTTGGATATATTTGAATTTCTATGACGATTCGATAATTCTTGTAAAAAATATACTAAATAATATTTTTAATAGATATGTTTTTTACATTCTAGTCTCATCTTTTTCAAGTCTTTCTGCTATAGCAAAACGTTCTTGGGCACATCACGTGGTGTAATTGTTAGCAAACCAAACTAGCCAAGCCATTACTGAGTTTGAGTTTGACTTAGTGCTCTACTTCAGTGGCCTTGTACCACAACCCAGTTTGGTTTGGTTTGGTTTGTTTTGTTTTACGGTGTATGAACCTCAGTGGGTTATTTAATTCCGATAAAGTTTTGAAATGAATTCTTAATGGATACTCAATTTTTTTATGAATACTTTTTTCTATTTAATCCATAGATGGGACCTTAACAGGGACTACCACTCGGGGTCAGAGTGGACCAGGGAGCAATGGTGATGAAGGGGTGGTCCACGTTCCCTAAACCTCCAAAACTGGAACCTCAACATCAGATAGGGTTTAACGTCATTCCCAGGACATGTAGACCCTCAGCCAGTGCCTTCTAGCACCCATATGATAAAAAGGCTTAGGACTGGCCAAAAGGGCAGTAGAGTTGGAGCAATCATATAGGTGCTAGGGCTTGAGGTCACCAGCCGATTGATCGGAGGGGGCCTCTCCGACCACCCGTCTAGCCCAAGAAAGGGCCAGAGTATTGAAAGTCATGGACTGCTCATCCACCTGGGTTCTATCTAAAGCATCACGGGTCGCCACCCACGGCCAACAGCTGGCCCCATTGGGGAAGTCTTACCCCTCTGCAGAGGTGCAGTCGGTGCACTCTCATGCCCCAGCCGACAGGGTGGACCACAACTAAGCAAAGCTTAGTAAATAAGTAAAGTAAAGTCGTCGGGGCGGCCTAATGTCGGTATCAGCCAGACAGCGAGGGAGTCTATTCCCTTATCAATAGCGTTAGACCAAGGAGATTGTTTTAGCATCTGAGATGGAGCGCCACACCTACCATTAGCTCCTCGCTTTACCGCGTAGATCCCTGTGCTACTCATACGCTGAGTTGGGGAAGGTCGGTATCGAACTAGGAACCTTGTCGTTTTCTAGCCGAACGCTCTACCGACTGAGCTAACCCGGCCCTAACAGCAAAAATATAATTTTTGTTTATTTCCTTCTTTCTGTTTCTTTTTACCCCCCCACCCTCTCTGTCTGTCTCTGTCTGTCTGTCTGTCTCTCTTTCTCTCTCTTTCCGGCTCCCTCTCTGTTAAGCTTGACTTAAAATTCCAATCATATGAACTTCACCACCCCTTCTTTCTCTCTTTTTCTTAATTTCTTTTAAGTTCTTTCTCTTCTTGTCATCACCCAGCATTAATATAACAAGAGGCTCTCCAAAAGTTACGCCTTTCTACTTCCATAAAACGTACAAGATATCAGCTGTGACTATATCGAAAGAAATCACTTTTTATTGCTGAAAACTTGCTCTAATCAACAATGTTATTGTGATCTCGGTCTCTGTTGTAGTTTCTATGAAAATAAAGAGATTTGACACCCTCATATATATATATATATATATATATATATATATATATATATATATATATATATATATATATTGTAAAAGTACGTGATTATCACTTGGTCACTCAGTGAGTTAGTGGTAGACCAACTTTTTGCGGTATTATCAGTGGAATATACAATATCAATGACAAAGCTGTTATATATTATATATATATATATATATATATATATATATATATATATAGGAATTTTTCTGCCTGATAAAAGTATAAAAATCATATAATCCAGAGGTCACAATACCCATGTAATATATATATAATATATATATATATATATATATATATATATATATATATATATATAGTAGGTAAAAGTAAAGTCGGGGTGGCCTAATGTCAGTATCAGCCAGACAGCGAATGAGTCTATCCCCTTTTCACTTGCGCTAGACCAGGGAGATTATTTCAGCGTCTGAGGTGGAGCGCCACACCTACCATCAGCTCCTTACTTTACCGCACAGATCCCTGTGCTACTCATACACTGAGTTGACGAGGGCCGGTATCGAACCAGGAACCTTGTGATTCCTAGCCGAAAGCGAGAGAGAGAGAGAGAGAGAGAGAGAGAGAGAGAGAGAGAGAGAGAGAGGGTGGGGGAATGTATCAATTAATTAAATGAAATCCAATTACCACAACCAGAAAAATCGGCATACACCGTGTGCAACATGCGGAACACTGGACAGCTACACACACACACACACACACACACACACACATATATATATATAATATATATATATATATATATATATATATATATACCTTGTCTCAACACAGACTATGTATTCATCTAACTTCCCTGTCATGGGCACGATGTGACACAAGGTCAATTGTTATAGCTTGTGCAGAGGGGGTTTCTTAAATATAGGATGGGTTCGTTTTGTAATAGTTATCGTCGTATTGATAAATGCACTTAGCTTGTTTTTCGTCTTGCATACCCATGCACTGAAGACATTAAAAAAATAACATTCTTATCTGCTGACCTCTAACCATACGAGCGTCGAAGACTTCAGTTTATAACAGACATTAAAAAATAATCCTTAGATTTCAATTTTATGAATGTCTAGGAATTCTATTAATTCCATTTTATTATTTAGAAATCTTTTTTCTTTCTATTTTAGAATTGTGTCTTTTATAATTCACTATCCCTCCCGTCAACTGATTTTCAAGCTTATCTTGGTTTTTATTTGCACATACATACATATATACATACATATATACATATATGCTACCCCTATATGTATGCCTGCTCATACATATACGCTCGCACCTACATGCATATGTAAATTATTAACAGTGATTAATTCTAGTCTGTATGAGTGTGTGACAGAGTTAATGCATATGCTGCATATTCATTATGCATATATATATATATATATATATATATATATATATATATATATATATATATATATATATTCTTTGGTGGTGTACCAAGTAATTTGGTATTAGGATGATTCTAAGCTGGTCCTTTCTTCCAACGGTACGGTGTTGAAAAGTTCAGGCTAGAATTGAGAGCTCAATGCTTAATTTTTACAAACAAAGCAAAGTAGTTAGTAAAGACAAAAAGCTTAAAAATCCGGTATAAAGTGATTATGGTCCATTTCCACCCAAAGGTATCTGAAACCCTCTGAGTTAAGTCAGATCAAGTTAGAATAAAGTTAGAATAAAGAACTTGATCTGACGAAACTCAGAGGATGTTCAGATACTCTTGGGTGGAAATGGGCCATAATCACTTAATACCGGAGTTTTAACCTTTTTGTCTTTACTAATATATATATATATATATATATATATATATATATATGTTACGTGCTGAGGTTTTCACGGTACCAAATCGATATATGTTGTATACCCTTCATTACTTCTTTACTTCTTACTTGCTTCTATATCTTGGACATCTATTCTTCTGGTCGGCTTTGCTTCTTCTATCATCTTAACTTGGTCTGGTCTAGCGTCTGGTGTTGACTTGGGGATTCCGGTCTGGTCTTCTATTGGGGATTTCTCCTTATCAGAAGCCCTGTGTCATTGTTAGTTTTTAGGTAATAAACACAAGACTTCGATTTACTTTGATTTTACTTTATTTGTAAATCCCCAAACCAGACATCTGCGCACATCCTACGAGCTCGGCTCCTACTTGCTAACTGCCTTAAACTTACTATCCTTAAACCGGAAGACAGTGTCTTCCATGCCTTCCGGTTCTCACAATTTATCCCCGTAATACTTATATAAGTATTAGGGATCCAATAATTATGTAACATATATATATATTGCAACAGTGTATAGTCACTTTCGGATGTAACTTTATCGAAAAAATAGCATAATTGTAATAGTACAAACTCACTTAGTGAGTCAGTGGTGGACCAATATTTGTGGTTTTATAAGGAAAGTGCTCAATATCTGTGATAGAGCTATTATATAATAATATTAAATAAATATATATTAAAAACGTAAGTTGGTGGAGTGACCTATCGTCGGTGTCAGGTGGACAACGAGGGAGTCTAACCCTAGCACTAGACCAAGGAGAATCTTTCTGGGGTGAAGCGATATACCTACCGTTAGCTCCCTACTTTACCACATAGATCAGATTACCCTAATCTGTGCTACTCATACACTGAGTTGGCAGGGACCAGTATCGAACTCAGAACCTAGTGATTCGAAGGCAGGTACTCTAACGACTGAACTAAACCGGCCCCATGAGTTTGTGTATATATATTTAATTACATGGATATTAGATCTGCTATCTCAGGTTTTATGCGCATCTTTTTCGGCAATTATCATGTAGAATCGAGGAAAGTTTTGAGTTTCGAACACGGCTTGAAGCAGTCTGCCTTGTCTAGTCACACTGATGAACTGTGAAATGTCGAAACAGAACTGTTGCAGTCCAGCATGTTAGCCACTACGCAACGTAAGTTTATAAAATGTGTAGATAGAGATATTAAGTATAATTAATTGAATTAAATTACCACGACCAGAAAATTTGCCAAACACCCTGTACGACATGCGGAACACTGAACAGCTGGTTCGACCTTATTTAGTCTCCTCAGTAGTGTATACCATGATCTCCGTCACTTGAGATCGAACCAGCAACCACAGAATGCATAGCCGAAACTCTACTTCTGGGCCGCCATACCATGCCACACACGGGGTATGGCCAATTCATCCAGCCATGATAATCGCGCACAGAAGCAAAACTTTAATTTGTCTTGGAGCTCATCACGTGACATCCCAGAGGACGAGGTCACTTATAAGAAAAAAAAAATACCATATGACCAGAAAATTTTGAAGATCATTTTCAAAATCCAAATTTGATATTTAAATGTTACTCCATAGTACTATGAGTTTGTCCTTACTTTTTCAGCAGTGCCCAACATATTTTGTGAAATTAGAGACAATTGGGCATACAGATGTTGTTTTGTAGGGTGCTACTTCCAGGATTTAAAAAAAAAAGAGCTCGTAGAACCCATGTGTAATTCTTATCTAGCATTTTCCCTGGCGTTATAGTCTAAGTGATACGATCATACGATCATACAGTAGTACTTGTGTTTTATTTATTTATGTTATACTATTCATTTATTTATTTTTTGTTAATTTAATTTAATTCATTCAGAACGAAATGGATACTACAATTAAAGGAATCCATTATTAAATAAATTTTCTATGGAACTATTACATACCCACATTGACATAGGGCATACAATTGGTATGTGAGAGTGAGACTTCAGATAAGAGAGTTCTTCAGTGATAGAGAGAGAGAGAGAGAGAGAGAGAGAGAGAGAGAGAGAGAGAGAGAGAGACTTATTTTGTTAGGTGTTCTTACTTGCTTCTTGCTGATCCTTCTACCATCTCCATCCGCTGCCATCTTGTTGTCTAGTTGGGTTCTTCTATCTAACTTCTTCTTAAGGTAGTTGAGTTCTTTTAAGGGTTTCTATTTGGCTTTGCTTGTTTAAATTAAATGAATTAACAAGACATTTTTTTGTTACTTGATCAAGTTTTTATTATATCTAGCCCATGATTCTTATTCGCCACGGGGAGATTTCTTTTCTTTAAAGACTCGGTTTTAATTTAACCTACACATATTTCCGGTGTGGCGTTACTTTCGTATTTGCCTGGAGAGTTGTCTGCCCGTTTAGTTCGCTGGTTCCCGCTAGGGGCCTGTTATATTTAATCGGCTGGTTTGAACGTCTCTTCCTCTCTTTCTTTGCTAGCTCGACCCATGAAACACAACTATGGGTTAGACTCTGGTCTACCCACCTCTTGTTGGGGCTTTGGCCCCCCTTACATTACTGTAAGTGATTCACACAGCATGGACTATTCCTAGTCTCATGTCTGTGGCTTTTATTTTTATCTTTTTACCATTTATGAATGTGTCTTTATCTCTACTTTTGTATGTAGGTTTATGTACACCTCTATGTATTATGTACCCTGTTAATTCTTTGTGCTGTATATAAAATGTTTTTGTCTATCAACCCTTGTCGGAGTTTTATCTTCAAGTATATATCACTTAATCCTTACACCGGTGACACAGATATAATGACGAAAATCAAAATTGATTTTGTCTTTTCCTTAAATTTTACTTCATAGTATTTTTAAATTACTTTTTTCTCAAAGTTGTGTCTTCTGTTTTTTTTTTTTTCTTTTCGTATTTCTAAATGTCTCTGAGAGAAAATCATTAAAAAAAACAAAACTTTAACGCGCTGACCTTGCATCACAAGGGAAGACGCACAATGGAAGAAAGGAAGTTTAAGAGAGAAAATCAAATCGAGAAATGAATTTTCCCACACCGGGTGGGGTCCAGTTAGTAAAAATAAAATTCAAAAACAAAACAAAATGAAACAAAAAGCAACACCAAAGACAAATATAAATTTATAAAGGAATCCGGAAATAGAAAAAAAAAAACTTTTACGAGAAAGTGGGGCAGTTGTACGGAAATTATATTTGACTGTGGAATCTTGGCCATTTAATGTCTGGAGAGAGAGAGAGAATATAAAATAGAGTCTAATAGGTTTGAATTAAGGAATTTCCTTCTTCTAGACAGGTTGCCTAAAAAAGATTAAACAGCCCAGTCTACCGTATTATTAAACTATAGCTTGAGCGAGTTGGATTAAAAAAAAAACGAAACAAAAAGACAAACACCAAAAACAAATATAGATATATAAGGGATACTTAAATAGAAAAAAAAAGACTTTTACGAGAAAATGGGACAGGAGTAAGGTAAATATATTTGGTTACGCATCTATTGTATATATATATATATATATATATATATATATATATATATATATACCAATGAGCTGTTTATCTTTATTAAATTCTAAAATAAAAAGTCGTCGGGGTGGAGGCCTAAAGTCGGTATCAGCCAGTCAGCGAGGGAGTCTATCCCCTTTTCAATAGCGCTATACCAAGGAGATTGTCCTACCATACCACACCTACCATCAATTCCTTACTTTACCACACAGATCCCTGTGCTATTCATACGCTGAGTTGGCGAGGACTGGCATCGAATTGGAACCTTGTGGTTTCTAGCCGAACGCTCTACCGACTGAGCTAACCCGGCCCAAAATGATATGATTAATTAAGTTAAAAGTTAGTAAAAATGACATGAAGATATGCATTTAATAAATTAAAATGATTTATCATAAATTATCATCTAGATCAAGGATCACCAAACTTTTTGCACGATAGGCCGGATAATTGAAAAAATAACGAGCGCAGGCCACATTATTATTGTGTTCAATAAAATTCAATAAAATTCAATAAAAAAGATGTAAAACAAAATTTATCTTTCCATGTTATATTCATGGATGAGTGGCGTAAGATGCACAAAAACATATTTAACCAACATATTTATTTTCAAAAATATTATCAAAGAACACAACATTAGCAGAAAGGTTTAGTGAGATTTGTGAAACTGAAGTTTGCCTTTCAAGATATCATCAATGTTTGGTTTGGAATTACTACATCCAATCAAGAGAATTGTTTTCAAATGTTTATCAGTCAATTTCGTTCGATGGGTTGATTCCGTAGTCAAGTCCATGAGGATTTAATAAGCTTAACATGATATTTAGATTCAAATGGTATCAGAACGTCTCGCATTCCGTACGTTTTAATAAACTACTTCAAGTACCGTCGGCGGGTCTGATGAAATGCCTTCGCGGACCGGATCTGGCCCGCGGGCCGTAGTTTGGTTACCCCTGATCTAGATATACAAATAAATCATTTATATCATATCTACATCTAGATGATAAAAATTCTGATTAAATTGGGATTAGGCACTTTTTACAATATCACAATTTTTGCTAGCCCTGTCGGCTGGGGCTTTAGAATACACAGACTGTACATCTGCAGAGGGGGTAAGACTCCCCCAATGGATCCACCTGTTGGCTGTGGGTGGCGACCTGTGATGCTTAAGAACGGAACCCTTGTGGTTGACATGAAACACTCCCCTTAGACCCTTACTTAGGCTAGAGAGGTAGTCGGAGAGGCATCCTCAGACCAATCGGCTGGTCACGTCAAGCCCTAGCACCTATATGATTGTCTCAACCCTATTACCCTTATTGCAAGCCACAGCCCTTATATATTATACATATATGTGTTATAAGGTGGTGGCTTAGGGTCTTAATGTCCTGGGAATTACGTTAAACTGACTCTATCTGATGGTGAAGTTCCAGTTCTGGAGGTGTGGGGAATGTGGAGCACCCCTTCATCACCATTGTCCACTCTGACCTGGAGTGGTAGTACCTGCTAGAGTCCCACCTATGGTTTGAATAGTAAAATGTGTTTACAAAAAAATTGGGTATTCATTAGGAATGAATTTATTTCAAAACATTGTCGGCATTAAATGACCCACTGAGGTTGATATGCCGTAAAACAAAACAAAACAAACAAACAAAAACAATTTTTCCTTAACTCTTTGCTTAACAAAATTTCCCCACGATTGTACCAAGTGTTCTTGGCACTTTTTACCTGTATGATGAGATATTTCAAAATTCACAATCTATTCTACTCAGAACTCATTCTATTCAAATAAAGTCCTTTTATCATTGTAATCCGAGTCCTTCTGTTAAATTATAATAAACTAACCATCAATTTTTTGTACTTTGTTGGGGTGGTATGCGTAGAAACAGAGAGCCGCTGTGAGCGGTTTAAAGTAGACAAAGAGTTAAGGGACCCCACCAATTTGGCATACATGCCCAGTACTTAAACTTTGACCTCCCCCCCGGTTCATATTGACTTCCGGAGCCGGATATTTGCTGATCAGCTGTAACAGTAGAATGGAATTACTACCACCTTAGTTAAGAACATTACAAAAGGGGGCCATTTAATTATTACAATGTTTGATCTGCTTACTTAAGAGCTATTGCAAATAGTTCAATATGTAAAAAACTTAATAATCTCTCAGTCTTTTTTTTTCTTTCTTTTTTTCTTTTAATCTTTTCATTATGTTCGATTGAAACAGATTAGCGTTCACACCCTCTCAATATATTTCCCCTACTATATTCCTTTCTTTCTTTCTTTCTTTCTTATAGCATTTTTTCTGTGTAGCATTTCCTTTTTCTTCCCTTTCTTTATCATAAAAATGTAATGGTACTATATTTAGCTTAGATTATTTAGGTGACGCCACACATAAGAAATAATAATTCGGTGATTAAGTGACGCAAGATAATCAGAATATACATTTTTGCATTTCATCTAGGACGATTTGGACGGATGCAGGATGTTAACGGTCGGAAGATTAAGGAACAAGAGTATTGATATATAGATTATTGTAACTGACAATGGCAAAGCATAAATATGAATATTTTTGACGTTTTTAGCATTATTACCATAATTATTCTAACTGACAACGATAAAGCAAAAATGTGAATATTTTTTTTTTCAATGTTTAAGAGAATACAACACGTTTACACATGTCATGTCAGCAATTCTGCCAAATAAAACAATATCAGTTGTACAAGACATTGTTCTCTTAGAATATACATGTCTTTGGGAATAAGGGTTTCAATGGTGAGACTGGTGGAAGGGGATCGGGAAGAGTTTGCGTTCATGGGTTAGGAGCCACAATACTTATATTGCCCTGGGCGCTAGCAACCTACGATACGCCCCTGCATGGCGACATTTCTGAATCATCCAATGCAGACCAAACTGATTTTTATTGTTGCAGAGTTAAGAATTCGTTCAACCTCAATATATATATATATATATATATATATAATATATATATATAGAGAGAGAGAGAGAGAGAGAGAGAATGAGAGAGAGAGAGAGGTGGAGAGAGAAGAGTGAATGTGAGAGAGAGTGAATGAGAGAGAGAGGGGGGGAACCAAAAATGCTTCCTACATTTTAAACTCTCACCAGTATGGTGCAAGAGAACTTAGAAAACTGGAAATCATAGAGAGAGAGAGAAGAGAGAAATAGAGAGAGAGAGAGAGAAAGAGAGAGAGAGAGAGAAAGAGAGAGAAGAGAGAGAGAAAGAGAGAGAGAGAAAGAGAGAGAGAGAGAAAGGGAGAGATAGATAGATAGATAGAGAGATAGAGAGAGAGAGAGAGAGAGAGAGAGAGAGAGTAGACAAAATTCAGTTGCTTGCAAGCTGATCAATGAGAGAGTTGGTTGGTTGGTTGGTTGGATTTTACGGCATTGCTGGGTCATTTTATGCCGAAGACGTTTTGTTTCATTCATTCCTGAATTTTTTTTAAACTCAATTTTTTAATTCACATTTTTAGAACTCAATTTGTTCTATTTAATCCATAGGTAGGACTCTAACAGGTACTACCACTCCGAGTGGACCAGGGAGTAATGGTAATGAAGGGCTATTACACATTCCTCAGAGCTCCAGAACTGGAACTTCACCATCAGATAGAGTTTGACGTCACACTCAGGACGAAAAGACCCTCTGCCACTGCCTTCTAGAACATATATGATAAATCCTGGACGTGGTAATTGCATTTCACTTAGCGCTAATATCCTTGGGAAAGGTGTGAATCCTACCCCCCCCCCAGCTATGGGTAAATAGCAGGACAGACTGGGTTCTTTAACCATGGCTAGGTAACCAGTATAGGAGAAGAAAAACTCTGAATTCAAACCTGTTGAACTCTGCTTAAGAAATTAACCTTGTGTCGTATCCTGCTCGTGCGGAGGAGTTGGTAAATATATATATGATAAAAAAGCATAAGGACAATAGGGATGAGACATTCGTATAGATTTCGTTAAGTCTGGAAATTCAAACCAACAAAACGGCTGACCAGGACGTGAGTTAAAGTTTCGCCGAGGGTTTAATTTTTTTTTAGAATTGTTTTCGATACGCCCTATTCTTTGCATTCGTAGAACTGTAAGGAAAAAAGAAAAGAAAAAGGAAACTAAAATTAAAAGATAAAAGAAATACACATCAAGATTAATAAGAATGTTGTTTTTTGTTGGCCTGTCAACTCATGCTCGAGTAAAAACAATTTACTGTTCTATTTCTTTTTTCATAGTTGAGTGCCAGTAGCATTTGACACTGTATCAGCTGACTCACCAGGCTAGCCCCGGAGAGACATATCTTCCATAAACTAATCGCACGCTTTCAACGGGTCAAAATAAAGGTTACCACCTGCCAATAACCGGCGAGTAACTTTACCTAGGACCCCGTTATTGTAAATCTAACAGACCCCAATTCAAATATTCTACTACAGGTACGTACATAAATTTCATTAAGCTGATTTATGAAATAAATAGCAAATAAAAAAAAAAAATCCAACCCTCCGGGCGATGTAAAATAAAATTTTTGAAAGATATTGCTTGAGGGGTGGAAGTTAAAAATTAAAATGTCGGAGAATTTGAACCATAAATCATGAAATCACCAAATTTATTAAAAGGAGTAAAAAAAAAAATAAAACAAATTTGAAATCGAAACTAGTTTTATTAACTTTGAATATCTATTAAAAAAAACAGACTATATATAAATATATGAAACTGGGGATGTATCTATTAAAACTTGTTTTAAAAAAACAATGAGGACTGTTAATGCTGCAATGCTCCATTTTGAGTGTGTTATTTCTATGTTATGACAGGTATAGTGACGTAAGCAGTGACGTAGTTTTTGTTACAGACAAAAAACCGGAAGCGAATCTCCATTATTAATAGATGTAACAATAACCGTGTTTCTGCAATATTTCTAGTTTCCTTTTTCCCATAATCCTTTGCGTCTTGGATAACTAATGAGACTCCTAAGTTCTAAACATTTGTGCTAAACTCTTGTACATACCGACTCCTCATTACGAGCTGGATGTGACAGACCACAGGTTAATTACTTAATCGGAGTTTAACAGGTCTGGATTTAGTTTTACTTCTCCTAGACTGGTTGCCTACCAAAGGTTAAAGAGCCCGGTATGCCCTACTATTTACCCATAACCGAAAGGAGAATAGTTGGATTCATACCTTTCCCAAGGGTATTAGCTCATGTAAAATGCAAACAGCCTCGTCCTCATCGTGTCCAGTTTCCACAACAGTAAACCAATACACCAGCGCCTCCTGCCGGTATAAGTTAGTTCGAGGAGAGTGGTCTAATGGTTAGAGTCGTAAGAAATGAACTCCGTCAACTTGAGTTCAAATCCTGGCCGAAGCCGTTTTGCAATTTCACATAACGCTAATACCTTGGGAAAGGTATGCATCAACTAGTCTCCCTCCACATGGACATAAGTAAAGTAAGTAAAATCGTTGCGGTGTCCTAATGTCAAGTGTCAACCATTTTCTCAGTGTAATCATCTCTATCTGAACGACCTTGGATAAATAAGATCGCATCATAACGCTTTTGGAGGCGTGTACATCATAGGAACTTCTCCTTCCATGAGTTAGATTTTCCTTTTTCAAATGAGACAGGTGAGACTTGGTCCGATTACGTGTTAAATTTATAGACTAGACAAAAACAGTAATGGTGATAAAAACTGCTCGCGATTACAACCATCAATATGGCATCAAGCCCGTTTATCTTATTAATAATGGAGATTCATGTCTGTCTATAACCGAAACTACGTCTCTGCTTACGTCAACGAATACCCTCTCTATCAATAAGTATTTAATTTAAAGTCAAAAATCCATTATTAATACATAGATAATAAATACTTATTTTTATCAATGCTGTCTCTATGCAATCTGAGTAAAGATTTGTCTCAAAACAGCCCACGTTATTAGTGCGTTCAAAATCTTGCAATGTGTCTTATATATCTATACCAAAACTCTTATATATGTCTTCTCGTGAATTTCGCAAGTTTATCTGAGTATTTATTCATAGTTAAAATCATTAATATATAGAAATGGAATAAATCTTAATTTATTAACAATGTCACTGTGAAAATCTGAGTAAAATTTGGCCTCAAAAACAGCCCATGTTATTTGTGCATTTAAAATCCTGCAATGTGTGTTTAAATCACTAAGAAAATAAAGGTTACACATAATATATGGTGGGGTTAATTTGCATACGGTTTTATTAAACCAGGTTTTAAAAATAATTACTTAGTGTTATTGATCTCTAATAATTATTTTTTATAGAAACCAACTAAGATATAATTAAGAATAAGGAATCTTTATGGATGCTTCTTATTCATTCCGTGTACACTTTAGAGAATTTATTTACTTTAATAATGATTCATATATATATATATATATTATATATATTATATATATATATATACTAGCAATATAATGCACCCTCCGGTGCAAGTATTTTAGTTAAATTTTATAATAAAATGTGATATTAAATTAGAAAGGCTAAATGAATCGAATAAGAATGTAGATAAAAAAAGATTTGAACAGAGGGGGGTATGATTGAAAAAATTAGAATCAACTTTGAAACTAACACTTCCATCATTTCCGTTACTCCCGTCCTTTCATTGGTAAATTTTCCTAATTTAAACTGGTTTAGTTTAAAATAGGAAGTAAAGAATAATATACGTTAAATTTTTCTTGTTAAGAGGATTTCTTTTAAGATTTATTGAAGAGATTTTTGCTCATATTCAAAATAAGATAAAACCAAACATTAGAAATCCAATAATACTAAGCATATATTTATCAAAATCAATTTTTAAAAGATCAATATGCAAATTAGAGCCTTCCCTTCATACTGTAAACCTCTATTTGTTGTTATATAATACAAGTGCATGTTATTAGTATGTAGATATGGTCAACAGTGTAAATAATGTAAAAAATTTTATAATATTGAGGTTTAAATAAAATAATCATGGAGAATAATGATGTAAATAATAAAGAATTGTGACTTGTATAGTAATATAGTTTCGGTTTACAGATAGACAAACCCACAATCTCCATTATAATAAGAATATACATATATTACTTCGCTCGCTTGCACGATGTTCTTCCAAGGCTGTGGTTGTATCGTGCTGCTGTATGGCTTGCACTACTTGGACCTTAACAAAGGCGCCTTGAATGAATAAACTAGAATGGAACTACCAAGAATGCTGCGTGCAGTCTGAACAATCGTGGAAGCAGCACCCCACCAGGAAACAGCTTTATGGACACCTGCCCCCCCAAATCTCACAAACCATTCGGGAGAGACGGGACAAGGCAATGCAGGGCCCCGCTGGGAAAGCAGGACGAGCTCATAAGAGACGTTCTACTGTGGAAGCCAACACACGGACATGCTAGTGGGCCGCCCATCAACGATCCTACCATTGACCAGCTATGGCAAAGATGGCTGGATGCTGCTTCCAAGATTATTGTTTCAGAACTGCACGCAGCATTCTTGTGTAGCCCCATGCTAGTTTCATTCTCAAGGCGCCTTGTTAAGGTCAAGTAAAGTTGCAGCCAACATGCAGCACGATACAACCAGCCTGGGAAGAACATGTTAAGAGGAGTTATATATATGTATATCTTATATAATGGAGATTGTGGGTTTGTCTATCTTGTACGAACTATATTTACTATACAAGTCACATTCCTTTAGTTATTTTACATCATATCTCCATGATTTTATTTTATTTAACTCATTATTAATAAATTGTTTTAACATTA
>CM042157.1:41606754-41637724 GCA_023376005.1 Doryteuthis pealeii | reverse complement strand
AGAGAGAGGGATAAGTTAATCTGCAACATTTAGAATAAGAATATTTTAGGCACACATAAAAAAAAAAAATTGTATATCAGTTGAGGAGATAACTACGTATCTTGCATCACTATCTGTAATTAATAACTTTTTCTAATACCTGTTAGAAAGAAAAGAAAAAAGACTTAAATGTTTCCATAATATATCAGTAAATACATTCTGTAATATATAGGTGGAAAACCCCCCAAAAAAAAATCCAGACATTAGGTGAAATTAATGTTGGAAAGTAACTAGACAACCTGTTGATTTCTTATTGGTAAGGACAAGGTAAGGAAGAGAGTGAGAAAAGAAGAGGAGAGAATGAGATTAGTCTGGACTAAGCTGTTGAAGGGAATAGACACAAGATATGTGTCTGTTTCTTCAAAGCATTTTGACTTGTGATGAAATAAATGAGCTCATGAGAAAACAAAGGACGTTTTGTTTTGGTTATTAAAAACTATGAATGACACAAGACAAGATGTCCACAAGCAAATCCTAAGTTTTCCAGACACAAACAGCCCCAACCACAGGGCTGCTTAAATATGAGGAGATAACATTTTAAATATAAAATTAAAGTATATCCCGTGGACTGAATAAAGGGTTAATTTCAAAGTTCCGTGATGGCTCCCGATCGCAGATCCGAGTCAAGAACATCAACGAATACCTGAAGAAGGCTGAGGGTATATCAGCCAAAATGTTGTACAAATAACAATAAAGATGAGGACAATAGTCCGAATAACGCAGATAATATAAAATTAAAGTACTTACCATGTCAAGAGTGACCTTAGTCAATTGTTTTTGTAATTGCTCAGCTTGTTCATAGACACGTTGGGCAGCACGGGAATATCCATTGTGGGGTCTTGATGGAATCTTTGGAGGTCATAAGGATCTCACGTAAACGGGGAATACCAAGGGTCACGTTCATTTCTCCGTAACCAGCAA
This sequence comes from Doryteuthis pealeii, assembly GCA_023376005.1. Lineage (NCBI taxonomy): Eukaryota > Metazoa > Mollusca > Cephalopoda > Myopsida > Loliginidae > Doryteuthis > Doryteuthis pealeii. Next base: position 41,636,764 of record CM042157.1, on the reverse strand, counting down.
AATGGAAAGTATTCAATGTCATCTGGGTTGAAGGTTCTCCGACCGACTGGACACAAAGAAAAAGAGGGTTAAAATTAGAAGATCAACACAATGATAAAATGAAGAACTACATTGGAAAAAAGGGTAATCTGAACATTAGCTACATAAATGAGAGAACCCCCTGTATGTTTCACTTTGAGGAACCGTTTGTTTGGTCGCCATTTTCACTTCACCTAAATCTACAACTGAAAATACGAATTTGTTGAATCAATATGACTACAGTTTTAACATGAAAATTTCATAAAATGTGTTCTTAATAACAATTAAGTTCATTTCAAATAATGGCAAGCACAATTAAGAAACACATTTTATGATATTATCATGTTAAAACATGCAGTTGTATTGAATCGAACAAATTCATATTTTCAGTGTAGATATATGGTGAAATGAAAATGGCTGACCAAAACAAATGGCTTCCTTAAAGTGAAAAATACAAGGGAAGGTTATTCTCATTTATGTAGCTAATGTTCAGATTACCGAAAAAAGGTCTATGAAATACCCAATTTTCAATACAATGAAAATTTTATTATTGTAAAGAAAGGGAAGAAAAAGGACATGCTACATATAAAATATAAGAAAGAGAGTCAGGGAAAGATAGAGAAAGGGAGTGAACACACAGAAGAGACTGCGCTAATCTGGAAGGAAAAAAAACAGTGAGAGAGAGAGAGTTAAATCAAGATTATCATACTTTTTAGATATTGAACTATTTGCAATAGCTCTTAAGTAAACATATCCAACACTGTAATAATTAAATTATCATACTGTGGTATATTCACAGGTCTTCTTAAAGAGAGTTAAATCAAGATTATTATACTTTTTAGATATTCAACTATTTCGCAATAGCTCTTAAGTAAACATATCAACATTATAATAATTAGATTATCATACTGTGGAATATTCACAGGTCCTGCTAGTTAAATGATAATAATAACTAGCATATGTGGATACTATTTAATAATTTAATATACTAGTGGATGTACAGTTTCCTGCCCTTTCACAAGTTTGTTTTTCATTCTACAGGGTGTCTAGCCACCCTCCTCACCATACAAAATCAGTGGGGTTACTGGTTTAGTCACCAATGATCTATGAAACCGGTAGTACTGGGTTACGTAGTACCAGGAGCACATTGAGTCATGATCTGACTATGAAACCGGTAGTACTGGGTTGCATAGTACCAGTAGCACAGAGTGAGATCGATCTTACTGACAAGTTAAATCGACAATTCTTCCAAGCTGTTGTTATATCAGTACTGCTGTATGGCTGCACCACTTGGACCCTAACGAGGCTCCTTGAGAATAAGGTAAGGTAGATAGGAACTGCACAATTCTGCATGCACTCTTGAAGTCAAGGAAACAGCTGTATGGCCACCTGCCCCCCATCTCACAAACCATCAGCGTGAGACACACAAGGCATGCTGGACACTGCTGGAGAAGCAAGGACAAGCTCATAAGTAATGTTCTCCTGTGGAAGCCAACACATTGACATGCTAATGTGGGCCACCCACCAAGGACCTACATTGACCAACTATGCTGTGCAGAAGACCTCCCTGGGACAATGAATGATAGGGAGGGTTGGCGAGAGGTTGTCATGGATATCCTGTGCTAATTGCATGACATGATGATGACACTGAGTGAGCTGACACATCAATATAAAGTAAGTAAATCCTGAAAACAAATCAGGAGCCGGAGTCCCTAAAGGTTTGTGATGCTGAAATCCAGTGCTACCCATCAACTCTGCGACACTACCATTGCCAGACCACATTGGTACCTTACCTTTCCTTTGTATCACAGCGGCAGTATGGAGAGGGGGGGGATTTGCTGCTTGGGCAACAGCTCACCTTCCATATGAACCTGCCCAGGTGGGAGACACTACCCCATCGTCTCTTGTAGACGGACAGATGCCAACAATACAAATGACAATATAAGATGAAAGGAATGGTGTTTGTCTTTTACCTGTGATGAGAGAACGCCAACTGACTCTCCTGGTTGGACAAGAGATTGAAGAATCTTGCAACTGATCAAATCTTGAAATTTCTTTGGTGTTATCTTTGCATTGGGAGATAAATATTTCTGATTCGACTGAAATAAAAAAGAAAAAAAAAACAAAGAAGAAACATTAAAAAATAATCAAGAAAATTTGGATCATATTGATTAAGAAAGGATATGTTTTTCATTTACACCATCAATATCCAGTTGTTTGTTAGGGGTTAGTTTTATAACTTTAAAAAAAAAAAATCTAAAAATTGTCTGTTAAAACAACCGGATATTGACGGTGTAAATGAAAAACATGTCCTTTCTTAATCAAGATCAAAAAGGGGTGCCTAAAGGTCATATGGCACAAATATTATCACATCTATTATTGCCCAAAATCGTCATAACATAGATAAATACACTCAAAATTTGAACATGCAACATTAGACAGTCCTCATTGTTTTTTAAAACAAGTTTTAATAAATACATGACTGGTATTATATATCTATATATAGTTTGTTTTATTTTAATACATAATTAAAGTTTACATTTCAAATTGTTTTATTTTTTAATCCTTTAATGAATTTGATGATTTTACTTACTTAGGGTACAAACTTGCTGACATTGAATTTTTAACTCCCACCCCTCAGGCAATATTTTTCAAAAATCAATTTTTACATGGGGGGGGGGGGGGGCGTTTTTTTTATTTTGTACTAGTTAATTTAATAACTATTATACCACAAGTGCTTCTGTAACATTATCGCCCAGTTTGAACTTGTCAAGCACAAGTTTCTAAATTAGATTATCTTGCGTGTTCATCTGTATAGTTTTCAAATCACTCATGAAGCAAAGCAATGTACAATGTGGTTGAAATTAATACTACATTACTATCAACCACAGAGTTTAACTTCCACAGCTTGAACTGTTTCTGCCACAAAATACAAACTAACATGCCTTCACTCAAGTGAAAAAAAAAAAAAATATCAAAAAGAAAAATATTTTATTTTCAAAGATCCTTTTCTGCTTATTTGTTACCTGCTCCCTCATTTGAAAAAATATTTTTTTTAAATAAAAAATAAGTTAAAAATTTATCTTTGATTTATTGTTTGATTTGTTTATCTTTGATTTATTCTAGATGAAGATCTTTTCGTTAGAAGATTTCTAACGAAGAGATCTTTATCCTGAAATATTAAGTATAAATCAAAGGTACTATATTACTATCAACCAGTGTTTACCTTTCCACGGCTTGAACTGTTTCTGCCATGAAATGCTGCAAACTAGCATGACTCACAAAAAGTAAAAAAATAAATAAATAAAAATCAAAAAATCAAATAAAAAAAGAAAAATATTTTATTTTTCAAGGATCCTTTTCTGCTTATTTGCCCTCCCCCCCACACTTTTTAAAAATATTTTTAAAAATAAGTTAAAAATAGAAGAAAAACAATTCCTAATTCAGCAATAAGGTATTGGTTTGGTGGTTGGTTTTGAAGGCTACCACAATGCAATTGTAAAGAAAAATGAGGTAACTATGATGTTGTTTGTTTACCTTTGATTTATTCTTAATATTTTGAGATAAAGATCTCTTCATCAAAAGATTTCTGAAAGTCTAGATCTGTCGCCGGAAATTGTTCAATTCCCAGCGATCTTCGGACGAAGAGATCTTTATCTCGAAATATTAAGAATAAATCAAAATATAAACACAATGCTTCAAGCAAATTATAAAACACTTTTATCAATAAGGTATAATTTTAGCACTAACCTGTTTTTCCAGTTTAGACGAATGTATTTTCACTGTTTTATAAAGTTCTTCAGACACAGCATATTTGTCCTGATATGGAAACATTTTGGACATAACTGGATTTGGACAACTTTTATTTTTTTTGCATATCTGCAACAAAAGAAAATTTTGTAAATTTTGGGTGACTGGAAGGGAGTTAACAAAGTCAAAATTCTGATCAGAAGGCTAATTGTGATAAGTGAAGTCAGCAGAGTGGCCTATTGTCGGTATCAGCTGGACAGTGAGGGAGTCTATTCCCTGAGAAAAAGAGAGGAGAGAATGGGAATTAGTCTGGACTAAGCTGTTGAAGGGAATAGATGCAAGATGCAGGTCTGTTCCATAATACATTTTGACTTGAAGATGAAATAAACAAGTTCATGAGAAAAAACAAAGATGTCTTGTTTTGTTATCAAAAACTATGAATGACACAAGACAAGATGTCCTCAAGCAAATCCAGACTCAAACAGCGAGTGCAATATAGCCCAACAACCAGATTTACCAAGATTTACTAAGCAAAGATACAAGGTGAACTAGCACTAGACCAGGGAGATATTAAAGAAGTAAAAAAAATAAATCGATAAAGAATAAGTCAAAAAGTAAAATAGGAGTGATCTATTGTTTGTACCAGCATGACACTGAGGGAGTCTGTCCACTTTTTGCTAGCTTTAGAACAGGGAGATTGCTTTACATCTGAGTTGGAGCACCACACCTATAATCAGCTTCCAATTTTACCATACAAATCCAAGCATTGCTACTCATGCACTGGCGAGGGCTGTTGTTGAACCCAGAACCTTGCGATTTTTAGGCGGATATTCTACTGACTGAGCTAAAGTGAGTGTATCCCTTTTATGCTAGTGATCTAGTAAGGGGATTGTTTTTGCATCTGAAGTAGAGCACCTCACCTATCATCAGCTTCCAACTTTACAGCACAGATCCAAGCTGTGCTACTCATGCACTGAGTTGATTGAAGTAAAGCGAGGGAGTCTATTGTTGGTATCAGCCAGACAGTGAGGGATTCTATCCCCCTTTTGCTAGTGCTAAACCAAGGAGGGCAACTTTTCCCGACTAACAGCCAACCGACCCAATATCAAAGCTCCGACAAAGTTGCGTCAATTCCCAGTTCTGTAAGTTTTTTAAACACTACATAGGTATGGAACCATTGATGGAACAACTAGTCGGAGATATTTGTGTATTGGTTGGTTGCATACCAGTGTCAAATTCGTTAGGGAGAGTTATCTTCCCTAACACCAATATTATTGTTTAATTCTTAAACATATTAAAAGAAATCCTATGTATAATTTTATATTGAAATCAATTAGAATAAAGTAATAGATAATTTTTCATGTTTGTATTCAATTTCATTAGTCTTACCAATTCAGTATAAGATTCAATTATATTAAGACTTAAATACTTGTGTCCAGGGGGTACATTTGTTTAGCTAGTTTATTGAATAACTGTCATATTTAGTTGCTAAATTGCAAAGATGCACTGTATGCAATTGGTTTGGTTTGGTTTGTTTTGTTTTACAGCATATCAACCTCAGTGGGTCATTTAATGCCAAAAAAGTTATGAAATAAAGTCCTTCTTAATGGATAATCAATTTTTTTTATGAACACATTTTTGTATTTAACGCATAGATGGGACCCTAACAGGTACTACCACACCAGATCATAGTGTACCTGGGAGTAATAGTGATGAAGGGTGCTCCACATTCCCCAAACCTCCAGAACTGGAACCTCACCATCAGTTAGAGTTTAATGTCCTACCCAGGACATGAAGACCCTCAGCCACTGCCTTCTAGCACCCATATGATAAAAAGGGTTGGGGATTACCATAAGGGCAATAGTGTTGGGACAATCATATAGGTGCTAGGGCTTGACATGGCCAGCCGGTTGATCAGAGGAGGCCTCTCTGACTACCTGTCTAACTTAAGTAAAGACCAAAGTGGAGAGTTGAATGTTATGGACTGCTCATTCCACCTCGATTACATCCTTGGCCAACAGGTGGCCCCATTGGGAGGGGGGGGGTCTTATCCTCTGCAGAGGTGCAGTCAGTGTATTCTAACGCCACATCCGACTGGGGTGTATGCAATTACAAAAACTTACGTGTAATAACAACTTTGTCAAATGATCACAAAACAATGCAAAATATTAAAGAACAAAAAAAATACTAACTTTTCTTTTTTGCGGGTGCTGAGATTATGCCAGGCGCTGCATAACTGGGCAGTCTCTGGGGTTCGACCAGGAACATTAGGTGTTGTGCTTTCAACTTCCATGGTGCCTTTTTTCTTCTTGCAGAATTTCAAGAAAGGAGTTTTGTATTTCATCGCTTCCTTTGATTGATAACCATTATTCCAAGAAAAGATCTGAAAAGAAAAAGCAGAAAATGGTAATTCCATGTGAAATCATTCAAGTCATGTCACCCAGCCTTTTCAATTTTTCTGAAATTTTGTCCAGGTGTCGATTATGTTAAAGTTAGACAATCCCCAAAATTTGAGCTTAAAATTCCAAAAGTTGGCAGAGTTATGTTGATTTTTAGCTCTCTAAATTTTGGGGGTTGCGACAAATGACGACTTTTTGTAACTTATTTTTGTCTGTAAAATGATTTCTAGAGCTTCCCTACTCCTAAAAATTGGTTTATAAAAGCATTTTTGCCCAATGAATCCAAAAATGCTATCAAAAAAGTCTTAAAGTCAACCAATTTTAAGTTATTAATGATTTTGGTTTTTTTCATAGCAAGATCAATATCCCAATATGAGAAAAAACTGCATCTATGACAAAAATTTTTCCTATTATTATTTCACATATATTGAGAACATTATTTATACCAAAAAGATAGTTTGATTTTTGCTCTATTTATCCCATAGATGGGACCCTAACAGGTACTACCAGTAAGAGTGGACCTTGGATTAATGGTAATGAAGAGTTTGAGTTTTGTTTAACGGCATATCAACCTCTGAGGGTCATTTAATGCCAAAAAGGTTATTTTGGATTTCAGTCTTTAAAGTAGTGGTTCTATGGAGATTATTGGTTATGTTCTGTTATATTTTGTTGAAAAGGTTGCTTTGGGTAATGAAGTGATACGCCACACTCCACAAAGCACCAGAACTGGAACCTCCCCATTAGATGCAGTTTAAAGTCATACCTAGGACTCTAAGACCTTCAGCCACCACCTTCTAGTAAATATGATAAAAAGGATTAGAGGCTTGCCATGACCAGCCGATTGATTGGAGGGAGCCTCTCTGACCACCCATCTAGCCTAAGTGAGGGCCAAAGTGGAGTATTGCATGTCATGGAGTGCTCAGCCACCAAGATTCCATCCTTAAACATTACAGGTGGTCCCATTGGGGGGATTTTACCCCTCAACAGAGGTGCAATCAGCATATTTTACTGCTCCAACCAACAGGGCTGTAGATGTCCAGTTGTTTACTTAACGTAAGTGTAGATGAAACAAGAATGAGATGCAATTGAATCACTGTAGACTTTACATGCTGCTTCCTGATATCTTCTTTTCTACCTCCTACCATGGGAAGTGGCCTAGTACAGACAGTGGTAATCTGAACATTTTGGTCAGCCATTTTCATTTCACCGTAAATCTATACTGAAAATACAAATTTGTTCAAACCAATACAACTGCATGTTTTAACACGAAAATATCATAAAATGTGTTCTTAATTATGCTTGTGCAATATTTGAAATGAACTTAATTGTTATTAAGAACACATTTTATGATATTTTTTCATGTTAAAACATGCAGTTGTATTGATTCAAACAAATTCATATTTTCAGTGTAGATTTACGGTGAAATGAAAATGGCCGACCAAAACATATGGCTTCCTCAAAGTGAACCAAACAATGGGAGGTTACTCTTATTTATGTAGCTAATGTTCAGATTACCATTTCTTATTGGTTGATAGATGTCAGGTGGTGAAGTGTGAAAGAGAAGTAGTGAAAGGAGGGAATGAGAGTTAGTTTGGACGAAGGTGTTGAAGGGAACTGACACCAAATAGGCATTTTAACTTACGGATAAAATAAATCAGCTCATAAGAAAAAATAAGAACATCTTCTGTTGTTATTACAAACTATGAACAGCACAAGGCAAGATATCTTCAAGTGCATCCCAAGTTGTTCCAGACTCAAACAGCGAGAATGCCATCCAAGCCCAACAACCAGATACCAGTCAAGAGAATTGGATAAAAAAAAAGATAAGGACAAGGTAAGGAAGAGAGTGAGAGAAAGAGAGAGGGATGAAAGATCAGTTGGGACGAAGCTGTGGAAGGAACCAAGATGCATGTCTGTTCCCCAAGGCATTTTGACTTGGGGATAAAATAAATAAATGTAAATCATCAGTCTTATGAGAATCGTACGTGCCAGACGATACCCCCTTGCACAACGCAGGTGGTCTTATGTCACTTTAGAAGATAAATATATTACATTTACTATTAACATGTCATCACTCTTTTCAAATAGAGCCCGCAACACTAAATACTACCCTCTTTTATGGCAGAGTTTTTATGTAAATCATCTTATGAGAATCGTACGTGCCAGACGATACCCCCTTGCACAACGCAGGTGGTCTTATGTCACTTAAATTCACTGTGCCCACTACAATATCAATCAATAGCAATATATTGCCAGGTCAATCGGTTTGCACCTTGAACCCGGGCTGCACGCAGGAAATGCATGAGTGTCAAACATGGGCCTGGAAACAAAAACAGGATATGGCATTGAACTGACCATTAGCACCTAAAAATACAGGTGTACATTTGACACTGCGTAGAAACAGAAAATGTGTAGGCGTAGCCCATAACCAATGAAAACAGTCTGGGTGGGTGAGGAGGTGTGTCTACAGAAAAACAGCCTAGGTGTCATGATCAAAAGAGGCGTGACCCTGTGAATTGAACAATAATTAAAAGCCTGTGGAAATAATAAACTTAACAATAAAAATGACACCAGACAGATTTTCCTTAGTTTGTCACTTGAAATATCCATACAGTTGTTTTTTTGTTTTTTTTAACTTACTTGATCTTGGGTTTCTTTTGCTTCTTCACTCATTTTTGGCAAAGTTGTTTTAGAATTCAAAAGTGCAGCACGATTCTGGATCAAAACAGATAACCTTTGTGGCTCCAAGAGTTTTGTCTTCATTACATCCAAGCCATCCTCACCATAATAAAACTAAGAAAAAAAAAAAGCAGAAGAAAAATTAAAACTCAACATTATACACCAATCCTTTAAACAACTATAATACATATAACATCTAGCTATATATATATATATATATATACACATATGTATATCTTATTATAATGGCGATTGTGCGTTTTGTTTGACTGTCTGTCTGTAACCAAAACTATATTACTACTCAAGTCACAATTCCCCTGGTTATTTACGTCACATTCTCCATGATTTTATTTTCATTTAAACCACAATTATTAATAAAATTGTTTTAATACTGTTGACCATATCTACATACTAATAACATGCAATTGTAACTATATATATATATATATATATATATATATATATATATAAAACAAAATAGTGGTTTATAGTGTTAACGAGAAGGCTGATTTGCATATTGATATTAAAAATTTGATTTTAATAAATATCTGCTTCGTACTATTGATTTCTAATTGTTTGGTTTTATCTTAATATGAGCAAAAATCTCAGGCATAAATATTAAAAGAAATCCATTAACAAGAAGAAATAACTGTAATTTTATTCTTTACTTCCTATTTTAATTAAATTGTTAAATTAGGAAAATTTAGCAATGAAAACGGGGGTGATGGAAGAGTAAGTTTCATTTGTTCTATTTTTAGATTAACCCCGCTCTGTTTCAAGTCATTTTATCTGCATTCTTATTTAGTTTTATTAGGTTTTCTAATTTAATATAATATTTTATTACATTAAAACTTAAATATTTGTACCCTACAGAGGATGCATATATTTTCAAGTATATATGAATAAAAAATTTATTTCACCAAGAAACTTATAATTACAGCAGAAACAAAATTAACCCTTTATCTACCACTTCTACAATGGCCATGTGCCAAATTGCAGCCATTTTCACTAATTACCATAGTAATACGTTTCTTTTTTTTTTTTTTTTGATTTTTCTGAAACTTGTAGTTTTAAGTACTAAACAGTACTTAAAACAACAAGTTTCAGAAAAAAAAAAAAAAAAAAAAAAAAAAGAAACGTATTACAACCTTCACTTATATTGTTTAGAATTGAATTTTCGGAACACATGACCTTTTTTGATCTCGATTAAGAAAGGATATGTTTTTCATTTACACCGTCAATATCAATTTTTTTTAAAAATCTAAAAGTCGTCTGTTAAAATAACCGGATATTGACGGTGTAAATGAAAAACATGTCCTTTCTTAATCGATATCAAAAAGGGGTGCCTAAAAGTCATATGGTCCGAATTTTCTACAAAATGACTTAAATTTTACCTCAGTAGTGCCACTTAGTAATGTCCATGGGCGGTTTAGGGCATTCTGGTAGATAAAGAGTTAAAAAGGGTAAAAAAAATAATACCTGAATAATTGTGTTGTCACTGTCTCGTACAGTTAAGTCATAACCAACCATCACACCTTCCAAATGTTTAACAAGACAACGTTGTAAATAACCGGAACGACTGGTCTTTACAGCTGTATCAATAAGACCCTGAAATAAATTAAAATAATCATTTTGAATGTACAAAAAGTTGATTTAAAACAAAACAAATAAAGATATATATCATATATAATATATATATATATATATATATATGTGTGTATTTTCGCAGCATTTTTTCTTTTATACAAGTTTTGTTGAACTGTACAGACAATTCCTGTCGGACAAGTTTTTGGTTGATCCGTTCCCACAAAAAAATCACTACAGCAATGCTCGCTCGAACCACTACCATTCCTACAACCTCCTACTACCAATGGTTATTACCTCCCACTACTAATTCCTTGCTACTACTCGTTCTTGTTAAAAACTAGACATGAAATCATACCATCGTTTCCTACCTGAGGATGGCAAATTGTATTGCTGAAAGCGCTTGTTTTGAAACCTTTGGGGGACTGTTATACCAGTTACACCCCGACACCAGAAAGATGGCCCGAAAATTGGAACGGACCAACCAAAAACTTGTTCGACAGGAATTGTCTGTACAGTTCAACAAAACTTGTATAAACATATATATAATATATAATATATATATATATATATATATATATATATATATACCAACCCCTCTACACAACTAGGATGTGACACATGATTATTATCTTAAGCTGAATTTAACAGGCTTGAATTCAGATTTTTCTTTCTCCTAGATGCAATTAGCATATTCTAAGCCCCACCAACACATACACACATAATTACAAACACTCCGTAATATATACATATATATATCTATTTATATAGAATTGGAACGAAAGTCTTGTCTAATACAAAATTTATCTACCCCAATGGTTCTCAACTTTTTTTTACCTATTGACCCCCTTTTTAATCTTATTTTACTCTGGTGGACCCCCCCCTCCCCATAGCCATCCGTTGTTTAAAAATCCCATTGTATTTTTATAGTTAAATACATTGTACTTGCCTGGGTCCCAAAAAATGTTATATGGTCTCTGGGTGTCCATATGGACCCCGGTTGAGAACCACTGATCTAACCAATAAAAATAACATGTAAATTGAGGAATATAAACAAAACATCATTTGTCAGTGTCTCTAAAATGTTTGTTTGTTTGTTTTGTTTTACGGCATATCAACCTCAGTGGGTCATTTAATGCCGATAAAGTTTTGAAATAAATCAATTCTTAATGGATAATACAATTTTTTTATAAATACATTTTTCTATTTAACCCATAGATGGGACCCTAACAGGTAATACCACTCCGGGTCAGAGTGAACCAGGGAGCAATGGTGATGAAGGGGTGCTCTACATTCCCCAAACCTCCAAAACTGGAACCTCACCATTAGAAAGAGTTTAACGTCATTCCCAGGACATGAAGACCCTCAGCCAATGCCTTCTAGCACCCATATAATAAAAAGGGATTGGGGCTTGCCATAAGGGCAATAGGGTTGGGGCAATCATATAGGTGCTAGGGCTTGACATGACCAGCCGATTGATCGGAGGGAGTCTCTCCGATCGCCCGTCTAGCCTAAGTAAGGGTCTAAGTTGAGTGTTGCATGTCATGGACTACTCAGCCACCAGGGTTCTATCACTAAGCATCCCGGGTTGCCACCCACGGCCAACAGGTAGCCCCATTGGGGAAGTCTTACCCCGCTGCAGAGGTGCAGTCAGTGCCTTCTAACGCCCAGCCGACAGGGTGAGTGTTAGAGAGAGAGAGGAGTTGGGTGAGCAGCTTTTGCTAATTGTGGGATTACACTAGTTCATGATTTTTGGAAACAGAGCGCTTCCTTAACTCTTTGCCTACTTTAAACCGCTCACAGCGGCTCTCTCAACACTGCAATCTTACCATAAACTGCTGGCAGCAGCTTCAGGGAAATTGAGCTTAGGAAAGGTATGCATCCAATTTCTCTCCCTCCAGCGATGGGTAAATAGTAGGGAAAACTAGGCTCTTTAACCTTGGTTAGGTAACCAGTCTAGGAGAAGGAAAACTCTGAATTCAGACTTGTTAAACTCTGCCTAATAAACTGACCTTGTGTCACATCCTGCTTGTACGGAAGGGTTGGTAAATATATATATATATATATATATATATATATATATATATATAATTGAGCAGGACTTGGATAACAATAATGATTTCTTTAAATAGAATGAGTTCTAAAGTGAATAGATAGTGAACTTTGAAATATCCCCAACATATAGGTAAAAATACCAAGGAAATTTGGTACACCTGGTGGTGGTGGTGGTGGGGTATTTGGTAGGTAAAGAGTTAAAGGAAAAGTCCAAAGAAAAAGAAAAAGAAAAAAGAAAACTTACTTCACGTCCAGCCATGCAATGGACAAAATATTCTTGTGGTGAAATTCCAGTAAGGAAACGTCCAGTGACAAATCCTCCAGCTTCAGGGGAAATATCGTAACGAGTAAAGGAAGGTAAGAAACGTCCACTGAACATCATTGGAGGCCGACGACCTTCCAATTCAATTTGGCCAAGAAGGCAAGACATCTGCATAGTATTCACCTGAAAAAGAAAAACGCAATGGAAATAGGAAGATTTAATGGTTGGATAATATTGAAGGTAGAATTTAGGGTTGGATAATATTGATGATAGAATTTAAAGGCTGGATAATATTGATGGTAGAATTTAAGGGTTGGATAATATTGATGGTAGAATTTTGAGGGTTGGATAATATTGATGGTAGAATTGTGCGCTTAAATATACACAATATGTTGTGTCAAGAGCACCAATATATACTCAAATATTTCATCAAATAAGATATCATTTTCATAGTGCACACATGTCTAACTTATGTAATTAATTAAAAGTTGCCTCCCTTGATGTAGATATTTTAATAAAGTTATTGTGGCTTAAAATCGGTATCAGGTAATCAGCGATGGAGTCAATCCCCTTTTCATTAGCGCTAGACCAAGAAGATTGTTTTTGTGTCTGAGGTGGAGCGCCACACCTACCATCAGCTTTTCACTTTACTGCAGCAATCCCTGTGCTACTCATATGCTGAGTTGGCGAATTTAATAAGGCAGGATGATAATTAACAAAGATGTTTTCTAAGCTAACAATCTGAGGCATTTTCAGGCAGTCTGGTATTTTAATAAAGTTATTGTGGCTTAAAGTCGGTATCAGCTAATCAGCGATGGAGTCAATCCCCTTTTCACTAGTGCTAGACCAAGGAGATTGTTTTTGGAGCGCTTTGGTAGATAAAGGGTTAAACATGGTTTTTTCCAAGCACTTGGTCTACATGCAAACATCAGAGCATTTCTTTAAACCTATTCGGTAAATGGGAAGTTGCTGTTTGGGAGACAGACTGCCAGTCTCTAGACAAACATGCACTTTGAGGAAAGTCATTTTCAGAAATATGAAAATTAGTTTTACATCAATTGTCTTCCTGTGAATCCAAAACTTACCGAAGTTCCTTTGGCGCCTGCATTTACCATTAACTGCAGATTGTTGTTTGGGAATTGAGTCAAAAGACCTTTTGGCATTGTGCTCCTGAAAAATAGGGCGGGTGAAAAAAATGAAATGTTGAAATAAGACCAAACAATGTTACAACAGGAGAGAATATATCTACTCATTTTCTACTATTAAAATGTTTATTTCTATAGATATACACACTTTATTGTAATGTAAGAAATAACACATACTATCCAGGAATAAAAATTATCTTATATAGTGTTATCCAGGGCAGAAAAGCAAAGTTTGAAGGGAATAATGGCCATTTTCTATGCTTTTACAATATAAGCAATTAAGAAATAACACATACTATCCAGGAATAAAATTTGTCTTACATAGTGTTATCCAGGGCAGAAAAGCAAATTTTGAAGGGAATAATGGCCATTTTCTATACTTTTACAGCATGGGCAATTAAGAAATGATAATAGAAAGATCTACATTCACACTGTATTTTAATCTCTTTATCTGATCTACTCACTTAAGAATATCATTTTGAATATCATTTGTGACTTTTTTAATCCGGTGGTTCAATTCCAAGAGTGGGCGGTCATCTTTGGCAAATATCACATTCCTTATATTTTTTTCAATTGTTTCCTCATCTCCCTCAGTATCCATCCGCAATACACTCTTCACATTAGTTTCTGTGAAGTCTTTCACTTTTTTTATGTAAGCTTGGCGTTTGGCATCAGCCTAGACGAAGGGAAAAAGAAAAAAGAATAGAGATAACAAAAAAATAAAAACAAAAAGAATGTTCTAAGTTCAGAACCCAATCCCTATAACCATTTATCAAAAAATGGCTAAAAATGTACTTTTCATTTAAAGTTACCTGTTATTTCCCTTAAATCAAAGACTTCTAAATATGTTTAATATTACATTTATTGATTTAACTCTTAACATCCCGTTGAGAATTTTCTAAGTCCAGAGCATTGCTATAAGGATATATAAAAAAATGGCTAAAAATGACCTTTGCATCTAAATTTACCTGTTATTTCCCTTAAATCAAAAAGCTTCTAAATATGTTTAATATTACATTTAAACAAAGGCTATTTGGGGTGGATTAGGAAAACGAATGAGACTGGCCGGGTGGAATAAGGTGGTATAGGACATTAAGAGTTTTAAACAAGCAATCATAGTTTAACTCGGAAATTCCGTTTCTCCAAATAGTTCAACATGAAAACTTTAGTTCTGCTAATTCAACTTGGAAATTTCACTCACATGGTCCAACATGAGGATATCTTTAATGCCAAGAGTAAAGCCACTCATTTGTAGGAAATTGGTAAAAAGTCTTCCCAAACACGTCAGAAGCTGCGTTGACACTCCTCCTCCATAAAGCTGAAATAAAGGAATTTAAAAAATTAAATTTCACACAATCATTTTTTTTTTTAAATTTTAAATCAATATGTTTCTAAAAACTCATTGTTGTATTTATGAATTATGCTTTCACATCATGAGTCAAACAACTGGTTTTGTAAAGTGAAGCAAAAAAGAATGCCATGGTTACCTATTAATAGATGACAGTGTAAACAAGGATATTTATATTTAAAAGGGATATCAAAACTCAAAATCAGAATTTTAAAAATAGAAACTAAACTAAGACTGCATTGATCACTATGTCAACAGAAATGGTGTAATGGTTAACAAGCTAGATTAGCAGATCATTGATTATACTGGCCTGCATTAAAAAATCTTTATCCAAAGGTCAAATGTTTATCAAGTGATATATGATCACCTTTTTATGCTGAATTCAAAAATACCATTCACTGTGTTTGGTCAAGTCTGGTTTTTAAAATGTGTTTGAATACTTTACAAGATATACATAATAATAACACTTATTCAAAAGCTTGTGGACTCTTCTTGTCATAGCTATAATACTGTTCTATACATTTCAAGTAAAGCTTGTATATTAAAAATTTGATCTGATTAGAAAAAGGAGTATGATTTTTTTGATTCAGCATGAAGAACTGCATTAAAATCAGTTATTATATATTCAAATCTTAAAAAAACATTACAGACTAGAGTTATAACTTCAATTCTCAGTGTTAAAAAAATAAAATAAGATGTAATTATTAAAAACTTTCTTTCTTTTATATAGATTAATCAAATTTGCCCTCAACATGAGTGTATCAAAAAAAGTGTTTCCTTCAAATATCTAGTTTTGGTTTGGTTTGTTTTGTTTTACGACATATCAACCTCAATGGGTCATTTAATGCCGACAAAGTTGTGAAATAAATTATTTCTTAGTGCACAATACAATTCTGTTTATAAACAACAAGGGATAATAAAAGCTGCATTTCTACTTAAATTCATTATGATCTCATGAGAAATTGATATAGAGCTCTCTAAATAGTGTTAGTGAGTGTTTGTTTTGTATTTACAGCATATCAACCTCAGTGGGTCATTTAATGCCGGCAAAGTTTTTAAATGAATTCATTCTTAATGGATACTTAATTTTTTTATAAACATATTTTTCTATTCAACCCATAGATGGGACCCTAACAGGTACTACCACTCTGGGTCAGAGTGGACCAGGGAGCAATGGTGATGAAGGGGTGCTCCACATTCCCCAAACCTTCAGAACTGGAACCTCACCATCAGATAGAGTTTAACGTCATTCCCAGGACATGTAGACTCGCAGCCTCCGCCTTCTAGCACCCATATGATAAGAAGGATTTGGGGTTGCCATAGGGTTGGGGCAATCATATAGGTGTTAGGGCTTGACGTGACCAGCCGATTGATCGGAGGGGGCCTCTCCGACCGCCCGTCTAGCCCAAGAAAAGCCTAAAGTGGAATATTGCAAGTCATGGACTACTCAACCACCTAGGTTCTATCCTTAAGCATCACCGGTCACCACCCACGGTCAACAAGTGACCCCATTGGGGAAGTCTTACCCCTCTGCAGAGGTGCAGTTGGTGCATTCTAACGCCTCGGCCGACAGGGCAGTCAAATATCTAGATAAAAGTTTTAAAGAAAATCTTACCTCATAGCAGCAGTGTACAAGACCATAAGCAGTGGCTCCATATTGCCCTTTATCTAACACTCCACATAACAATTCACTATCCTTTATTATTACATGACTTTCACCCATGTCAGCTGACATTTCAGCATTTAACAGTAACTCATCATTTGCACTTGTGCTCCACAACTGGAAAAGAAAAAAAAAAGACAAATTAATTTTTATACAAATTTTTGAGGAAGTATTATTAATACTCTTGTTCCTTAATCTTAATAACGCAGATAATACTAATCTTCAAGCCTCATCTCAAACATTCAGAGATATTCGGACTATTGTTCTCATCTTCATTGTTATCTGTACTACGTTTCAGCCGATGTGTCCTCTGGCCTTCTTCAATTGGACACATAGCCTAGTGGATAAAGGAGTTAGGTTAAGCAGTTCTAAGTGACAGTTATCTCTAGACTGCAGGTTCAATCCTGGTCAGGGGCAGCAGTAACATAGAATAATAATTAACACAGCTTTAAACCTGTACCCCAACTATGGTTAGCGGAATGAGAACAGGATACCCCCGTGGACTAAATAAAGGGTTAAGTTCAAAGTTCTGTGATGGCTCCCCATTACGACAAGAAAATTCCCGAGTTCAAAAAGAAGGTTCCCGAGACAAGAAATACCTGAAGAAGGCCGGAGGGCACATCGGCTGAAACATAGTACAGATAACAATGAAGATGAGGACAAGAGTCTGAATAATTCAAATAATACTAATTATCAAGCCTCATCTAAAAAATTCTGAGAAATAGAGTATTATTTATATTATTTGAATTATTCAGACAACTGTCCTCATCTTTTTTGTTATATACAACATTTCGTCCGATGTGCCCTCCTACCTTATTCAGGTGTTTCTTCTCAAACTTGGAAACCTACTCTTCAAACTTGGGAGCCTTCTCAAAACTTTGAACCAAACCCTTTATTTAATCCATGGGGTAGACTGTTGGACACATGGTGCAATGGATAAAAGGGTTGAGTTAATACAGTTCTAAGTGAAAAT
Organism: Doryteuthis pealeii; assembly: GCA_023376005.1. Lineage (NCBI taxonomy): Eukaryota > Metazoa > Mollusca > Cephalopoda > Myopsida > Loliginidae > Doryteuthis > Doryteuthis pealeii. Next base: position 41,618,888 of record CM042157.1, on the reverse strand, counting down.
CATCTATAGGTTGCAGGTTCAATCCTGGTCAAGGGTGGTAATAACATAGAATATCTAACATAGCTTAACGCTTGCACCCCTTTGTGGGTAATGGAATAAAAACAGTCTAATAATACTATTGTTTTAATTAACTCCTCAATGTCTTTACAATCAAACAGTCAAAGATGTGGACTTTATTTTAGACTACCTTAATATTCATGGCCCACCCTTTAAATACTTTAATTTTTTAAATTTATTTTTTAATAAAAAAAATTTCTTACCTTCTCTGCAATTTTGGAAGTACTGTCAATCGTTAAGAGCGGTTTGTCCTTTGGAATAATGTTTAATAACAAAGTAGAAATCACCTGATAATAAAAAAGGAGAAAAAGAAGAAAATATTTTTAGAGTCTCTATATTGAAACATTTATAAGACAAAAATATCAAAATAGAAAAAAATTATCTTTTTTATACATACTCAATTAAGTGCTACTGATGGCAGCAAGTAAGCACATTATCAAACAGAAAGAAAGAAAGAAAGAAAAAGAAAGATGATAATTGAGGAAAAGAAAAGAGAATTAAATAGATACAAAAACAGGGAAAGATATTTCAGAAATCGAACAAGAAAGAATGATAGACAGAAAAAAAGAAATAATTAGGGGGGGGAATGAGTGCATAATTGTAAGGAGAGAGAGGGGGGAAAGAATGAGTGCATAATTGTAAGGAGGAGAGAGGGAGAGAGAGAGGGGAGAAAAGAAGAGAGAGGGGGGAATGAGTGCATAATTGTAAGGAGAGAGAGAGAGAGGGGGGGGGGAAAGAATGAGTGAATTGTAAGGAGAGAGGGGAGAAGGGAGAAGAGAGGGGGGGAAAGAATGAGTGTATAATTGTAAGAGAGAGAGAGAGGGGGGGGGAATGAGTGCATAATTGTAAGGAAAGAGAGGGGGGAGAATGAATGCATAATTGTAAAGAGAGAGAGAGAGAGAGGGGGGGAAAAAGAATGAGTGTATAATTGTAAGGGAGAGAGGGTAAGAATGAGTGCATAATTGTAAGGAGAGAGAGAGGGGGAAAGAATGAGTGTATAATTGTAAGGAGAGAGAGAGGGGGGGGAAAGAATGAGTGCATAATTGTAAGGAGAGAGAGAGGGGGAGAATGAGTGCATAATTGTAAGAGAGAGAGGGGGGAAAAAGAATGAGTGCATAATTGTAAGGAGAGAGAGAGAGAGTGGGGAAAAGAGAAGGGGAAACATCACTGAAATTGAATGAGAAAGAAAGTTAATGTATATTGTCGGAAGGTTTGACATATTAAACGGTAATACAGAAAATAAACTTGTAAACTCACAAATGATTCGTTTGGTTTGTTTTACGGCATATCAACCTCAGTGGGTCATTTAATGCTGACAACGTTTTGAAATGAATCCATTCTTAATGGATACTCAATTTTTTTTATAAAAACATTTTTCTATTTAACCCATAGATGGTACCCTAACAGGTACTACCACTTCAACAAATGATTTGTATCAAGACCCGAGTCAATAAAGAATCCTCAATCAATTCAGCAAAAACTCCAGAAAGATGCTCATCCCTTGCAAACTGAATGGCCTACATGAGTCAGGGTTCTTTTATATATATATATATATATATATATATATATATATCAATCTCTCTGCATAAGCAGGATGTGACACAAGGTCAATTTCTTAAGTGGAGTTTAATAGGTTTGAATTCAGAGTTTCCTTTTCTTTGACTGGTTACCTAGCCAAGGTTTTAAGGGTCCAGTCTGCCTTACTATTTACCCATAGCTGTAGGTAGAGTAGTCGGATGCATACCTTTCCCAAGGTATTAGTGCTATGTGAAATGCAAACAGCCTCAGGCAGGATTTGAAATCAGGTCGATGAGTCCATTTCCTAAGATGCTAACCATCACACCATGCATCAGTTGTTTTTTTTTATAGTAATTAGAAAATTAATTTTCCCCAGAATGCAACTTTGATAGCTATATATTTCAAACAGGAAATTGTTTATGGCTTATACCAAAAAGGTAGTCCAACATATATGATGAAATGTTTTAAGTATATAAATTTTGAGCTTAACCCTTTATCTACCACTGCTGTATGCAATAGCATGCTGAAATAGTTGACAAGTTGGACCATATTACCTTAAGGCACCCCTTTTCGATTTCGTGTCATTAGGTCATTTTTTCATTTACACCGTCAATATCTGGTTGCTGATTAGGGTTAGTAACCCTAATCCCTAACAAATAACCGGATATTGACGGTGTAAATGACACAAAATCGAAAAGGGGTGCCTTAAGGTAATATGGTCCTACAAGTTAGTGTTACGTACTGATGGTCTTCCCAGTACCAAATCGATATAATGTTGTATACCCTTTCTTACTTCTTACTCTGGTCATATTTTCTTCTGGCCGGCTTTGCTATTCTGATCGTCTATCATCTTGGTCTGGTCTAGCGTCTGGTGTTGACTTTCTTGGGGACTGGGTCTGGTTTCTGTTGGGGATTTCTCCTTATCAGAAGCCCTGTGTCATTGTTAGTTTTTAGTAAACACAAGACTTTGATTTTCTTTTAATGTTCTTTATTCGGTAGATCCCCAACCCAGACATAACATAGTGCGCGTATGCAGAGTTACAGTTTTAGACAGAGCGTCATGGCCAACTGCTCTGTCTGACGGCTAACAGCAAACTGGGGACTCTGAAAAAAGTCCCACGTGACTTCACATATTTGGCGGGCTTCTGTAATTTTCCATAGAAGGACCCGGCCATGGTATGAAAGGGTTCATCCCCTCAGAATTACAGGGGACTGACAATAATCTTATGCAACCGCATAGATTATGTAACATTAGTATCTATTGCTAATCCTTTAAAACTGAATAGAAATGTATTCATTTAATTCATTTCTCTTTTTTTAACTCTGAAACATTTTCTAAGAGCTGACAATCTCGGTCATTTTTGGGCAGTCCAGCATTTTGATTGTCAGGCAGTTTGGAGTGCTCTAGTGGATAAATTTTGTGCTAAAGAATAGCGGAAGATTTCATAAGGGATTTTTTTTCTATTTTAAACTCAAGAACCCCCCAGAGCTTTAATCATATCTGAAAAGTCAAAGGTTTTGCTCGGAGCAGAGACGATTCTTACCTGCTTGCCAGACCAAAGTTCTTGAGGTTTGATGAGAGCTGGTTTCACAGTTTGAATTTTTTCAAACTGATTCAGCAAGGCACCATACACTAATTGTTGGTACTCATCCCTAAAAGAAAGCAACAAGAAAAAAACAACAACATTTATTCAGATATCAGCACAGTTCCTAAAATAAATGATACAATTGTTGGTAATCTGAATAATAGCTACATAAATGAGAGTAACTTCCCCTTGTTTCTTTCACTTTGAGGAAAGCTGTATGTCTTGGTCGGCCATTTTCATTTCACCATAAATCTACACTGAAAATACAAATTTGTGTGAATCAATACAACGGCATGTTTTAACATGAAAATATCATAAAATGTGTTCTTAATAACAATTAAGTTCATTTCAAATAATTTGCAAGCCTAATTAAGAACACATTTTATGATATTTTCATGTTAAAACATGCAATGTAGTGATAGTGTAGTGAATAAATTTGTATTTTCAGTGTAGATTTACAGTGAAATGAAAATGGCCGACCAAAACATACAGCTTCCTCAAAGTGAAACAAACAAGGGGAGGTTACTCTCATTCATGTAGCTAATGTTCAGATTAACCAGAAAAGATGAGTATATAACAAATAGAGACCGGCTAGTCTGTCTGATAAATAAAGTCACATTGCGTCTTATCACATAAGTAGATTTTTTTTACAAGATAAGCAAAAATTGGAATGGATGCAATGTTTGTTTTTTAATGGAAATTACAGATTGAAAGGCTTTGCTTCAGTTATAAGAAAAAAAGAATTTTATTTACTTACCTGGTGAAGAAACGGCCACGTATGGTAAGTCGTACACCAGACACAATATGATCTTGGATGAGACCAGCCAAGGGGGTACCATCCTTAGGTACAAGATATTGGTTATCGGCACTGGCTATAATGAAAATACAAAAGAAAAATAAATATAGTTTCAAGTAACTATTAATACAAATAATCTGCATACAGCTGTGAGGACCCATGTATCAAGAACTCCCCGCAGGAGCTAGCTTAACTGCCGGCTTTTAAGCTAGTTAGTAATATCTATAAAAGAAAAAAAAATAATAAAGTAATCTTTAAACTTAGAACCAGAATAGCCAACTTGTTGTCTGAATTCTGCCTGAGGATTCTCTATTTCTGCATCACTATTTTCTACAATTAACAATATTATTTCATTATTATCTAAACTAGCAAATGTATGCACCCTCCGGGTGCAAGTATTTAAGTTTTAATATTACAAAATATCATATTAAATTAGAAAGGCTAATGAAACTGTATAAGAATATACATAAAAAGATTTGGAACAGAGGGTATGATTGAATATAGAACAACTTTGAAACTAACTCTTCCATCATTTTCCATTACTCCCGTCTTTCAGTGGTAAATTTTCCTAATTTAACTATTTCGTTAAAATAGGAAGAAAAGAATAATATTATAGTTATTTCTTCTTGTTAATGGATTTCTTTTAAGATTTATCCCCGAGATTTTTACTCATATTCAATAAGATAAAACCAAACAATTAGAAATCAATAATACTAAGCATATATTTATTAAAATCAAGCAAATTAGCCTTCCCATTAACACTGTAATCCGCTATTTTGTTGTATATATAAATACAATTTCATGTTATTAGTATGTAGATACGGTCAACAGTCTTAATGATTTAAAACAATTTTATCAATAATTGAGGTTTAAATAAAAATAAAATCATGGAGAATGTGATTTAATTAACAAAGGGAATTGTAACTTGTATAGTAATATAGTTTAGGTTACAGACTGACAAACCCACAATCTCCATTATAATAAGATAACAATATTATTTCATTATTATCTAAATAACAATATTATTTCATTATTATCTAAATAACAATATTATTTCATTATTATTTAAATAACAATATTATTTCTACATCGTGATGGCCTAGAAGACTACTTTCAGCTAGATTCTCAGGATGTAGGAGTTCATAGGTGTAGGGGGTGGAGCACTGGGGTTCAAAGGGTTAAAAATACCAAGAGAACTTACAAATTTCCATGGCTTCTGCTCTTCCATTTTCCGACTGGGGAAAATGTGCTGTCATTTCATCTCCGTCAAAATCAGCATTGTATGCTTTACAATTGGCATAGTGCAGTCGGAATGTTTTGATGTTAGGAATAATTCGAGCCTGGAAGAAGGAGAGAGAAAAAAAATTATTTAGATATGTCAAAGAAATATTAAATTTGAATTTCATCCAATCAATATTAAATTTGAATTTCATCCAATCAAAATATAAAGACAATATTAAATTTGAATTTCATCCAATCAAAATATAAAGACAATATTAAATTTGAATTTCATCCAATCAAAATATAAAGACAATATTAAATTTGAATTTCATCCAATCAAAATATAAAGACAATATTAAATTTGAATTTCATCCAATCAAAATATAAAGAAAATATTAAATTTGAATTTCATCAACAAATTTCAATTAAAACAAGAAATTTATGAATTTTTAAACTGTTCCAGTATTTTGTGGGCCAGGCTGTATAAATGTAAAAGAATGAAAACTTACCCGATGAGCTTGCATACTAGGTTTGTGTAGGGTGGGCTGTCGATTGACTAAAAGATAATCTCCAGGTATGAGGTGACGATTCACCTGAAAACAAAAAAATAAAATTGGAAATAAAATACAAACTTGATATGAATAGAATATAAACAAATTTTTAATGAGTTAAGATTTTAAGGATAAATAAAGACAATTTCAGTTGGTTTTGTTTTGTTTCAGGGCATATCAACCTCAGTGGGTCATTTAATGCCGACTAAGATTTGAAACAATTTCATTCTTGATGGATCCTCAAGTTTTTTACAAACACATTTTTCTATTTAACCCACAGATGGGACCCTAACAGGTACTACCATTCCGGGTCAGAGTGGACCAGGGAGCAATGGTGATTAAGGGGTGTTCCACATTCCCCAAACCTCCAGAACTGGAACCTCACAATCAGATAGAGTTTAACGTCATTCCCAGGACATGAAGACCCTCAGTCACCGCGTTCTAGCACCCATATTATAAAAAGGGTTGGGGCTTGCCATGAGGGCAATAGGGTTGGGGCAATCATATAGATGCTAGGGCTTGACGTAGCCAGCCGATTGATCGGAGGGGACTCTCTGACCGCCCGTCTAGCCTAAGTAAGGGCCTAAGTGGAGTGTTGCATGTCATGGACTGCTCACCCATCTGGGTTCCATCCTTAAGCATCACAAGTCGCCACCCATGGCCAACAGGTGGCCCCATTGGGGGAGTCTTACCCCTCTGCAGAGGTGCAGTAGGTGTATTCTAATGTCCCACCCTGTCGGCTGGGACAATTTAAGGAACATTTTAATCATTTGTTTGCACAGTTATATGGTTTCAATCATTATTATTCAACTTGGTTACCTTTTTGCAAGTGATGATCCCTTTGTTGTGGGTTGCTGGAGTTAGAAGTTGTTTAGCTATTGATTCACGTTGGGTACGGTTCTCAGCATACAATCGTCTTTTTACACCATATTGGTCAACAACAGAATGCGCACTAAAAAAAAAAAGAGATAAACAAAACAAAATTGTTTAATCAAAATAAAATCTATCAGATGTGGGTGAAAAAAAAAAAATGGGATTCTTTTTCTCAATTTCCAGGATGCAGAATTATTATTACTAGCAGGACCTGTGGTTATACAACAGTTTGATATATTAATTTACAACATTTGATTTGTTTACTTAAGGGCTATTGCAAAATAGTTTGATATATAAAAAATATAATAATCTTGATTTAACTCTCTCTCACTCTTTCTTTCCTTCTTTTCATTATGTTCGATTAAAACAGATTAGCATTATTGCCCCCTCTCTCTATCTTTCTCCTACTCTTTCTTTTTTATCATATTTTTTCTTCATAGCAAGTCCTTTTCTTCCCTTTCCTTATAATAAAAATGGAATGGTCCATTATTTAGCTGAGGTGACGACTCTCATAAGAAATAAGAATTCGGCAGATAAACGACACCAGATAATCAAGATTTACATTTTCATTTTGGTTGCTATTATAGTCACAATGTCTTAGCGGTTTGATCTTTCAGTCTTTTTTAGGAATCTGCAGTAGTTTGTAACCTTTTAGGAATTTTAAACCAAACCCTTTATTCATTCCAGAGGAGATTAGATTGTTTACTCTTTATTTCGACCTGAACTCCTTATTCAATACAGAGAAATAAACTATTAACTCCTTATTTCAAACCAAAAGATTAGCATTATACATATTTTGTAAATCAAACCCTTCATTAAAAAAAAAAAAAAAAAAAATCAAAATTTTCAAAAACAAACACACTATGAATAAATAAATACACATTTTTGAAGAGAGGGTCACTTAACAGAAAAGACAAAAAAAAAAAAAAAAATCAAGTGAGTCACAATTTTGACTGCCGAGCAAAAGAAGTAACCAAATAAGTCTGAATAATTAATGAATATAAAAAGTGCTCAATACATATGTAGAGCTGGTTTAGAAAACTGATAAGAGCAGAATATATCTGTTGGATTATTTGGTTATATAAGCCATTTTACAATACACCACTTAAATTCATAGACTAAGCGAGGTCACGTGGTTTAAACTCAGCCAATTAACAGCCTGAATACGTGGCTGGTTGACTACTAAATCGTAACAATATCTACCTAGGTTTCACTGGGAGGATCTTCAGGATAACTGATTGAAACTGATTAGATTAAGTGAATGTAAACAAAAATATTAGAGAGCTAACATGGCATGCATTTGGATTTTTAATGGTCGAAACGCTATTTACATTTATATATGCTCTAAGGTTTCATGAGTAATAACAAAAAATTTGGTGGCCATAATTCTAGCCAGCCTTAACTTATGACGGACAAACCAAAAAAAAAAAAAAAAAAATGACCCATAATAATTGTTGCATTTAGTGTGTGAAATTTACATTCAAAATGTAAACACTGTTATGGTAGGGCAGGTTGATTTTTAACTTTTTAAAAAATATCAAATTCTCTCAAACAGCAAAAAGTTGTGTGTTGGTATAATGAATACTGATACCAAAAACTAGATGTCTTACTTGCACCATTTTTTGAGGAAATAGTATCAAAGTTGTATGTTGGTATAATGAATACTGATACCAAAAACTAGATGTCTTACTTGCACCATTTTTTGAGGAAATAGTATCAAAGTTGTATGTTGGTATAATAAATACTGATACCAAAACTAGATGTCTTACTTGCACCATTGTTTGAGGAAATAGTATCAAAGTTGTATGTTGGTATAATGAATACTGATACCAAAAACTAGATGTCTTACTTGCACCATTTTTTGAGGAAATAGTATCAAAGTTGTATGTTGGTATAATAAATACTGATACCAAAAACTAGAATCCTTACTTGCACCATTGTTTGAGGAAATAGTATCAAAGTTGTGTGTTGGTATAATGAATACTGATACCAAAAACTAGATGTCTTACTTGCACCATTTTTTGAGGAAATAGTATCAAAGTTGTATGTTGGTATAATAATACTGATACCAAAAACTAGAATCCTTACTTGCACCATTGTTTGAGGAAATAGTATCAAAGTTGTGTGTTGGTATAATGAATACTGATACCAAAACTAGATGTCTTACTTGCACCATTTTTTGAGGAAATAGTATCAAAGTTGTATGTTGGTATAATGAATACTGATACAAAAACTAGATGTCTTACTTGCACCATTTTTTGAGGAAATAGTATCAAAGTTGTATGTTGGTATAATGAATACTGATACCAAAAACTAGATGTCTTACTTGCACCATTTTTGAGGAAATAGTATCAAAGTTGTATGTTGGTATAATGAATACTGATACCAAAAACTAGATGTCTTACTTGCACCATTTTTTGAGGAAATAGTATCAAAGTTGTATGTTGGTATAATGAATACTGATACCAAAAACTAGATGTCTTACTTGCACCATTTTTTGAGGAAATAGTATCAAAGTTGTATGTTGGTATAATGAATACTGATACCAAAAACTAGATGTCTTACTTGCACCATTTTTTGAGGAAATAGTATCAAAGTTGTGTGTTGGTATAATGAATACTGATACCAAAAACTAGATGTCTTACTTGCACCATTTTTTGAGGAAATAGTATCAAAGTTGTGTGTTGGTATAATGAATACTGATACCAAAAACTAGATGTCTTACTTGCACCATTTTTTTGAGGAAATAGTATCAAAGTTGTATGTTGGTATAATAAATACTGATACCAAAAACTAGAATCCTTACTTGCACCATTGTTTGAGGAAATAGTATCAAAGTTGTGTGTTGGTATAATGAATACTGATACCAAAAACTAGATGTCTTACTTGCACCATTTTTTGAGGAAATAGTATCAAAGTTGTATGTTGGTATAATGAATACTGATACCAAAAACTAGATGTCTTACTTGCACCATTTTTTGAGGAAATAGTATCAAAGTTGTATGTTGGTATAATGAATACTGATACCAAAAACTAGATGTCTTACTTGCACCATTTTTTGAGGAAATAGTATCAAAGTTGTATGTTGGTATAATAAATACTGATACCAAAAACTAGATGTCTTACTTGCACCATTGTTTGAGGAAATAGTATCAAGTTGTATGTTGGTATAATGAATACTGATACCAAAAACTAGATGTCTTACTTGCACCATTTTTTGAGGAAATAGTATCAAAGTTGTATGTTGGTATAATAAATACTGATACCAAAAACTAGAATCCTTACTTGCACCATTGTTTGAGGAAATAGTATCAAAGTTGTGTGTTGGTATAATGAATACTGATACCAAAAACTAGATGTCTTACTTGCACCATTTTTTGAGGAAATAGTATCAAAGTTGTATGTTGGTATAATGAATACTGATACCAAAAACTAGATGTCTTACTTGCACCATTTTTTGAGGAAATAGTATCAAAGTTGTGTGTTGGTATAATGAATACTGATACCAAAAACTAGATGTCTTACTTGCACCATTTTTGAGGAAATAGTATCAAAGTTGTATGTTGGTATAATAATACTGATACCAAAAACTAGAATCCTTACTTGCACCATTGTTTGAGGAAATAGTATCAAAGTTGTGTTGGTATAATGAATACTGATACCAAAAACTAGATGTCTTACTTGCACCATTTTTTGAGGAAATAGTATCAAAGTTGTATGTTGGTATAATGAATACTGATACCAAAAACTAGATGTCTTACTTGCACCATTTTTTGAGGAAATAGTATCAAAGTTGTATGTTGGTATAATGAATACTGATACCAAAAACTAGATGTCTTACTTGCACCATTTTTTGAGGAAATAGTATCAAAGTTGTATGTTGGTATAATAAATACTGATACCAAAACTAGATGTCTTACTTGCACCATTGTTTGAGGAAATAGTATCAAAGTTGTATGTTGGTATAATGAATACTGATACCAAAAACTAGATGTCTTACTTGCACCATTTTTTGAGGAAATAGTATCAAAGTTGTATGTTGGTATAATAAATACTGATACCAAAAACTAGAATCCTTACTTGCACCATTGTTTGAGGAAATAGTATCAAAGTTGTGTGTTGGTATAATGAATACTGATACCAAAAACTAGATGTCTTACTTGCACCATTTTTTGAGGAAATAGCATCAAAGATCTTTGATTAAAATTGAAAATACCCTCCCCATCAACACCTCTGCTGCTTTTTACCTCATTAATTAAGTTTTAACAGTGATAACATTTTAAAAGATTGAAATCTATTTCCTCAAACGAAGGCAAAGTTTTGAAGAAAAATATTTTGTGGTAATTCTTTATGTGAATTTGCAACTTTCGCCACATGGGATATGTTACAGTTCCAAAATCGACCTACCCTATTGTTATGGGACAGAGGTAGTATCTATTTTTAAAAGAAATTAATAAACCAAATTACTTTGGTTTGGTTTCTTTGTTTAATGGCATATCAATCTTCATGGGTTATTTAATGCCAAAGTCATCCTTGTAATAAAACAGTAAAGTCGTCAGGGTGGCCTAAAGTTGGTATCAGCCAAACAGCAAGGGAATCTATCCCCTTTTCACTAGCACTAGACCAAGTAGATTGTTTGTGGCATCTGAGGTGGAGCGCCACACCTAACATTACCGTTGAACTGGGAAGACAAGGCAGCAAGCGATTGTAACTTAAATACAAACTCGAGTGCTACAAAGTCCACTGCAAAATGACAAAGTATATATAAGACTCCACAATGTCATTCAAATCAAGCAGTCAAGCAGCCAATCAGAACTCAAGGAATGGAATGACCCAAATCACCCAGATTCATGAATGGATCATTCTTGATTCCTATTTATACCAACTGTCTTGGACACTGCTTGAGTTCTACTTAGCTGCTGTTATTAAAACCAACAGTAGACTAACTGACTTCAATACTTACTTTACAGCACAGCTACCAATATGCTGAGCTGGTTCCTAGTCAGATCCATGTGCTATTCATATGCTGGGTTGGTAAGGGCCGGTATCAAACCCAGAACCTTGTGGTTCCTGGTCAGGTGCTCTACCAACAGAGTGGTACTATTTAACCCAAACCTGGGGAGTGGGGGAGGTTCAAACACAAATTGGACTAATAATTCAGGGTAAATCGTTTTATTATTGGATACAAATTTAGAAAACAATATATTTTGGCACACAGATGCACAATGTAACAAAGATGATGTAGCGTATAAAATGAAAATCTTGAACACTTACCCAGGGTAGACGTCAGGTCCATTGATGACCATCTGTCTGAGTTCATGGACATTCCAGGGTGTAACAGGCTGTGGGTAAGTAAGGGTCATGGCAAACACTTTGGGTACTCCAATTTCTGATACACTAATATTCGGGTCAGGTGTGATAACAGATCTGGCAGCATAGTTTACTCTTTTTCCCATCATATGTTTACGAAACAATCCTTGTTTCTTTTCCAAAATCTACAAAGACAAAAAACAGAAATAGAAAATGTTAATT
>CM042157.1:41579254-41601754 GCA_023376005.1 Doryteuthis pealeii | reverse complement strand
CAGTGATCAGTATTCAGCTGAGTTGCAAGTTGATATATATATGTATATATATATATATATATATATATATATATATATATATTATATATATATATATATATATAATATATATATATAATATATATAATATTTATTATATATATATATATATATATAATAATATATATATTATATATATATATATATATACACATACATACACACATATATATATGAAAAGTGGGTGACTTAACACAGAATATAAAATATTGAGTAAGTTGCAACTTCAACCGTTGATAAAATAATAAACCAAGTAAGTTGGGGTTATAAAACATATAAAAATGCTCAATACATTTGTAGAGCAGATTTAGTAAAATGGTAGAGGCCCTCCTAGAAGCGATGAATGATAAAGACAGTTGGCAAGAGATTGTCATGGATATTCATGCTGCTTGCATGACATCATGATGATGCTAACCTTATTAAAAAAAAAAAAAAAAAATATATCTACTTTAAGGGAGGCAACTTTTAATTAATTACATTAGTTACTTCCCTTCATTTTGTAGAAAATACGGACCAAATATCCAATAGGCACCCCAAATTATCAACTTAATGAAAAGCTCACATTTTAACTAGTCAACAGTAACTTCCGCTTCCAAATTTTTGAAAAATGATTTTAATCAGAAATTTATGGAGATGTTGAACTTACAATGAATTAAATAAATATATGGTTGGTACATGTAATCAAATTAAAATTCAATAGCAAAATCTTTTTTTTAAATAAATACTTTTTAATCAGAAGTTTATGAGTATTTTTCAACACTTACGATAAATTAAATAAAGACGAAAGACGTTTTTATACTAAAATAGTTTTTACTTAATCAGAAAGAAATGCAATTATGTTTATTTAAATAAAAATACAGTTTTTATTTACAAAATATTTTTTATGTTTATTTAAATAAAAGGATGTTGTTCAGAAATAGTATCACAAATTTGTAAATTTGTTTTTGTCAGATACAATATAAGTTCAAAAAATCATCTGTTTATTTATTTTCAAATATTTGAAAGTAAAAGTTACCGGTGATGAGTTAAAATATGAACCTTTCATTAAGTTGATGATTTGGGGTGCCTATTTGATACTGGTCTGAAAATTCAATGGCTATTGCAGATGGCAGTAGTAGATAAAGGGTTAAAGAACTTTGGTTCAGGTTAGCTTAGTCAGTAGAGCGTTCAGCTAAAAGCCACAAGTTCCTAGTTCGATACCGGCCCTCGCCAACTCAACGTATGAGTAGCACAGTGATCTGTGCAGTAAAGCAGACGCTAAAAATAATCTCCTTGGTCTAGCGCTAGTGAAAAGGGGATAGACTCCCTCGCTGTCAGGCTAATACCGACATTAGGCCGCCCCCAACGAGTTTACTTTTTTTACAAGAAAGACTGCTGTGTAAAAATAAAAAAAAAAACATTTTTCTTACTTGTCTACGGGCAAAATTTCAGCAGTGAAGATTCTCTCCTGAGCAATACACTTGAATTGGCGTAATTTATTATTGCAATGAGGACAATATGTTTTGGAGAAACTTTTCAAGAAATCATCAATTGCTTCCGTTCGAGCAGCCGTCAGATGTTTATCATTCTCAGTCAAGTTACCTAGGGAAGAAATAAAAAATTAGTATTACAAATATTTGCGATTTCGATTCATGGGGACATTTTTTCCATTTACACCGTCAAATCCGGTTAATTGTTTACAGACGATTTTTAGAGTTTTTTTTTTTTAATTATAAAACTAACCCCTAACTCCTAACAAACAACCGGATTTTTACGGTGTAAATGAGAAAAGTGTCCTCACAAGTCAGATCGTGGAAGGGTGCCTTAAGGTCATATGGTCCCAAATATAAACAGAAAGCAGCAACCACTGGATAGCATTTTTAATTCCTTGGGCAAAAATAATTTTATAAAACAATTTTTAGGAGTACGGAAGCTCTAGACCTCATTTCACAGACAAAAATAGGTTACAAAAAGTCGCCATTGTTTTGCGAACCCCCCCCACCCCAAATAAATTTGGAAAGCTAAAAAATGACATAACTTTGCCAATTTTTGTAATTGGAAACTCAAATTTTGGGATTGTCTAACTTTAATATAGTCCACACCTGGACAAAATTTCAGAAAGATTGAAGGGGGTGGGTGACATGGTTTGGATGATTTGATATAGAATTACCCCACCCTAGAAGACAAGATAGATGGTAAGAAGTGACCACTGGCCAAGAAGACATGATGGTTGCCAAGAAGAAAAGATGATAGCAAGAAGTGACCACTGGATAAGTAGGCAAGATCGATGGCAAGAAATGATCACTGGCAGAGAAGACAAGACGGATGGCAAGAAGTGACCACTGGCCAAGACATGAAGAAGATGATAGCAAGAAGTGACCACCAAGATCGATGGCAAGAAATGATCATGAAGACAAGACGGATGAAGTGACCACTGGCGAGAAGACATGACAAGAAGAAAAGATGATAGCAAGAAGTGACCACTGATAAGTAGCAAGATCAATGGCAAGAAATGTCCACTGGCAGAGAAGACAAGACGGATGGCAAGAAGTGACCAGTGACGAGAAGACATGATAGCAAGAAGTGACCACTGGATAAGTAGGCAAGATCGATGGCAAGAAATAACCACTGGCCAAGATGGATAGCAGAAAATGACTATATAACATTCTGAGTTCAAATCCTGGATGAGGCTGTTTACATTTCATTTAGTGCTAATAACTTGTGAAAGGTATGCATCCAACTATTCTCCCTCTAGCTATGGGTAAATAGTAGGACAGACTGGCTGTTTAACCTCGGATAGGTAACCAGTCTAGAAGAAGGAAAACTCTGAATTCAATCCTGTGCAGTTGAATTTTCTCTATTGTATTTTTGCTTCCACAAATCAGAAGAAAAAAACAACTTCCTGGTTGCAGTTTAAAGTGCCTTCTAATTGAGTGTACAATTTCAAGAATATTGATAAAGATTACCCACTTTGATTTTTGCAAAACAAAGCAACATGTAAAATTTAGTCTCAAAAAAAAAAAAAAAAAGATCCATTTTTCGTATTTTCAGCTGTTTGAAGCAAAATACCTTTTTAACTTGTAAAAAATAATTCAATGGATAAAAACACCTACAAATTATATATTTAGAAAGGATATTTAGTTTTCTTTACAACCATATGGATATTTTAAAGATTGGACCAGAAATACGCAAGAAATTGCAAGTTGAACCGATTAAGGTCTGAATTTGTCAATGTCCACCAAAATCAGCAAAAGTGCTGGGAATGCTAATATTATGTAAAATAAAAAAGGCTGAAAAAAAAAATTGTTCAACAGTAAACAACAAATTTTTTGATGGGTTAACCATTAAGAAGAAAAATATTTGAGTACATACCTTTAAAAGCAGGAAGAGACTCAATCCATTTCATCAATTCTTCTGCCTTTGATTTAAACGTATCAACAAGTTTAGAGGCCACCAACTGACCATTGTCCAGCAATGATAATTTGCTTTCTAAGATTTGTATGTGATGGTTTTTAACAGCCAATTTGTAACATACAAAACAACTATGTCGAAGGATCTAGAGAGAAAGAAATGGCAAAAAAGGGAAAAAAGAAAATCAGTTGAAGATTTTTAATGAATTTATTGTCAAAATCAAACATGAAATAGAAATCATTTAATATAGTTTGGTCTATCAATCTGGACTCATTTTTGTCAGATTTTTTCACTAATTATATATAGATATAGGTATATAGATAGGTATGAACAGATAGATAGATAGATAGATAGATATAGATAGGTATGAACAGAGATAGATAGATAGGTAAGTATGAGCAGAGACAGATAGATAGGTAAGTATAGATAGATAGATAGGTAGTATGAGCAGAGATAGATAGATATAGTATGAACAGAGATAGATAGGATAGGTAGGTATGAACAGAGATAGATAGATAGATAGGTAGGTATGAACAGAGATAGATAGATAGATAGGTAGGTATAGAGATAGATAGATAGGTAGGTATAGATAGATAGGTAGGTATGAACAGAGATAGATAGATAGATAGGTAGGTATGAACAGAGATAGATAGATAGATAGGTATGAACAGAGATAGATAGATAGATAGGTAGGTATGAACAGAATAGATAGATAGATATAGGTATGAACAGAGATAGATAGATAGATAGATAGATAGATAGGTAGGTAGGTATGAACAGAGATAGCTAGATAGATAGATAGGTATGAACAGAGATAGCTAGATAGATAGATAGGTATGAACAGAGATAGATAGGTAGGTAGATAGGTATCAACAGAGATAGATAGGTATCAACAGAGATAGATAGGTAGGTAGATAGGTATCAACAGAGATAGATAGGTAGGTAGGTATGAACAGACTTTGCAGATAAATAGATAGATATGAACAAACATAGATAAAGATAAACTTTGCTAAAATCCAGATCCTTAAATATAGTTTTGTTATTCAATTTGTGTTCATGGACCTTCATTTTTTGTCTTTATTGTTATTTTTACAAACCAAATTCTAATCATATTTACATTTGTTTCATTTAAATCAATAATCTCAAAAATAAACTTTGTACAACATTTGAATTTTTATTGGATGTTTATTAATACTTATTATTTTATTTCTTATGAGCTTTTCATACCAATTTTAACAGGTGCATTTTCAGTGAAGTGATAGAAAGTCTGCTCGGCTCTCCAGGTCTTTTATAAGTATTCTAGCTGATTTTAACAGTGCTAGGGTCTGGATAGTCTTGATTCTTCCTGCGATCTCCAGTCCTCCTAGTTTCTTTTCCAGGTGTTTGGAGATTGTTTCAAGGGTTCCAACTAGAAATGGTATCACCATCACCTTCATGCTCCATAGTTTTCAGCTCTCTGGCAAGATCCAGGTATTTGTCTATCTTTTCGCTTTCTTTTATTTTTTCTCTATGGTCTATTGGGATAGCAAAATCCACTGTTGGCATCCATCCGTCTACTAAAGATGATACTGTAGTGTCCCAAAACACATGGAACCACATAGCCTGGGTGGGTTAATACAGAGGATGAGCTGTCGCCCAAGCAGCAGGTTTTCCCTTTCCACATTGCCACTGTGGGCCAAAGGAAAGACAAAAAATTTTTTTAAATAAAAAACAATGCAATTTGGCAATGATAGCATCATTGCCAATTGGCAATGATGCTGGATAGTGCTGAAGTTCAGCATCACACCACTTTAGAGACAACAGTTCCAGATTTGATTTCAGGGTTGACTCCCCTAACATTTCTTTGGAATGAGGTTATAGCTGCTAGGCAGTGGAGGTTGGTAATCTGAACATCAGTTATGTAAATGAGAGTAATCTCCCCTTGTTTGTTTCACTTTGAGGAAGCCGTTTGTTTTGGTCAGCCATTTTCATTTCACTGTAAATCTACACTGAAAATACAAATTTGTTTGACTCTATACAACTGCATGTTTTTAACACGAAAATATCATAAAACATGTTCTTAATAACAATTAAGTCCATTTCCAATAATGCGCAAGCATAATTAAGAACACATTTTATGATATTTTCGTGTTAAAATTTGCAGTTGTATTGATTCATTCAAATTTGTATTTTCAGTGTAGATTTACAGTGAAATGAAAATGCCCGACCAAAACACACGGCTTCCTCAAAGGGAAACAAACTAGAAGAGGTTACTCTCATTTATGTAGCTAATGTTCAGAGTACCTGGAGGTTTTATAACCTTTTTTTCCTTGTCTGGATAGATTGCTGTCCAAGGCTAAGTAGCCTTATCTATCCCAATTGGGGAATTATGTGAGTAGTAAGTATCTCAATCCTACTACAATCAATGTGGATGGCTGTTGGCTCATCCACACTTTGACAGCTCTCGTTTTTAGTGATGACGGGTGTCTACACATGCGACCAGACAAGCTAAGGTGTGCCTGATGGAGGTTTCAGTTTAGTCACCGACAACCCTTCTATTGAAAAGGTAGTACTAGTTTATATGGTACTAGTAGCAAGTAAGAAGAAAGACTTGTCTTGGTCTGACTTGACCAGACAAAATCCACTACAATATAAGATTTTTTTTCTCTGAATTTTTTAGATGAGGCTTGATAATTAGTATTACTAGCAAATATATGCACCCTCCGGGTGCAAGTATTTAAGTTTTAATATAATAAAATATATTATATTAGAAAGGCTAATGAAACTGAATAAGAATGCAGATAAAAAAATTTGGACCAGAGGGGTTATAATTGAAAAATAGAACAACTTTGAAACTAACTCTTCAATCATTTTCCATTACTCCCGTCTTTCATTGTTACATTTTCCTAATTTAACAATTTAGTTAAAATAGGAAGTAAAGAATAAAATTACAGTTATTTCGTCTTGTTGAGGAATTTCTTTTAAGATTTATCCCCGAGATTTTTGCTCATATTTAATAAGATAAAACCAAACAATTAGAAATCAATAATACTAAACATATATTTATTAAAATCAAATTTTTAAGATCAATATGCAAATTAGCCTTCCCATTCACACTGTAAACCGCTATTTTGTTGTATATATAAATACAATTGCCTGTTATTAGTATGTAGATATGGCCTAGTCTTAATGATGTAAAACAATTTTATTAATAATTGAATAATTGAGGTTTAAATAAAATCATGGAGAATGTGATGTAAATAATGAAGGGAATTGTGACTTGAATAGTAATATAGTTTCGGTTACAGACAAACAAACCCATAATCTCAATTATAATAAGATTTGTATTATTCGGACTATTGTCCTAATCTTCATTGTTATCTGTACAACATTTCGGCTGATGTGCTCTCCGGCCTTCTTCAGGTATTTTTTTTTCGAACTCGTGAACCTTCTTGTCGTAATCGGGAGCCATCACAGAACTTTGAACCTAACCCTTTATTCACTCCACAGGGGTGTTAAGCATTATTCTATGTTACTACTCCCAGTGACCAGGATTGAACCTGCAGTCAAGAGATAACTGTCACTTAGAACTGTCTTAACCTAACTCCTTTATCCACTATGCTATGTGTCCAATTGGACAAGAAATTCCTGAAAAAGGCCAAGGGCACACTGGCCGAAACATTGTACAGATAACAATGAAGATGATAGAATAGCCTGAATAATATAAATAATACTAATAGGATTTCTTATCTTCACTCTATGCAAGTTTTTCAAACCAGTTCCCGCCCTGTCGGCTGGGGCGTTAGAATGCACCGACTGCACCTCTGCAGAGGGGTAAGACTCCCCCAATGGGGCCACCTGTTGGCCGTGGGTGGCGACCCGTGATGCTTAAGGATAGAGCCCAGGTGGATGAGCAGTTCATGACATGCAATACTCCACTTTGGCCCTATCTTGGGCTAGACGGGCGGTCGGAGAGGCCCCCTCCGATCAATCGGCTGGTCACGTCAAGCCCTAGCACCTATATGATTGTCACAACCCTATTGCCCTTATGGTAAGCCTCAACCCCTTTTTATCATATGGGTGCTAGAAGTCGGTGGCTGCGGGTCTACATGTCCTGGGAATGACGTTAAACTCTATCTGATGGTGAGGTTCCAGTTTTGGAAGTTTGGGGAATGTGGAGCACCCCTTCATCACCATTGCTCCCTAGTCCACTCTGACCCGGAGTGGTAGTACCTGTTAGGGTCCCATCTATGGGTTAAATAGAAAAATGTATTTATAAAAAAAATTGTATTATCCATTAAGAATTGATTTATTTCAAAACTTTATCGGCATTAAATGACCCACTGAGGTTGATATGCCGTAAAACAAAACAAAATCAAACCAGTTCTACCAAGTGATTTTCCACTGACCTCCAAGTGAGTAAGAATCTCCTCAGATCACCAGGACTCTTAAATATTCTTGTAAGTAAAAGTAAAGTCTGCAGAGTGGCCTATTGATGGTATCAATCAAACAGTGATGGAGTCTATCCCCTTTTTGCTAGCCCTAGACCAGGGAGAGTGCCTTTGCTGTGGATTGCATACAATATCATCATCCAGGATTTGAAGTCGGGTCATCATGTCCATTTTCTATGATGATAACCATTACATCACATGCACCTCAACTTGAATGACACTTGCAAGTCAAGAAAAAATAAGCACTAATCCATACAAACACTCAGAGACAATTGAATGTACAGAGAGTTAGTATTATTTGTATTATTCGGACTATTGTCCTAAACTTCATTTCAGCCGATGTGCCCTCTGGCCTTCTTCAGGTATTTCTTGTCGAACTCAGGAACCTTCTTGTTGTAATCAGGAGCCATCACGGAACTTTGAACGTAACCCTTTATTCAGTCCACAGGGGTATCCTGTTCTCATTCTTCTAACCATAGCTGGGGTACAGGGGTTAAGCTGAAGAAGGCCGGAGGACAAAACGTTGTACAGATAACAATGAAGATGAACTCAATAGTCCAAATAATACAAATAATACTAATTATCAAACCTCATCTTAAAAATTCAGAAAAATACTACAGAGAGTTGTCTTGTACTTACTTTCCACATTGCTTGAAAAACGACTGGATTGTAACAGGAAAGGGGAAGTTGAATATGGCCAAAATGACCGGTACAGAAATGTCGATTTTGACCACAGGTCACACAAGTTTCATTCTCAGTTGAACCTACAGAGTTAAAAAAAAATTTTTCAAAACAAAAAAAATTTTTTTAGATTAAAAACAAAATTGAATATAATATAAAAACAGAATTTTTTTTAAATTCATGAACAAAAAACAATCTTAATTTAAAAACTTTTATATGTCCTACCTATGAATAATAAATGTATGTCTCAATCCTCATAAATACGGGGATATTATGCTGACTGAGTAGTCTTATACCACTAGCAGTGGTTTACCTTCTTCCACACTACTAGCAAGTATTGTATTTTGTTAATGTTATAAAGATTCCATTTCATTTCAGCCTCCGTTTGGTTATTTCTCATTTGTTAGGTTACAATACAAACAAAAGAAAGTTTTATTTAAGATTTTTTTTAAATTCTAATTTGAAAATGAAAAAAAAAAAAAACAAAGAATATTAATAAAACAAAAAATAAAAGGTGAACATGCTAAAAACTTAAAAATTTAACTCTTAAAACCTGAGCAACGACTATTTTTACTGCTACATAGAACAGTTGTTCCCAAACATATACATGCCGTAAACTAGTACATACCAAAATATTGCAAAAATTTTGATTCACCTTAATAGCAGCCTTCTATTTAACACTTTACATTTTTAATTAATTTTTTTCAGACAGGAGCCCAGGGTAGAGGGATGCATGGGAATGTTTTGGGTTATTTTATGTATAGTGATCAGGGAATTGCATTTACATTTTTTGTGTAGTTGTATATTTTTGCACATGTGTAGTGTTTTCACCATTGTAGTGGGCACAGCATTAAATTATTAAGTGATGGAAGGAGATGCTCTCAAAGTAGTTTTGACTAATGAGAAGAGAGCCCTTTGGTTGAAATTCCAAGTTTACTTCTCCTAGACTGGTTGCCATACCAAGGTTAAAGAGCCCTGTCTACCCTACTATTTACCCACAGCTGGAGGGAGAAAAGTCAGATTCATACTTTTGACAAGGGTATTAGCACTATGTGGGTAAATTCTGAAGACAACCACAACACAGTGTGAAGTTTCAATCCTTTACCCTATCTATGTGTGAAATCTATCAACCAACCTATTTGTTGACTCGCACTTAAGATTCTCAGCTGACAGAGTCAACACCATCTTTTATTTTTTTTATTGCCCTCCAAACATAATGTAACGTATGGTCCTATCAAATAAAAATCATTTTTAAACAGATCTATTCAACCTATAGATGGAACCCTAACAGGTACTACCACTCTGACACAAATTTTCAATAATTTATTTATGAATAAATTTTCTTTTGAAATAAGTTTTGTGTGCGAAATATTATTAGAACTATTTTTAATTTTTCGGGTAGACCCCCCCCCCCAAATGATTTTTATAAAGAAAAAAAAAAAAGTTTTTTTTTGTTTTAACAAATAATTCACTGTCATATAAAGATAGATCATTAAACAATTTAAATAAGTAGCCAAATATCCAGAATTATCACTGCTTCAGCTTTTCTTAATGCTTTATTACATGTCATTATGCTACTGATGACTGACAAGTATAATGAATTAAACAAAAATATTTTGATTTCGAGATGGTCCAAGCCCCGTTCGGGACGGTCATTAAAAAAGTTAGTGTCGGGGCCTGATGGACTCGTTAACCATAGTTCAATTCCTCAACAAAGCTGTTTTGATTTCATATGGCACTAATACCCTTGGGAAAGGTATGAATCCAATTCTCCCTCAAGCTATGGGTAAATAGCAGGACAGACCGGGCTCTTTAACCATGGCTAGGTAACCAGTCTAGGAGAAGGAAAACTCTGAATTGAAACCTGTTAAACTTTGCATAAGAAATTGACCTGGTGTCGCATCCTGATTGTGTGGAGGGGTTGGTGTATATATATATATAAATATATATATAATATATATATATATAGTATGTCTATACTTACCAAGAGCTGGATCGTACATGCTTCCTGAAATCGGATGAAGTAACATGTCAAAACATTCTGGAATCGTGACCTCTTTGACACTGAGTTTTAAGATTTCATCCTGTGTGAACATCTTGAAAGACACATTATCTAATGTGGCCGCTGACGTGATATCCCATTCTGGATACTCCATCTTGTCAAAGTCTGAAAATTAAAAGAAAACAGTAAAATCATGTAGAAATATGATTAGATTGATTTTGATGGTACATCAACCCACCTAGGGTTAATTTATGCCTAGAGGTTAGAGGATTATGTTCATTGTACAGGGTGGTCCTAAAGTCTTGTCACCCCCTAAATATTTTTCTTTTTAGAAACCCTTTATCTACCAGAGCATCGCAAACTGGCCAATGATCAAAATGCCAATTCTTCATCCCGAAAAACAGCCAAGATTGTCAGCTCTTAGAGTGAAAAAAGAGAAATGAATTAAAAGAAAACAGTTGAATCATGTATGATTAGATCAATTGATTTTAATGGTACATCAACCCATCTAGAGTTATTTTGTTTTATTTGACTAGTGCTTAGGGGATTCTGTTTATTGTACAGCATCATCCTAAAGTCTTGTCACCCCCTACATATTTTTTTTTAACCCTTTATCTACCACTGCCATCCGCAATAGCCATGTCCCAAATGGTTGACAAGCTAGTATCATATCGCTCACCCTTTACTACTGAATAGAAATCTATTCATTTCTCTTTTTTTAAACTCTAAACCATTGTCTTAAGCTTATTCAAATATACACACTCCTTTAAATAACACCATAAAAAGAAGTCGGGCAGACAAAGCAGATGAATGGGGACAAATTTTTAATTTCTTGGAATTTTTGGTGACAGAATATGTCACCAAAAATTTTTGTTGTTGAAATTATAAACCTCCAGTTAGTTGAATAGTAAATTCTTCTTCATTCTTTCACATTGATTGCTTTTATTTCTTAGGTTGACTAAAAATAAAATTAGAAACAGGAACGGTACAAATTTAAAAAAATGTTTTTTGTATTTTGTGGGTCCACTC
The DNA here is from genome assembly GCA_023376005.1 of Doryteuthis pealeii. Lineage (NCBI taxonomy): Eukaryota > Metazoa > Mollusca > Cephalopoda > Myopsida > Loliginidae > Doryteuthis > Doryteuthis pealeii. The sequence continues at coordinate 41,590,183 of CM042157.1, read as the reverse complement.
TGTATTTTACACATATTAGCAATGCTAATCTATTTGGTTTCAATGAAAACTACCAAAAAGCAGATATTCACGTGTGAAATAATCCTATGAGGAAATATATGATATACAGGGAATATGTAGATAGCTCACAAACTAGATTTAATTTGGAGTTACCTTTAAATTGGTAAGAAATGAGTTTTTCAAGATGTTATTAAAAGGAGAAACAACATTTACCTCCCTTGAACTATTTTTAATATTTATTGTCCAGCCAATTTTGCCAGCAATATACGGCATAATCGACACTACAATGTTATGAACGGGTTAATAACTGAATAGATCAAAGGCATTTAACAAAAAAAACAACAACAGATACCTCAGAAACTGAGTTGGCATAAAATAATAAATTGAATAGAGCATTGTATATTTATCACTTCAATGTTGGGTTCGGTGACACGTTATAAGTGCAACAGGTTACGCATTTTACCAGGCATTTATAACGAAACCTTAGTTAATTTTCACATTGTGGTTAATTATGCTTTCATCTTGTAGACGTGTGATGTTAATTATTACTATTATTTTCAATTTATTATCTAATCGTTACTATCATTTAAGTTGATTAGTGACAAAAAAAAATTAAGCAGAAAAATTAAGCCAGTCCATATATAGGTCTGCGAAAATCGACATATATACCCAATACTTGTGGCCTTGTCCATTTTAAATTAAATCATGAATTCCAGAAATTTTAATTTACTTCATTTTTGTATATTTTATATTTTTAATTGATCAACTTCCTCCAAACGTGGCTACTGGAGGATATTTTGTCATCGACTGAAATGCGGTTAAATGAATTAAAGATTACCTGTCGTTTTTTTTTTTTATCCTGTTAAGTAATACATTTTTTTTAAAAAGACAATACTTATGTGATGCCTTAAAAGAAGAAAACATTAACTAAACAATTCGTATTTTTATAGTATACACAGCACACACTGATTGACAACGAATACAAGTTCGAACCTTCTCGTAAACAAATCTAAATTCAATAATTCAAGTTTCAGAAATGCACAGAATAAATTTGATCCAAAATTTGTTTAATTAATAAATCTTTTAATTTATATTTAACTCAGTGATAATCGATAAAAAAAAAATAATGATTTTCACGTTTCATTTCTCATATTTAATTAACATGTCAAAATATGAATATTATTCAATTAAAGACTAAAGAATATAGCAATTTAACTATTCTATAGAGATAAAGAGAAACGGTATAGTAAAATTTAACAAACTATCTCATAAAGAAAAAGAAATTTACTGGCATTCTTTTTTTAAATCAAGTTTAAAAAAAACACGTGGTTTAAAAATGAAAAAGAATATTCCTTTACAATCTGACAAAAACTATTCTTGTTATTGTCATTACTGGCGAGTAATTTTACAACGAAAGGTAAATTTTCATGATTATCTCATCTGATTAAGATCTAAAAGATATACATATAAAAATGTTACTAACCTTAAATTTAGGTTTATAATATCAAATAACAAGAATTCATTCGACAACTCGATCGGGAATCGTTACTTTTGCGGCACGTGGGTCCAAACAGGAAATTGAATTAATCGAAGCGGTGACAATTATTTCACAGAATCCTCAAACGAACAGCAGAATAAAATATTACTGCATTTGAGAATGTTTTCTTATAATTATTCTTTTTTTTATTTTTACTATAAAATATTTACTGTTGCATTTGTTATTTTTTAAGAAATCTTTAAGAATGCAATGGAAAAATGATTAAATTCATTTTAAAACGTTTACTTGAAAACCCGTAAAAATACTATTGAAAGGGGGAGATAACTCTAATATCAAGTACGAATGCGCATTTACAAAACGTTTACAAAAAGTTTCTTTTTTGTTATGTTCCTTTATTATTTTGTTTTTTGTTTTTTTTGTTTTAGGAAATAAATAAATAAAACATATAAAAAGTAAAGTAGTTCAATTTATATGATAACTAAATTGTCACTTGTTCTATTTCTATAATTGTTTTGTATTTATTTTATATTCATTTTTATTTTATATTTACTTTGTTTTCTATTTTGTTTTATTTACTACTAGTAAGACCTGTGGATATACCACAGTATGATAATTTTATGATTACAACGTTTGATATATATTTACTAAAGAGCTATTGCTAAACAACTCATTATGCGAAAAGTACAATAATCTTGATTTAAGTTTCTCTCACTCTTTTTTCTTTCTTTCATTCTTTTCATCTTTTCATCATATTCGATTGAAAAAGTTAGCGTTATCGCTTCCGCGCACTCACCCTTTTCTCTCTATTTTCCCCTATTCTCTTCCTTTCATTCATTCACTTTTATTATTTTTTCTGTGTAGCATGTTCTTTTTCTTCTCTTTCTTTCTTTATAATAAAAAAAGGAATAGTCCATTCATTATTTAGCTGAGGTGACGGCACTCATAATAAATAAAAATCCGGCGGATAGGTTACACCAGATAATCATGATTTACATTTTTGCATTTTATCTTGGATGATTTGGACAGTTTCATTATTAACCAGAGGGTGCTGCAAGATGATAACGGTCGAAGATTAAGGAACAGGAATATTGATATATAGTTTTGTTTTATATTCATTTACTATGTTTTACTTAGTTTGACTTAATATCTTATTGTTGTTGGGTTTTTTTTAATCATATGATATAGAGTAAGCCATTTTTTATCTCATTATAAAAAATCTTTTTTTTTTTATTTTATGATATTCAGTATTAATAAATAACATTTATTATAAAAAGATATATTATAGTCAATCAGCATTTGTTAATTTCTCTGACTTTATCTTTCATTCTATGGGAGTAAAATGAGTAAATCAATCCGACAGTATGTGGATAAATGTCTACAAACACGGGATGTTAAACTGGATGGAAGTTTATTATTGGTGGTAATGTCGACGATCAAACGTTTCTGTTTATATATAAAAAAAAATTTAAAACCTTCCTCAGGACAATATGATACAATTAAAGGAAAAGGGGTATTTTGTTGTTCACAAGGTGATGGAAGTTTTTGCATTGAGTTGAGTTTGGAAATATGTAGAAAAGTTTTAAACCCGTTCATTGATTAGCGTTCAAATTGAATGTTCATGGTGTGATTGGTACACGCGAAAACGAAAGCCAAGATGTGATTGGAACACTAGGAAAACGTGTGACATATTCCTTACAGATACCAATGTTTTAAAAGACGAGATAAGTATTAATTGTCTGACTATTTTTTTTTGTTTTGTTTTGCTTTATTTATTTATTTTCGTTTTCGCATGTACCAATTACGCCATGAACATTCTATATATATTAATATTCTATGACAGGGTAACTCTATTTTTAGATTTGATGAAATATTTGGGTTAGTGACCATTACCGTTTTTGGTTTGGTTTGATTTCTGTATTTAATGGCATATCACTCTTCATGGGTTATTTAATGCCAAAGCCATCTTGTAGAAGAACAATACTGGACTATTTCATCCATAGCTGGGGAGTAAGGAGTGAGGAGGTTCATACCTTTACCAAGGTTATTAGACAGAAAGTAGATTAAGTGATACTAAAGTTTAAATTTGCTTAGTATGATGTCACAGTCTGGCATATTAGCCACTGTGTTGCTAGCTCCACGACTTGTGGTTTTGAATTCAGAGTTTCTCCTTCTCTTAGTTGTGTTGCCTTTTACAGACAAAAGAGCCCAATCTTTTCTACCCTATTTACACCCTTCTCAGGAGCATTAACACAAAGTGAAATGTAAGCAATCTCACCCAGGATTTGAACTCAGTTCACCGAGTTTACTTGTTATGTCTGTAACTTTTATGTTGTAATGGTTAATGAAATGGCAGTTGCCGATTTGTTTTAAAAAGGGGGAGTAAGAATCCCAAAAATGCAGTAACGGAAACCAACAGACGCTGAATTCAAAAATCGAGCGCCAAAAAGAAGAAGCGGGAATTTCAGTAGTTCTGAGTATGACAAGCAAGAGTCGTCACGCAACAAGTCAGCTCCATTATCAGCAAATGAAAGAAGATAAAATATGAACTATTAATACCACAATATAAAAGAAAGGACTTGCCCGGTATGCTGTTCTACATTTCTGTAACTCTATTTAATACAGATTGTTTATTTAATACGACTCCGTTATTTTTCCATTGTGTTGAGTTTTGTTTAAAGTTAGTAAGTTGTGTACAACCTATATATAAAATATATATAACTCACAACTTGCTACAATGTCACATGATTTCCGAAATTCATAATTGCACATTTTTTTCACCAACCAAAGGATTAAATACAAAACTATTTTAAATATTCATCCTTATGATCGGGTATTCCGGTTTATCGCAGTCGGTAGAGCAACCACTTTGGAATCGCAAAGTTCTGAGTTTGATACCGGTCCTCACCAATTGGTGTATGAGTTGCGCAGCTTGGATAGTCTGATCTGTGCGTTAAAGTCGGGAGCTGGCGGTAGGCGTGAGATTCCACCTAAGCAAAAACAATCTCCCTGGTTTAGTGATAGCGAAAAGGGGATAGACTCCCTCGCTGTCTGGCTGATACCGGCAATAGGTCACTACGCCACCTTTACTTTTTACTTTTATTGGTATTTGATGTACGAGGGTCATTCAAATAAATGAGCAAATTCCTTTTTTTTTTTAAATAAAAATAAATCTCTTTTCAGAATTTTTTGTTCCGTAAATGTAAACTCTGCATTTTTTTGGAATTGGTTTATAGCAAAAATTATTTGAATCTACCAAAAATATTTCTTTTGATAGTCACAAATCAGAGTGCTCCAGGTGTGAACAGAGGACTATTATCAGTTTTCTATTGATTGGTTGGCTGGTTGGTTGGTTGGATTTTACAGCATGTCAACCTATTGGGTCATTTTATTCAGAAGATGCTTTTGTTTTATTCATCGTTACAACTCACTCAAGGGTGCTCCAAGCTGCATAAATGCCACCAGACTTATTGAACAGAAATGCGATTAGATATAGGAAATAAAATTAATATTAGTTTTTCAGTAAAAAATACAACGCTAATTTGTATGGGTAATTCCTTTAAACTCTTTTATATAAGCATGAGTTTATATTTCATTGTTTTAATCATTCTTTGGTAAGGACTAACATTCTACACACTAGTAACTTATTGAATTTTTTTTATTTCCATACTTATAGGTATGGTCAAAATGTCACCAAAAATTTTACCTTTTTTTTTACCCTCACCTACCCATGAATAAAAATTCGGACCATATGACCTTTAGGCACCCCTTTTGCTTTGCTGATTCATAAGTACATTTTTTCATTTACACCGTCAACATCCGGTTGTTTGTTAATAGACGATTTTTAGAGGGTTTTTTTAATTATAAAACTAACCCCTAAACCTACCCCTAACTGCTAACCCCTAACAAACAACCGATGTTGATGGTGTAAATGAAAAAATGTTTTATGAATCAGCAAAGCAAAAAGGGTGCCTAAAGGTCATATGGTCGAAAAATTCCACAAAATTCGGAAAAATGAATTAAATCAATATAATTTTTGCTGGAATGATTTTGAAAAATCCCGAAAAAATTATTTGTTTTCCAGTAAATGGGAGAATTTTCTTAAAATCTTTACCTGTCAAAATGGCGCTTTTTTGCCTTTTTTTTTCTGTCTTAAAGATCTACCCTTTATAACATGATCTATAATTAAGAAATTTATAGAAAATTAAATATAACTTCAGGTTCTCTTCTCAAGGAAAAAATTAAGATAAGATGAAAATTTACAATTTCAATTTTTTTTTATAAAAGTTTAAAGTGTGAGTGGTGTTGTATTGAAATTTTGGCCATACCTACATACTCAGATTTCCCAAATTTATCTTCTCTTATCTCCCTTGGATAATTTTTTTTTACGTAATTTGTTGAAGTTATCTCCCTTCCCCTAAAAATTACGCACTTATATTTTATTTGTTGGGTTGTTTTGTTTTACGGCATATCAACCCTTTTCATTTCATTTAATGCCAAATCAAGTCATTTTGATAAACAAAGGACTCAGATTGCTTACAGTACCAGCTGTTGTTTATGTGGTCACCAAATTAAGCATTGAACAGGCTCATCGCTGCTTAACTTCGGTGATCTAGCGGGAACCGGTAATTTGTTTGCTTGATTTGTCTCAAGATCTAGGAGATTATCAAATATCAATGTCGAGTCATTTATAGTATCAGCGGGGTAAGAAAGATTCTAAGCGACGTTGATGTTATCTTCAAGACGTGACCGACAGTACTGGGTTCCATAGTGTTACGATTCACGTGGCCATTTCAGATGAATGCAGTTTTACAGTGGAGATTCTTTGTGGCATAATGTTGATCCTTTCTTCAAGTAGAAAGATGTAGTATCAGTTTTAATCCTTGTCTGTTGATCTGTCCATAGAATAAAATTGTATCAGAGTTATCCTGTCTTGAAGCAGAAAGTTGTATTAGATATAACCCTTGTCTGTTGATCTGCCTTCAAAGTAGAAAGTTGTATCAGAGTTGATCCTGTTGATCATTCCTTTAAGCGAGTAAGTTTAGGACAATTTATCAACACCGTTAAATTGTAAATTAAATACATGTTTGGGCGTTTTTGATTGGTTAATTCAGCATCTGCTTTTGGAACAGTTTATAGATATAAGTTGCGGTTTTTCGCACACCTTATACCATAAAATAATCCAACACATAGTATAACATTTGTTTAAAAGAAAAAAAAATGCTAGAGCACGAGGAAGACAGATAAATAAATTAATAAAAACTGTTGGCATTTTTTCAGGGTTGTGGGGAGGTTCTTGATTCTATTGATTTAGCAAACCTCCATTTCCACTTCTACGTCAGTGACAATGCCCTCCCATAGTTTAGGGAGACAGTAGACTTCGAACGTTAATGCTACTCTGGATTTCAAACTGTGAGAACATTCTCAATCGTGTTCTCAAGGCCATACAAAAATCGAGCAGCAACAGCATAGTAGTGGCGCTTGCTCCATCCAAAAGCCCAAACGAAAGCCAAACGAAAAATGCCTAAGAAGGAGCTAAAACAAAGAATTTGAACTAAAATGCTTCTTCGGTCAGTAAAATGGTAATTCCTGTGTGTGGAGTTGAGTGAGGGAGAGGCTTTCTGTGATTGGATATACCAATCACGTGATGAGCCCAGAAGTTTGACCGCAAAATACCAAAAATCACCAGAAGAGACCCCGGGCCAGCTCCGATGAGGCAGCGACTTTAAATCCTCTCCAAGAAATCACCCTAAGATACCAGATATCTTTTCCAGCACATCGGTAAGTCCCTCAAGCTCAACTTTATACACAGGAAGGACTTTGTATTGTAATTCATTGTTTTATTTGTTCTTTAATAAATTGTTAGAATTAAACTAAGTTCTAATTTATTTATTTGTTGCTATTAACCTTCGAATGCTACACTAAAACAATCGACTCAACCAGAACTTGAAGCAAAAAAAAAAGAGAAACCAAGAACTTGCACTGAGAGAAAAAAAGGCTATTTATTTGAAATACAAACAACCTCGTCCAGGATTTGAACTCGTCTTGCCGTATCCATTTCCATTACACCACGTGCCTGGTTCGTGCATGTGTAGCAAACGGGCTGTGATCTCGAAGACTGAAAGGTTCTTTTTTTCGTATGTTTGTAGATTTGGAAACCCTGATTCGTCGCCAGCATTTTAGTTGGATGTGATATACCCGGACACTTCGTGGCATAAACCTGTATGTAGTATGGTATATCATTGAGTGGATACATATATGCAAAAAACTATGAATTAACAATTTTTATTCACAGGGCAAACTTAGAAGAATAAATACAAGAATAACAGGAGTAATATAAATAGTTGTATGAAGGAAATATCCTAATAGAAAAATAGTCTTTTGGTAGAGAAGTTTTGAGATCCTTGTTATACAGCAAGCAGAAAGGAAGGTAATCTGAACATTAGCTACATAAATGAGAGTAACCTCCCCTTGTTTATTTCACTTTGAGGAAGACTTATGTTTTGGTCGACCATTTTCATCTCACTGTAAATCTATACTGAAAATACGAATTTGTTCGAATCAATACAACTGCATGTTTTAACACAAAAATATCATAAAATGTGTCCTTAATTGTGCTTGCGCATTATTGGAAATGGACTTAATTGTTATTAAGAACACATTTTATGATATTTTCGTGTTAAAACATGCAGTTGTATTGATTCGAACAAATTCGTGTTTTCAATGTAGATTTACGGTGACATGAAAATGGCCGACCAAAACATAAGGCTTCCTCAAAGTGAAACAAACAAGGGAGATACTCTCATTTATGTAGCTAATGTTCAGATTACCGAAAGGAAAATGTAGACCTACATGTTGAGCGTGTTCTTGTGTGTCATTCGGTACGGGGTTGCTAGGACGAGAAACCACTGTCTTGTAGACTATATATACGTTGTTACCTGTGTCGAATCTATAAGTTGAAAGCGAAATTTGACATTGGCACTTCTGGTTTTATAAGGCTGCTTGCTACGCCACCTAGCGTCCACTGGAAGAGTCGTGGCAAGTAAGAAATGAAATCCTACATATACCATTTTGTCAGCATGACCAACTTTTAGTCAAAGGGGAATTTTTTTATTTTTTTTTTATACCTCGGCTTGGTACTGATATTCTATTGATTTCTCCACTAAATATTTCATTTCATCGTCACAGTTTTGGATTCAGCATAATATATTTGACCATGAAAACATCGCAGGCCAGTATAATCTGTCTATAGCAGCCCATATCTTTCCTACATATATTGTCATCGTTTTCTGTGGATGAGATATTACTAAGTAAATGAACTGGACTACTAATTTCAAAGTCTTACCATACAGTGCAGATATCTCTCTATCTTTGTTATAACATGTATAATATATGAGCGTCTAGCAGAATGATCTATAGGGTTCAGAGGCGCGTGTGTAATGGTTAGAGTCGTAGGAAAAGGACTCTTCGATCCGAGTTCAAATCCTGAGCGGAGCTATTTGCCTTTCCCAGGGCGCTAATATCCCAATAAAAGGTATGCATCTAAGTACTCTCCCTCCAGCTATGGGTAAATAGTAGAGCAGACGGGGGTCTTTAAACTTGACTAGGTAACCAGTCTAGGAAAAGGAAAACTCTGAATTCAAACCTATTGAACCCCGCTTAAGAAATTGACCTTGTGTTACAAAATCTGGAAGCCTTCCACAAAAAAAAGCAGTTGTACAGCCACTTACCTCCTATCACACAAACCATCCAAGTAAGAACAGACACACCGCTGGAGAAATAAGAATGAACAATTAAGTGACGTTCTCCCGTGGACACCTACACAAATTTAATTTTGATTTAAAAAATTCACATGGACACCGATCGCCAAAGACTTACATTGATCAGCTCTGTATGGATACTGGATGTCGTGATGAGGACTTGCCAGGAGCGATAACCGATAGGGACGGGTGGTTGAGAGGGAGTCATGTGAATCCGTGCTGTCAGCACGACATGAGGACATATACTCTTGTTCCTTAATCTTCCGACTATTATCATCTTGCAATACTCTCTGGTTAATAATGAGACCATCCAAATCGTCCAAGATGAAATGCAAAAATGTAAATCCTAAATATCTGGTGTTGCTTATCCGCAGAAATCTTATTTCTTATGAATATCGTCACCGGAGCTTAATAATGGATCATTCAGTTTTTATTAGAAAGAAAGAAAGAGAAGAAGAAGGACATGCTACACAGAAAAAATATAATAAGAAAAAAGAAAGAAAGAGAGCAGGGGAAAGATACAAAGAGGGAGTGGGCGCGCGGAAGTGATAACGCTAATCTGTTTCAGTAGAACATAATGAAAAGATGAAAAGAACGAAAGAAAGAAAACAGAGAGAGAGAGAGAGAGAGAGAGAGAGAGAGAGAGAGAGAGAGAGAGAGAGAGAGAGAGAGAGTTAAATCATGATTATCATACCTTTTACATATTGAACTATATTGCAACAGCTCTTAAGTAAACATCAAATGTTGTAATAATTAAATTTAAATTGTCATACTGTGGTATATCCACAGGTCCTGCTAGTTATATATAATTATAATCATCGCCTCGAATGATACAAGAAACGACAATATTCTCAATATTCAAACATTAGTGAAAATTTACTAAAAATGGCATAAAGTAATCCGTGTTTTAAATCCCCATTTCTCTGTCAAATCTTTGAATATCGAATTTCTAAGTGGCGTCATTGTAATCTTCATCTCAAAGAATAAATAATATAATTATAAGATTCTAATGGATGCCGTATACTTGTGTGTCATAATGTAAAATGGAAGCTCGATGTCGCCGAGCGTAATTATATTAAATTTAGAATAAGAAACATGTCGCCATTTTTATTTATGTTCTTAGCCCAATAGATCATTCTGTCGCCCCCTCCCTGGATTAAAACTATAATTGAAAATGTATATTTAAAGAGTCGTATGTTAAAAATCCTCTGACAATTATACGCACTTAATAGTTCTAGAGAAGATATTTAGTCACCCCCCCCCACTCACCAAGGTCCAATAGTAGCATTAGTATATAAAATATCATCATCATCATCATCATGCCACGCTAACAGCACGGATATCCATGACTCTCTCTCTCTCTCTCTCTCTCTCTCTCTCTCTCTCTCTCTCTCTCTCTCTCCAAAAATCCAAGAATCTAAGTGTATTTAATAGTGGAAAGATTTTTTGGATGAGTCAACACAACGCCAGCTGTCGGTTTCTTATTAGTCGATGGATGTCACCTGGTGAAGTGTGGAGGGGAGGTAGTGAGAGAAGAGAATGAAAATTTAGTTGGAACTCAGCTGTGACGATGAAAAAACGCAAGATGCGTGTCTGTCCCACAAGGCATTTTGACTTGGGGTACAATAAATGAACTTGTTACGATTCGCGTAACCATTTTAGGGCTGTAGTTAA
>CM042157.1:41566754-41574254 GCA_023376005.1 Doryteuthis pealeii | reverse complement strand
CAACACAGGTACATTTATCATACATCAAAATGAAACTGGTCCTCTGTGGATCACATCCCTACTTCTCCACATAGGTGATTCAAAAAGTAATGCCATTTTGTTTAGGACAGGTATAATTACCAACACAGGTACATCTATCATACATCAAAATGAAGTTGGTCCTCTGTGGATCACATCCCTACTTCTCCACGTAGGTGATTCAAAAAGTAATGCCATTTTGTTTAGGACAGGTATAATTACCAACACTTGTATCATACATAAAAATCAAGCTGGTCCTCTGTGGATCACACCCCTACTTCTCCTCATAGTCACAGTTTCTCTCAATAGCAGTGTTTCACCTTCAAATGAGAGCATGTATTCCTACCCCGTAAAATTCTGTTAACTGTTCTTTTAGCCACTTCTTCACTACAGACTTCACTTTGTCGTCACTAGAATAATGTTTGCCTCACAAACCCTCTTTCATGGGGCCAAAGAGATGATAGTGATTATTCCAGTGATGAGGAAGTGCATTCTGTAGTATTTGACGCATGAATAGCACGTACAAGGTGTGTAATAAAAGTATCGAGATTGGAGCTGTATTTACCACGGTATGAATGAACAATAAATGTGACATTAATTTTTTTCAGAATACAAGGTGTGTCAAAAAGTACCGGAAGTCTCGATACTTTTTTGACACACCTTGTATATACTTATTTACTAAGTTGAGCTTAGATGTGACACAAGGCCAGATTATGAGGCACCCAGTGAGAATCAAACTCACTAACAATGGTCTGCAAATCTAGCTTGCTCCACATTAGACCACATAAGGTGCCCCGTTTATTCGTATATAGTACCCGTCTTTCTATATATTAATACGCTTGTTCTTTAATCTTCCGACCGTTATCACCTTGCAACACCGTCTGGTTAAAAATCAGACCGTTCAAATCGTCAAAGATGAAATGCAAAAAAATTTAAATCCGGATTATCTGGTGTCGTTTTCCGCCGAATTCTTTTTTCTTATGAGTGTCGTCACCTACGCTAAATATTGAACCATTTCGCTATTATTATAAAGAAAGGGAAGAAATAGGACATGCCACAAAGAAAACATATAATAAGAAAAAAAGAAAGAAAGAAACAGAGTAGCGAAAGATAGAGAGAGTGGGTGAGCGCACGGAATATAATGAAAGAATGAAAAGAAGAAAAGAAAGAAAAAAAAGAGCGAGGAAGAGTTAAATCAAGATGATACATTTTACATATATTGAAACATTTTCAATAGCTCTTAATTAAACATATCAAACGTTGAAATAATTAAATTATCATACTCTGGTATATCCATAGGTCCTGCTAGACAAGATTATTATACTTTTTACATATATTGAAACAATTACAATAGCTCTTAAGTAAACATATCATACTTTGTAATAATGAAATTACCATACTGTGGCATACCCACAGGTCCTGCTAGTCCTAAAAAAACCCACATTTTGCCCCTCGGCTTTCACGTTCATAATAATCTTCAAAACCTGAAAAATTAAGCACCGCTTTCCCCCGGATTATCATTGCTACTGCCTTCAAAGGGATTATCTTCCTCAATACCATATAAGGCATTGCTGATACCACATTTATTGCGAGGCTTAACAAGAGTTTCGGTTTTCGCAGAACAGTAATAAGGCATTCGACTGATCCTCCTCCTCCTCCCCCTCCTCCTCCTCATCATCATCTTCATCATCATCCTCCTCATCATCATCATCATCATCACGAGTCCAAACTGGGTCATAACGGCACAGGAAACAACCCAAAACATTTGTTGTGCGAAGGGTGAAGGCACAGTTGATCACAGTACAGTAACCAGATGGTTCAATAAATTTTGCATTGGGTTGTAAGAACCTCGACGATCATGCAAAGTCAGGTTGGCCGAAAACCGTGGATTCCGAGGCCGTGCTCTAAGACAAAGCGGCAAATCCGGCGAGTAGCACTCGGAGAGTATCAGGCAAGTTCGACATCTCAAAGACATTTGAGTGAACAATGGTTCGTCGCCTTCACAACTTCGGCAAAAAACAAAATAAAATACTCGCCAATGGCGTCAAGTCTTTTCTTTTTTTTTTTTTTTTTTTTTTTTTTTTGGTTTGTTTTGTTTTAAGGCATATCAACCTCAGTGGGTCATTTAATGCTGATAAAGTTTTGAAATAAATTCATTTTTAATGGATACTCAAATTTTTTAATAAATACATAATTCTAGAGAGAGAGAGAGAGCGAGCGAGAGAGCGAGCGAGCGAGAGAGAGAGAGAGAGAGAGAGAGAGAGAGAGAGAGAGAGAGAGAGAGAGAGAGAGAGAGAGTTTGGTTTGGTTTGGTTTACGGTATGTCAACCTCATTGGGTCATTCAATGCCGATAAAGTTTTGAAATAAATTCATTCTTAATGGATACTCAATTTTTTTATAAACATATTTTTCTATTTAACCCATAGATGGGACCCTAACAGGTACTACCACACCGGGTCAGAGTGGACCAGGGAGCAATGGTGATGAAGGGGTGCTCCACATTCGCCAAAACTGGAACCTCACCATCAGATAGAGTTTAACGTAATTCCCAGGACATGCAGACCCTCAACCACTGCCTTCTAGCACTCATATGATAAAAAGGGTTGGGGCTTGCCATAAGGGCAATAGGGTTGGGGCAATCATATAGGTGCTAGGGCTTGACATGACCAGCCAATTGATCGGAGGGGGCCTCTCTGACCACCTGTCTAGCCTAAGTAAAAGTCTAAGTGGAGTGTTGCAGGTCATGGTCTGCTCATCCACCAAGACCCTGTCCTTAAGCCTCACGGGTCGCCACCCACGGCCAACATGTGGCCCCATTTGAAGGGGAGTCTTACCCCAATGCAGTGGTGCAATTGGTGCATTCTAGCACCGCAGCCGACAGGGTAGGCATGAAGACGGTAAACCACTACTAGGGGTATCTATCAGTATAATACTCCCGTATTTATGAGGATTGGGACATAACCATTAATGTTCATAGGTAGGGTATATAACCACCTTTCCCAAGGGTATTAGTCAGAAAGTGAACGTAATAGCGCAACTGGAGTTCGAACTCGCTTACGTGCCCCCGCCCCCCACTGAAATGTCGGACCATATGACCTTTAAGCACCCTTTTTGCTTTGCTGATTCATAAGTACATTTTTTCATTTACACCATCAACATCCGGTTGTTTGTTAGAGGTTAGGGTTAGGGGTTAGGGGTTAGGGGTTAGTTTTATAATTTAGAAAAAAACTTTAAAAATCGTCTGTTAACAAACAACCGGGTATTGACGGTATAAATGAAAAAAATGTACTAATGAATCAGCAAAGCAAAAGGGGTGCCTAAAGGTCATATGGTCCGAAATGCGTTGCAATAAATTTCTTAAGGCTAAGAATTGGATCAAATCCAAAGATTGAATCAGGAACAAAGAAATGTGTAAATATCGGCAGCATTACAAATACTAACGAAAGAAAGAAAAAAGAATTAAAAAATATTTCTCTTGTTTTAACAGTTTTTAGTTGCACTGAACGCTTTTAAAAAAATCACTTGCCATTTTCTCACTTCATCAGAATCTGATCCATGATAATTTCGGATTATTTTCAAAGATTTTCTTACCGTCAATCTCTATTTATTTCTTCGAGTGGATTCTTCACTTTTTCCGTCGCACTTTTATTTCATTCTCTATCATTATCTGTCTTTTTGTTCCTTTTTTTAATAAAAATCTTCTTTCTTCATTTTCTTTAATCAACTCTCTGGAATTCTCACCTTACTCTCCCACATTCAATCCTTACTCTTCCTTTTCTGCTTCTCTCCATTTTTGTTATTTTTGTTAATTTTTGTTTATCAATTTATTATCTTATTATTTAATTTAAAAAAATCTTCTTCCTTCACTTTCTCTCATCAACTCTCTGGAATTATCACCTTACTCTCCGACATTCAATCATTTATCTTTCTTTTCAGTTTCTCTCGATTCCTCTTTTGTTATTTTTTTTATTTCTATTTTTTTCTGATATATTTATTCATTTTTTAAAAATCTTCTTTCTTCATTTTCTTTGATCAACTGTCTGGAATCCATACAATACTCTCCCACCTTCATTCTTTCTATTAATTTTCTTCTCAACTCTTTCGTTACAAATTTAAAAAGTTTGTTTATTTGTTGTTTTTTTTTAATCCTCTTTCTTCATTTTCTTTATTCAACTCTGTAATTCTAACCTTACTCTCCCACCTTCAATCCTTACTCTTCCTTTTCTGCTTCTCTCCCCTTTTGTTAGTTTTAAAAATCTTTATTTATCAATTTATTATCTTATTATTTAATTTATAAAAATGTTCTTCCTTCACTTTCTCTCATCAACTCTCTAGAATTCTCACCTTACTCTCCCACCTTCAATCCTTACTCTTCCTTTTCTTTTTGGTTAAACTCTTTCGTTACCTTTTTTTTATTTGTAAATTTTGAATTTCTCTTATCAACTCTCTGGAATTCTTACAGTTCTTTCCAATACTTTCTCTTCCTTTTCTTTTTCTCTCTCCCCTTTCTTTACTTTTGTTATTTTTGAAATATTATTTGTTTATTTATAAAATTTCATTTTTTTTATTCATTATCTTTTTATTTAATTTTTAAAAATCTTCTTCCTTCCCTTTCTCTTATCAACTTTCTGGAATTCTCACCTTACTCTCCCACCTTCAATACTTACTCTCCCTTTGCTTCGTATAAATTCTTTCGTTACCTTTTTTATTTCTATTTATTTATTTATTTATTTATTTTGAATCTTCTTTCTTTACTTTTTTTAATCAACTCTTCGGAATTCTCACATTACACTCTCACCATCATTATTTCTTTTCATTTTGTTCTTCTCACTCTTCTCTTTCTTTGTTTTTATTCTCCTTCTTTTCTTCTAATTTGAACTTCATCTCTTCATCTTTTTTTCTTCTTCATTTATTTTGTCTTTCTTTCCAACACTCTTTTTCCTACACTTTATCCTTCACTTTGACTCATTTTACATGTTCTTTTATCCACACTCAGAGTTGTCTCACCGTCTTATTCTTATCTTCTTCTGGAGATGCGTAGTGTAATGGTTAAAGTCGTAGAAAATGGACTCGTCGCCCCGAGTTCAAATCCTAGACAAGGCAGTTTGCATTTCACATAGCGCTAATACCCTTGGAAAAGGAATGCATCTAAATACTCTTCCAGCAATGGGTAAATAATAGGGCAGAATAGACTCTTTAACATTGGCTAGGTAACCGGTCTAAGAGCAGGAAAACTCTGAATTCAAACCTGTTAACCCTGTGTCACATCCTGCTTGTGCAGAGGGGTTGGTATATATATATATATATATATATATATATATATATATATGTGTGTGTGTGTGTGTGTGTGTGGAAATTAATCCGATAGTATGAATTTAACATTTTTGAAAAAACAAATGATGTTTATAATTGCTGACAGAATCTTCTAATGTTTATTTATCCCGTCTTTCTCTCATATTGTTGCACTTGATGATGACCGATCTATTAAAACGGTCGAAACAGATTTC
Source organism: Doryteuthis pealeii (assembly GCA_023376005.1). Classification (NCBI taxonomy): domain Eukaryota; kingdom Metazoa; phylum Mollusca; class Cephalopoda; order Myopsida; family Loliginidae; genus Doryteuthis; species Doryteuthis pealeii. Next base: position 41,568,728 of record CM042157.1, on the reverse strand, counting down.
TGTCAGCAATTATAAACATCATTTGTTTTTTTCAAAAATGTTAAATTCATATATGCGTGTATAATTTCTTTCTTTTCTTTTTCTCTTTCCTCTTTACTTCTAGCCCTGTCGTCTGGGACTTTAGAATATAGCGACTGCCGCTAAGACCCCTTCAACGGAGATACCTATTGGCCGTGGTTGGTGACCCCTAATCCTTAAGCAGGGTACCCTGGTAGCCGAGCAGTCCATGACATGCAACACTTCACTTTGGCCCTTACTTAGGCTAAACAAGCGGTCGGAGAGGCCCCCTACGATCAATTGGCTGGTCACGTTAAGCCCTAGCACCTATACGATTGTCCCAACCCTATTGCCCTTATGGCAAGTCCTAACCCTTTTTATCATATATGTGCTAGATAGTGGTGGCTGAGGGTTTTAGTGTCCTCGGTATGAAGTTAAACTCTATCTGATGGAGAGCTTTCATTTCTGGAACTCTGGGGAATGTTGGGTATCCCCTTATCAACATTACTTCCATGGATCCTTATATTCTCCCCCAGCTATGGGTAATAGTAGGACAGACGGGGTTCTTTAGCCTGGGATAGGCAACAAGTTAAGAAAGAGGAAAACTGAATTTAAACCAGCTTTACTCAGCTAAAAAAAATGACCTTGTGTCCCACCCTGCTCGTTGTGGTGGCGGTGTTAGGTAAATCCTGTTAATAATGGAGATTTGCTTCCGGTTTTTGTCTGTAACAAAAATTACGTCACTGCTTACGTCACATTACCCAAAATCGTCATAACATAGAATAAATACACTCAAAATTTGAACATGCAACATTAGACAGTCCTCATTGGGTTTTTTTAAACAAGTTTTAATAAATACATGACTGGTATTATATATCTATATATAGTTTGTTTTATTTTAATACATATTTAAAGTTTACATTTCAAATTGTTTTATTTTTTTAATCCTTTAATGAATTTGATGATTTTACTTACTTAGGGTACAAACTCGCTGACATTGAATTTTTAACTCCCACCCCTCAGGCAATATGTTTTAAAAATGTATTTTTACATCGCCCGGAGGGTATTTTAAACATTTTTGTAATAGTACATATAATACAATAAAAGATTTTTTACCAGGATCCAGTATACAAATGGGGTCTGTGTACTGTTGATTCCCCCATTAATTAGAAACCTTTACATGTATTGATTTATATTGGATAATTTACTGCAGTTATGGTGTAACGTCCCATCGTGATACTTAGTGGCAGTACCTGTTAGGGTCCCATCTATAGGCCAAATAGAAAAAAAAATGAGTTTAAAAAAATTGAGTTTAAAAAAGAATTGAGTATACATAAAAAATGAACAGAACAAAACGTCTTCGGCATAAAATGACCCAACGAGTGTTGACATGCCATAAAACCCAAACAACCAACCAACCAACCAACCTCTTTTCTTCTATCTTTGTCAGTTGGTCTTTTTTTGATTTTCGTTTTCTATCAGGTTAACATTTCTAACTTGACCGCCTTTCTTTATTCTATTAATTTTATTTAAAAACCAAAAAGTAAGATGAAATAAAAATAGAAGGAAAAAGGAAAAATGAAAAAAAGAAGAAAATATAATTGTTGATTAAACAGAACGTTATGCGGCTGAGACTCGTTCTTTTGTTTTGAACGGATTGAATTGTTACATTCGGTGTGCTATCATTTATTAAGACCCTCAAGCAAAACGTGCATGGAAATATTTCGGAAGTAGAGATAGGGGGAACAAGATAGAAGGAAAAGAATGGAGATGGTGAAAGATATATATATATATATATATATATATATATATATATATATATATAGAGAGAGAGAGAGAGAGAGAGAGAGAGAGAGAGAGGGAAAGAGATTGGGAGAGAAGTAGAGTGAGATATATAGGGAGAGAAAGAGAGAGAGAGATACAGTGTGTGTGTGTGTGTGTGCAAGTGAGAGAGAGAGCGAGAGAGAGAGAGAGAAA
>CM042157.1:41561754-41564254 GCA_023376005.1 Doryteuthis pealeii | reverse complement strand
CACAGGTCATGCTAGTATACAATTAATGACTGGTCGGAATGAGATTAAGCTTGTAGATTTAATGTGAAGAGACCAGAGAAGCTAGTCTAGATAATTCCGCTGAAAATGGAAAAAGAATAATGCCTATCTCTTTTTGAGAAAGACATGCGAATCGTTAAAACTGATGATTGTGAATTTGTGTTTAAGGATCCAGCTGACCCCAGTGTCAATATTTAAAATCCTGAAAACAACAGATGCATTAGATATCCATTTCAGGATTTAGAAATCTATATCTGCGCTTATTAGCAACCATGACCCGAGGCGACTTGCTGATGACGTTGATAAACTGGTCACATGTTAATGTTGATGGCGGGAAAATCTTCCAACAAAGAAGACGAACGAAACAAAATTTATATGTGGACATATTTGAGGTATTAGAACAGATAGCTCAGAAGATGGAAATAACTTAAACTGTGTGCAAGCCAAATAATTTGTCAACGGTAACACCAAGGTATCAGTACACCGTAATGAATGGCCAAAAACAAATAGCAACTTTTCATGTTTTTAATATGTTAGCATCATTGGGGATCATGTTTAGAAGTTACTTTTGTATGCTATTGATCAGGTTTACATTTACATTTTTTGGTATAATTTCATTTCTCCCAAAAAGGACAGAATGTCATCTATACTGACATTTTCAAATTTTCATATTATTTAGGTTAAAAAAGCTCCACATTCAATGAGGGATTGTTATAACAGTGCACGATTTTTGATATGTTTCATACAGTGGAGGTTGTTCTTGTCTGGGTATGGAGAAATGTGTAAGTCTTGTGTAACCAATGCATCATTGGAATATAGTGGACCTGGGAGGAATGGCTATGAAGGGTACTCAACTCTCCCTACATCTCCAGAATTGGAACCTCATCATCAGATGCAGTTTAGTGTCATAATCAAGATACTCCTTTTGTGAGTGGATGGGTGTTAACCCTCTGCAGGAATACAGTCAGTGTATTATAAGCCCTTCTAACAGGACTAACTAAATTTAAAAGACTAGGTTGGCTATAAAAAAACAGCGGTTGTAAAAAAAACCCTGTGTGTAGATGGTTAAAAATAATGGAATTATAGTTGGAATTTATTTTCAATTCATTATTTCCATAAACTAATTCTTCTGTACATACCAATAGAAAATTTCTTGAAATTCTCTAATAAAAAATTAGAATTAAAATCAAATATAAAAACAAAATGTCACTTGCAAGGTAGTTCGCATATCTAATATTTAAATTTCGAAGTTCTGTTGTTTTTTTTTTTTTTTTTACTAAACTTTCAATTTACAAAGCTCAAAAATCTACTTAAAATTTATCGAGGGAGGGGAAACATAAGATAATTGTTTGATTTCTAAAAAATGTAAATAAGATTCGTTCACAATTGTTTTCTTGGTTGTAAAAAATAATAAATAGAATTGATGTATTGTTTTAAAATAGATTTTTTTAAAATTACTTTTATTATTAGTTTTAAAAGATTATAGGGTCAATGGGGGAAACAAATAAAATAATTGTTAGTAAAAATTTAGAAAGAGGTTATTTAGGTAAAATAGACAAACCTACTTTTAAGCTTATTTTACCGACACCGTGAAAATTAATTTTTGAAAGATATTGCCTGAGGTGTAGGTAAAAATTCAATGTCAGATGTTTTGTATCATAGGTAAACAAAATAATCAAATTTATTAAAGGAGTAAAAAAAAAAAGAAAAGATAATAATAAAAATAAACAATTTGAAATGGAAACTTACTCCTGTTCACATCAAATAAAATGCTGCGTGCATCGTTTAATTATTAACCAAATAATTATTTTGAATATTCTGCACATACATTTTACACAAAATAGTAGGTATTTATTTATTTATAAACTTTTTAGTTAATTTTTTGTTCTTATAAAACACTAAGACTCATAGCCACTGCATTCTAGCATCTATATGATAAACATTTCTTTTTGGAGGTTTGCTATAAAAGCATTACAGTCAGGACACTCATTTAGCAACTAGGGCTTGGCGTAACCAACCGATTGATCGGATGGCCTTTACGACTGCCCCTCTAGTCCAAGTGAACTGTTACATGTCATGGACGGCTTAGCTACCAGGATTCCGTCATTAAGCATCAATGGTTGTCACCCACGGTAAACGGTAGTCTCCATTGGGAGTGTGCCTTGCCCCACATCAGAGGTGAAGTCGGCGTATTCTCCAGTACCAGCCGACGAAAATGACCAATGGAGCAATCTAATAACATTTCCTATGTAATATAATGTGGAAAAAGCTGAAAATCCAATAAATTATGTATAGATGATAATGGAAAGATTTTTGGATGAGCCAGCACAACGCCACCTCTCAGTTTCTTATTGGTTGACAGATGCCAAGTGGCGAAATTTAGAGGTAGTGAGAAGAACGCATGAGGGTGAGTTTTGATAAAGCTGTGTAAGGGAACAGACACAAAATGCGTGTCTGTTCTCCGAGGCATTTTGACTTGGGG
>CM042157.1:41509254-41556754 GCA_023376005.1 Doryteuthis pealeii | reverse complement strand
CAAAGAAACTGTTGCAGCTATAATGATGCTATACAAAGACACTAAAGCGATGGTACGCTCACCTGATGGCGACACAGATTTCTTTGACATCGCCGCTGGAGTCCTACAAGGAGATACATTGGCACCATATATATTTATAATATGCCTAGACTACGTACTCAGAACATCATTAGATACCATAAAAGAAAAAGGCTTCACACTAAAAAGTCAAGAAGCAGGCGATATCCCGCACAAACAGTCACAGATGCAGACTATGCTGATGACCTTGCACTTCTTGCAGATATACCGGCACAGGCTGAGTCACTGCTACATAGCTTGGAGGAGGCAGCAGAAAATATCGGCTTCTATGTGAACTCCAGTAAAACGGAGTTCATGAGTTTCAAAAAGAAAGGAAACATCTCCACACTCAACGGCACGCCTCTCAAGCCAGTAGAACAATTCACGTACCTAGGTAGTAATATCTCATCTACAGAGAGTGATGTTAATACACGAATAGCAAAGGCATGGTTGGCCACAAACAAATTATCAGTCATATAGAGGTCCGATCTCCCTGACAAGCTGAAGCGACAGTTCTTCCAGGCTGTGGTTGTATCAGTGCTGCTATATGGCTGCACCACTTGGACCCTAACGAAGCGTCTTGAGAATAAGCTAGATGGAAGCTACACAAGAATGCTACGTGAAGTCTTGAACAAGTCGTGGAAGCAGCACCCCACGAGGAGGCAGCTGTACGGTCACTTGCCCCCATCTCACAAACTCCGAGTGAGACGGACAAGGCATGCAGGACACTGCTGGAGAAGCAAGGACGAGCTCATAAGCGACGTTCTCCAGTGGAAGCCAACACATAGACATGCAGGTGTGGGGCGCCCGGCAAGGACCTACATTGACCAGCTATGCGAGGATGCTGGTTGCCCCGCAGAGGACCTCCCAGGTGCAATGAATGATAGGGAAGGTTGGCGAGAGATTGTCATGGATATCCGTGCTGCAAACGCGACATGATGATGATGATGATATGTAAGTCAATCTTTGACTTAATTTTGCTGTTTTTTCTAAACTATATATTTTCTTTACACTGTAGGATTCCATATCCATTTTTTCTTCTCACACACACACACACACACACACACACATATATATATATATATATATATATATATATATATATATATTGTTGTTATTGTTGTTGTTTATTTTCACATTTTTCTCGTGTGTTGGAATGAATTATTTTATGAAATTATTATTTCAGCTTATGTTTTTTCTCACAATTTTCCCAAGTTTAATACTTGTTGAAATTGTCACATCATTTTGTCTACATCTTTCCAAATTTATTTCGTATTTTTCCTACATATTCTTTTTGGTATGTGTTTGTGTGGGGTGAACAGTGTTTTTTTCTGTCTTTTATTTACCACTTGCTGCTACGACGACTACACGAGGAAAAGATGTGATTTAAAAAAAATTAAATTTCAAGCTGAAAACACTTCGTGACACTGACAGATGGAATATGCACAGAATATCTCCTTGAAAATGAAATGCACAGCAGAAGAAATGCACAAAGAAATGCATAAAGAAATGCATAAAGAAAACTAGATCTGGTTTTAATTAACGAGAAGAAAAGAACATCATCTTGTGAAATTTGCCGTGTCAGCAGATTACAAAGGAAAGTAAGGGAGAAAGAAAAACTGGAAAAATACATAAACCTTGCCAGAGGGATGAGAAAGGATATATAACATGAATCTGACGGTGATCTCATGGAAGAGCGCCGCAAATGCCGGGAAAATAAATTGATAGGACTGGATATCAGAGGAAAATTAAAATCATCCAGACAACAGCGTTAATAAAATCAGATAGGATACTGAGAAAAGTCTTGTCACTCAGACTTCTGTGAATGATGGTGTGAAAAACACACAAGGAGTATAATAATAATAATAATAATAATAATAATAATAATAATAATAATAATAATCTGTTAGGGTACCTCAGTCGGTAGAGTGTCTGGCTGGGAACCTCAAGGTTTCTGGTTCAATACCGACCCTCACCAACTCAGCGTATGAGTAGCACAGGGATCTGTGCGGTAAAGCGAGGAGCTGATGGTAGGTGTGGCGCTCCGCACCAGACGCTAAAAAACAATCGTCATGGTCTAGCGCTCATGAAAAGGGGATACCTCCCTCGCTGTATGGCTGATACCGACTTTAGGCCTCCCCAAAGATTTTTTTTTTAATAAAATGATTTCTAAAAAATGTGCCGCCCTATCGGCCGAGGCGTTAGAATACACCGATTGCACCTCTGCAGAAGGGTAAGACTCCCCAATGGGTCCGCCTGTTGGCCGTGGGTGGGGACCTGTGATGCTTAAGTACGGAATCCTTGTGGATGAGTAGTCCATGACTTGCAACATTCCACTTTGGCCCTTACTTAGGCTAGACGAGCGGTCGGAGAGGCCCCCTCCGATCAATCAGATGGTCACCTAAAGCCCTAGCAACTATATGATTGCCCCAACCCTATTGCCCTTATGGCAAGCCCCAACCCTTTTATCATATGGGTGCTAGAAGGCGGTGGCTGAGGGTCTTCATGTCCAGGGGAATGGCGTTAAGCTCTATTTGATGGTGAGGTCCCAGTTCTGGAGGTCTGTTGAATGTGGAGCACCCTTTCATCACCATTGCTCCTTGGTCCACTCTGACCCAGAGTGGTAGTAACTGTTAGGGTCCCATCTATGGGTTAAATAGAAAAATGTGTTTATAAAAAAATGAGTATCCAGTAAGAATGACTTTATTTCAAAATTTTATCGGCGTTGAATGACTCACTGAGATTGATATATCGTAAAACAAACCAAACAAACATAACTAAAAAAAATGTTTTTAAAAATTGTAGTTTTTCAAAAATTGAGTACCCATCAGGAATGAATGAAATAAAACGTCTTCGGCATAAAATGACCCAGCAAGGGTTGACATGCCATAAAACTCAACCAACCAACCAACCAACCAATCAACCACCAAACCAAGAGTTTAAGAACCCACTCTGTGCTAATATTCATCCATAGTTAGAGGGAGAATAGTTGGCTTCACACCATTTCAAGGATTTGAGCGCTACGTGAAATGCAAACTGCTTCGTCTCGGATTTATATTCAGGTCACCGAGTCCATTTCCAAAGACGATAACCATTACACCAGCAGCCACATACATAGCGGAAAAGCATCAGAATTATTTACACATTTATTGAAGAAACCATGATAAGATCTGCAACAAAGAAAGAAAGAAAAAAAATAACAGGTGTTATTTTTGAGTAAATCAGATAAATCTCTAGAATCCAAAATTAACAACGAAAATAAAGAAAATTAAAATTGATTTTTAGTACAAAACAATTAGCTAAATTAGTTTAAGGTTAGGTGAGATCTAAGCTTAGTTCTCCAAGCTCTCCCCGTGTAAATAGCAATGTGTATATTTGTTCGGTAGCCAATGAGATTCGTAGTAACATTTATGCTATAAGATTGAAAATGTCTATATGTTTGCATGATGATGATGATGATGATGATGATGATGATTTTGTTGTATTCTGCCACTGTAGTAGTTTCGAACATATGTTATATACTGGGGTTTTCACGTTACCCAATCAGCCTTATCTTGGGCTAGACGGGCGGTCGGAGAGGCCCCCTCCGATCAATCGGCTGGTCACGTCAAGCCCTAGCACCTATATGATTTTCCCAACCCTATTGCCCTTATGGCAAGCCCCAACCCTTTTTATCATATGGGTACTAGAAGGCGGTGGCTGCGGGTCTACATGTCCTGGGAATGACGTTAAACTCTATCTGATGGTGAGGTTCCAGTTTTGGAGGTTTGGGGAATGTGGAGCACCCCTTCATCACCATTGCTCCCTGGTCCACTCTGACCCGGAGTGGTAGTACCTGTTAGGGTCCCATCTATGGGTTAAATAGAAAAATGTATTTATAAAAAATTTTATTATCCATTAAGAATTGATTTATTTCAAAACTTTATCGGCATTAAATGACCCACTGAGGTTGATATGCCGTAAAACAAAACAAACAAAACCAATCAGCATATAATGTCGCATACCTTTCTTATTTCTTACTCTGTCGTCTATTCTTCTGGCCGGCTTTGCTTCTGATCGTCTATCATCTATCTTGGTCTGGTATATCTTCTAAGGTCTGGTCTTCTTGCTATGTTCCTGCTGGCTGGTCGTCCTGGATTCATTTCTTAGTCTTGTTACTAAGACATTCATCAACCACAAGAACATTTTACTTATATAAACTTTTATTTCCTTAACTATACATTTCACGTAACTAACTATCTGACTAACATAGCGCGCGCGAGTCCCAGCCTTAGGCAGAGCACAAGATGGCCGACTGCTCTGCCTGACGTCCAACTGCAAACTGGGGACTCTGAAAAAAGGTCCCACTTGACTTCACATATTTGGCGGGCTTCTGTAATTTTCCATAGAAGGACATGGTATGAAAGGGGTCATCCCCTCAGAATAACAGGGGATTGACAATAATCTTATGCAACCGCATATATTATGTAACACATACTACAACTGCATTCACCCCTTCCACATTTTGAAGCCACCCTGTCGTTTTTCTCTGCTAGGGTATTTAGCTCCCTCAGTCGCTAGCCAGATCTCGGGGTGCCCAGTCTTGCATTCCTGGTCACAATGGCAATTTCATCGGGAGATAGTGTTGCCCGGGTGTTATCTTCTTTCTTATTATAACGGAGATTCGGTGTCTGTCTGTAACCGAAACTACGTCACTGCTTACGTCACAATGCCATCAGGAATTGTGTAAGTTTATCAATGAATATTTAATTTATAGTCAAAATCATTAATGTATAGAATTAATCTTATTTATTAACGGTATCTCGATGAAAATCTGAGTTAGATTTGACTCAAAACAGACCATGTTATTAGTGCATATAAATCATGTAATGGGTCTTATATATCACTAACAAATAAAGGTTTACATCATATATGATGTGGTTAATTTGCATACTGGTTTTAACAAAACCGGGTTTAATAAATAATTACTTGGTTTTATTGATCTCAAATATTATAGTCTCATTCTCCAGCGCATTAAAATCAGTCCTATGAATGATTTTATACGGAAACCAATTAAAATATAATCAAAATAAGTGTAATCTTTTTATATGCATTTTTATTTAATTTTGTTAGTCTTTCTAATTTAATATATTTCATTGCATTAAAACTTAAACGCTTACGCCCAGTGAGGGCGCATATTCTTGTTAATTGACATAATGTCTTCGTTGAAGGAGGATAGGCATTGTAGGGGGGGGATGCTCTATATGCGGTTGTCAGTTCTCAATCCTTGACGACACAAGTTTCTCAACTACTTACAGTGAGTCCCTCGTTAATGGGTCGTCTTCCTCCATCTATTAATGATATGTTAACATATATGCTTTAATAGGATTTTTGATGGGTAAATTACTCACATCATTATCTTATTGGTATTATTATCAATTGCAGGACCTGTGGATATACCACAGTATGATAATTTAATTATTACGTTTGATACGTTTACTTAAGAGCTATTGCTAAATAGTTCAAAATGTAAAAGCATAATAATATTGATTTAACACACACACACACACACACACACACACTCTCTCTCTCTCTCTCTCTCTCTCTCTCTCTCTCTCTCTCTCTCTCTCACACACACACACACACACACACACACACACACACACACACACACCTTTTTTTCTTTCCAACTTTTCATCTTTTTATTATGTTCGATTGAAACGGATTAGCGTTATTGCTAATATATATATGATATATGAAGAAAAAGTGGAAGTAAATCCGACAATATGTACTATTATAAAAATTGAAAAAAACAAAAGTTTCATTAACGAATGATGTTTAATAAGCCTACGCTGCAGTGTTTTGGTCTGTTTAAACAGACCTTCCTCAGGGCTTTCGTTGGTTTAAGGAAAAAATAAGTTATTAATGAAAACAAGAGTCTACGAGTCTCTGCTTTTGGTGTGTGGCTGCTTTTGTTGATCTTCAAATATGAGGAAGAAAAGACAAACTAAAAAAATGCTGACTAACGTCAAGATCAACAAAAGCAGCCAAAAACACTGCAGCGTAGGCTTATTAAACATCATTCGTTAATGAAACTTTTGTTTATTCAATTTTTATAATATTACACACACACACACACACACACACACATATATATATATATATATATATATATATATATATATATAGTCACCGTGTTTCGACGTATCGGTGTGGCCAGACATTTGTAGGCTACCTTCAGCCGGATGGAAAACCCGATTGATTCATCATCAGTCAGGCTGCTTAACCACTCGGCCATCGTCACCAATAGAATGGAAGAAGGATTTTAACTGATAAATACACACTTCTGTCTATATGTAAAAGTTACCAGAGAGTGTTCCTTCTTTTTTATAAGAGAGCGTTATATATATATATATATATATATATATATATATATATATATATATATATAAAAGAATAAAATAACGTAGCGTTCAACCGTTATTAAACAGCCATAACAGAAAAATTACAGAAACACGCACAACCTATGTATATATGTATATGTATATCTGTATATATATATATATATGTATATCAATATATGTATTGATCAAAGCCCGAAGAAGATACCAGAATATCTGAAACACGTGTTGCGTATGTAAGATAAAAAGAATAAAACATTTTTTCTGAGAACAATACATTTTGCGTACCTTCTTTTTTATAAAATATTAAATTTTCTCCCGTTGGAACCAGAACAACATTTTATATATATATATATATATATATATATATAATATATATATATATATATATATATATATATATAATATATATATATATATATATATATATATATTCTGCCAACGTTTATGTGTCTATTCTTTCGTTCATAACACACACACACACACACACACACACACACACATCATCATCATCATCATCATCATCATCATACAGCGTGCTACATAACATTATGTAGCTGGCTGTCTGATGAGACTAGGCTCATTTATTGAGTTCTGGTCAAAAGAAATTTATAATAGCCAAATGACTGTCTGTTAAGTTTTTCTTTCTTATTGGAAATGCATATATATATATATATATTATATATATATATATATATATAATGAGAATTCTTGTAAGGTATATATAATTCAATTAATAATTACTTTCATTTTAAAAGAGGGAGGTGTTTTTAGAGGTTCGAAAATGACGCCCATTCTCATTTACTAAAACTAATCCAAAGTGAAGATAAAAAATATGACGTCAGCAAATGTTTCTCAGTAAGAAACTCTATGACGTCAATGGAGTTTTACTGTGACGTCAAGGTCAAGGTTGACTCTCAATGTAAAAGAACAGCGAGTAGTCGATTTTGGCAAAGGCGTGAGTGCGTATCTATTTGTCTGAATGAAGGGCAGAGGTTAGAAACAGAAAGAGATTTATAATTCATGTAGGTGGGCCATAGATAAAAGAATAAAGGAAGAAGAGGAATGCAAAGAAGAAGAAGAAGAAGAAGAAGAGCAGTGATATTCCTCTGATGAGAAGAGAGAGAGAGAGAGAGAAGAGAGAGAGAGAGGAGAGAGAGAGAGAGAAGAAAAAGAAGAGGGAAAAGAAAAGAAGAAGAAAGAAGAAGAAGAAGAAAAGAAAAAGAAGAAGAAGAAGAATGCAAAGAAGAAGAAGAATGAAAGAAGAAGGAGAAGAAGAATGCAAAGAAGAAATGCAAAGAAGAAGAATGCAAGAAGAATGCAAAGAAGAAGAAGAAAAGAAGAAGAAGGAGAAGATGAATGCAAAGAAGAAGAAGAATGTAAAGAAGAAGAAGAAAAGAAGAAAGAAGAAGAAGAAGAAGAAGAAGAAGAAGAAGAAGAAGAAGAAAAAGAAGAAGAAGGAGAAGAGGAATGCAAAGAAGAAGAAGAAGAATGCAAAGAAGAAGAAGAAAAAGAAGAAGAAGAAAAGAAGAGAAGGAGAAGATGAATGCAAAGAAGAAGAAGAAGAAGAAGAAGAAGAAGAAGAAGAAGAAGAAGAAGGAGAAGAGGAATGCAAAGAAGAAGAAGAAGAAGAAGAAGAAGAAGAAGAAGAAGAAGAAAAAGAAGAAGAAGGAGAAGATGAATGCAAGGAAGAAGAAGAATGCAAAGAAGAAGAAAAAGAATAAGAAGGAGAAGAAGAATGCAAAGAAGAAGAAGAATGCAAAGAAGAAGAAGGAGAAGAAGAAAGAAGAAGAAGAAAAAGAAGAAGAAGAAGAAAAGAAGAAGAAGAAGAAGAAGAAGAAGAAGAAGAATGCAAAGAAGCAGAAAAAGAAGAAGGAGAAGAAGAATGCAAAGAAGAAGAAGAATGCAAAGAAGAAGAAAAAAAAGAAGAAGGAGAAGATGAATGCAAAGACGAAGAAGAATGCAAAGAAGAAGAAGAAAAAGAAGAAGGAGAAGAAGAATGCAATGAAGAAGAATGCAAAGAAGAAGAAGAAGAAGAAGAAGAAGAAGAATGAAATAATAATAATAATAATAATAATAAGAAGAAGAAGAAGAAGAAGAAGAAGAAGAAGAAGAAGAAGAAGAAGAAGAGAAGAATGCCAAGAAGAAGAACGCAAAGAAGAAGAAGAAGAATGCAAAGAAGAAGAAGAAGAAAAAAGACCAGAATGTTGTTCCTCTGAATGAGAGAAGGTAGAAACAGAAGAAAAACATTTTATGTGTGGGCGTAGAAGTATCAGTGATGACAATGCATTTATTTCGACGTCACGTTGTCAGAGTGTACGAGGGGAATCTCAAAAGTAAAGTCTCCAAAGTGATGGCGACACGGCAAAACTGTTTGTATGACTATTAGCAACACTGTTGTGTTTGTTGTTCATGCACCTGTCAGAATGTAGGAGGGTAATCTAAAAAGTAATGTCTCCAAAGCGCTGGGGACATAGGAAAATTGTTTATGTGGCTGTTGGCATCACTGTTGTGTTGGTTGTTCATGCACCTGCACCTGCACCTGCACCTACCTCGATGTTCAGTCTTGGTTTGGCAGTCGCTTCCGATATAGTTCTCGATTCACGCTACCAGCAAGTGTGGAGTTCGCGCAGGTATTCGGTTTTTGAACGCAATTAACCTTTTGAACATAATATAACCTATAGACGGGACCCTAACAGGTACTACCACTCCGGGTCAGAGTGGACATGGGAATAATGGAGATGAAGGTGTACTCCACATTCCCTAGAGCTCCAAAACTGGATCTTCACCATCAGATAAAGTTTAACGTTATGCACAGGACAATAAGATCCTCAGCCACCGCCTTCTAGCACATATATGATAAAAAGGACTGAGGCTTGCCATAAGGGCAATAGGGTTGGGACAATCATATAGGTGCTAGGGCTTAGCATGACCAATCGATTGATCGATTGAGAAGGCGGTGTCCTGGATATGACGTTAAATTTTATCTGATGGTAAAGTTCCAATTCTGGAACTCTGGTGAATGTGGTGTATCCCCTCATCACCATTACTCCCAGGTCCACTTTAATCCGGAGGGTCGTACTTGTTAGGGTTCCATCTATAGGTTTTATAGAAAGAAATGAGTTCAAAAATGTGTTTAAAAACTTGAGATAAAAATTGAATATCCATCAATAATGAATATAACAAAAACGTCTTCGGTTATTGTTGTGAGGTTTTAAGGGGTAAAAAAAAAAGAACAAAACAACGGGTAACGAAAAGTGGAAAATGTATTAACAGAAAGTAGACAATACAATAGAGAGATGTGGAAATTACGTCCGACGAACAGAGTTATTGGCACTCGCATTGGCTTGCCTAAGCCACAATTATCCCTGTTTATTTATAGTAAGCTGTTGGCGCATTCCATTGGTCTTATAGGGTGTGTCACCTATAACAGTTATTCTAATAACCCAATAGGTTAACATGCCGTAAAACCCAACCAACCAATTAACCAGCCTTTCCTATTACGATTATCGTCACGTCAGGCCTGCCTGAAAACAATCAATATATTTCTAGCTATATAAAATTTAATCCTGAAGATTAAAAAAAAAGAGTTGATATCTATAGACTGTCACTGCATTCCAACATCTTTAAGTGCTATTTTTCAAAATTTTTGAGATGAGGTTTGATAAATAGTATTATTTGGATTATTCGGACTATTTTCCTCATCTTTATTGTTATCTACACTATTTCTCTGAATTTTTGAGATGAGGCTTGATTATTAGTATTATTTGGATTATTCGGACTATTTTCCTCATCTTTATTGTTATCTACACTATTTCTCTGAATTTTTGAGATGAGGCTTGATTATTAGTATTTGGATTATTTGGACTATTGTCCTTATCTTTATTGTTATCTGTACAACTTTTCGGCCATTGTGCTCTCCGGCCTTCTTCAGGTATTTCTTGTCGGACTCGGGAGCCTTCTCGAACACGGGAACCTTCTTTTGGACAAGAAGGTTCCCGAGTTCGAAAAGAAGGTTCCAGAGTTCGAGAAGACTCCCGAGTCCGACAAGAAATATCCTGAAGGGCACAATGACCGAAACGTTGTATAGATAACAATAAAGATGAGGACAATAGTCCGAATAATCCAAATAATACTAATCCTTAATTGTATCAATATTTACATGGAAATTTGATGTATGCATGTTTTGATTTTAAGGCATCCGTAAATTTTAATGGAATTTAAAAATAAAAGATGTTAATTATACTTCCATTACTAGTGTAGGCGTTATTTTCGTATTCGCCTGGGGAGTTGTCTGCCCGTTTAGTCGCTGGTTCCCGCTAGGGGCCTTTGGATATTTAAGCGGCTGGTTTGAACGTCTCTTTCTCTTTTTCCTGTTGCTCGACCTACGAGACACCACTATGGGTTAGACTCTGGTCTACCCCCTTCTTGTTGGGGCTTTGGGTCCCCCCTTACATTACTGTAAGTGATTCATACAGCATGGACTATTCCTAGTGTCATGTCTGTTGCTTTTATGTTTTTCTATTCATGAATGTGTCATTATCTCTACTTTTGTATGTATGTTTATGTACACCTCTATGTATTATGTACCCTGTTTATCCAGGTGCTGTATACCTATTAAATGTTTTGTCTACCAACCCTTGTCGGAGTTTTATCTGCAAGTATTATCACGTTTAATCTTACACTAGTATCGTATGTCAACAAAATCGAGAGAGAATAGTGGATGAAGAATAGTTAGTTTGGAGGGGTGTAGGTGTCGCAGCGAAGACGTAAAAGAATAAATATGTGGGCAGAGATGCTGATAGCTTATTGATTTAGTGCGTCCTGTGACATACATATTTGCTTTGAACAAGTCCCCCGGGAAATTTGATGGGTCCCAACTAAAGTTTCTTAATAAATTGTAGAGTTTTTATTTATGATCTGGGGAAACAACAAAAGCCATCTAACTCCTACCTTGTAACCTATCTTGTGTAATTCGTTTCTAAGAAACAATCGAAATGCGTTTACAATTAGCTTGCAATGGCGAGGGAAGAAAAAAGAAAACCACTATGACGTACGGATACGATTTCACTGCGTCCTTTTAGATTTTTGTAGGTCAGTGACGCAGAACGCGTACCTATCAGCATCTCTGCGTGTGAGTGACGCACACTAAATGCAGAGGGAAAATGTAGATATATAGTTACTATGCAAGCGTATGAGTAGCACAGAGATCTGTGCGGTAAAGTGAGAAGCTGATGGTAGGTGTGGCGTTCCACCCCAGATCCTTCGTCTAGCGCTAGTGAAAAGGAGATAGACACCCTCACTGTCTGGCTGATACCGACATTAAGCCGCCCCGAATTTCCGAAATTGGCCGTCAAGATCGGATCTTCTGCATCAACCATGGATTTCAGGGTCTCTATGCTTGCTGAAAGTCTAGCCGAATGCCCACGTTGTGTTCAGATCTCAAACGACTATAAATCTGCTATAGAAACTGTTATTCCACGGCTAACGGCGGTCTAGTGGTCACATAAAGAAACAACGACTCTTTTTCTTTTTAAAAACTCAACAATATTTATATTCAATAGGAGAATACAAAACAATCATTTCTCAAGACTGTGGGAGCGATGGACCTCTAATTAATAACTTCTGGTCGTAATACGATCAGGGCTCTGCAAGGTATTGTTCAAAACAGTTCGTAAAGTTGACTAAGTTGTTCAATAGTCTTAGCTGAAGTCAGTTTCTGTCGGCTCTCGGTATGTGCGTTAATCTTCGCTTTTCTAGCCCGCTAAGTTCGTCTATACATCAAGTTCTCTTAGCTTCGTCTGCCTTATAGTCCAAAAAAGTCTCAGTTAAATATCTCAACCGGACATTCTGATTTCCGCTTGACGTGGAGATAGCAGAAATTTTCTCTGGACCTCCCACTTTATCAAGAGTACCATCTTCTTTTTAGTTCTAACTACCAATAGAATTACTTCCGCTAAATCACCAAATGGCTAGCTTTTCCGGTATCCTTAAGTGTTTCCCAACAAAATGTGGGGTCTTAAATACATATGGGTTTAATTCGTTTCTCCCGGTTATCTATAATATTTTCAACAAAGAGTTTATCTTTTTCTTAAGTGGAAAAAGAAAATAATAACATTTTTTTCTTCAAGGGTCCAAGATGATCATGGTCAACCAACTTCCTGATCATCTTTCTCCGTGCCATCAGTCTGGTTATATCAAAAGGCTGTTTTCAACAATCACAGCCAACTCAAGTGGACTCACCGGGTGGTCTCCCAACCACTTGAGATTTACTTTTGATTTCTTTGCATACATTCCCGTCACATTGTGTGGCCTTATTATTGCGACCATCTGTTTTGACTTTACTCACAACTCAAGCCATCGGACGATTTACATTTCCGTCTTTTTTTTTCTTTCTTTCTTTCTTTTTCTAATTTCAAACAATGAATCGGTCACACACACACACACACACACATATATATATATATATATTATACCAACACCTCCGCACGAGTAGGATGTGACACAAGGCCAATTACTTAAACGGAGTTTAACAGGTTTGAATTCAGAGTTTTCCTTCTCCTAGACTGATTGTTTAACCAAGGTTAAATACCAAAGTCTTCTCTACTATTTACCCATAGCTAGAGGGAGAGTAGTTGGATGCATACCTTTTTCAAGGGCATTAGCGTTATGTGAAATGCAAACAGTCTCGTCCAGTCCAGGGTTTGAACTCGCATTGACGAGTCCACTTACTACGACTCTAACCATTACAACAGGCACCTACCCGATTTATATATAGATTAATAATGTTACATATTATGTGGTGTCATGGGTTGTTAACAAGACCCTGTAGTTAGTTTGAAATAGGTTCGTTGGAGTTAAAAGCGTAGACGGGTAGATTTCTGTTGGATGACCCCAACTGACCTCTAGAGAGGCACGAATCTCACACGCCATGAGAAAAACGTAACTAGTTAGATTTAGTTTTCAACCTGACGTTGAGCAGAGAGAATGTCTATCTCTCTGCTGGTGTTGTTAACTCCGCGCGCGGAAGAATGGGTTAAATAAGTCTTGATCAAGGAAAAAATTCTTGTGGTTTAATTAATTGCACGACTAAGATGTTAGCCCGTAGAAGAAGCCTTTAGTAAGGAGACAGCTAGATGATAAGATGGCGGCTAAAGGAGAAATAGAGGAAACAATCAGACAAGAAGTTAGCAGAAGTAGTAAAGAAGAAATGAAGTAATAAAGTAATAAGTAAGACCCCTCTCTTTATCTTTCTCTCACTCTCCCCCTCCCCTCCCCCTCCCCCCTCTCTCTCTCTCTCTCTCTCTCTCTCTCTCTCTCTCTCTCTAACTAATATCTTTCACTTTCCTTCTCTTCTCTTTCTATTCCTATCATTCTTTATCTTCACCCTCTATTCCCTTGATAAATTCTCGCTCCATCAATCTATCCATCTATCTACATATATATATATATATCCATCCCTCCCACTCTCTCTCTCTCTCTCTCTCTCTCGCTCTTTCTCTCTCTCTCTCTCTCTCTCCTCTCTCTCTCTCTCTCTCTCTCTCTCTCGCTCTCTCTCTCTCTCTCTCTCTCTCTTACCCGAGTCACTCTCTCATGTATATACCCAACTATGGTATACAACAATAACTCTTTTTTTTTTGTACATGATTGTCGGTAATTTTATATAATTTTCGGTCTAGGTTTAAACCAAGAAATTCGTGTTTTAGCGAATGTATAAGGTGTGTTTAAAAGGCATCAAGATTCAAGCGGGATTTACCAAGATGGAAACGAACAATAAATAAAAAAATATTTTCTTCAAAGGATTCACCCTTCGGCATCCAGCTCATTTATTCTAGCGATCTTTTTCATTATTTGAAATTTGCCTCCTGAAACATCTCTTTTGATGTGGTGTGAAGATGCTTTCGGCTTCTTTTGTAGTGTCTCCCACGTGCTGAAAATCTTAACCTTGAAATACATTTCCCGTTTGGAAATAAGAAAAAAAAAGTCTCAAGAACTTAGATTTGGCTAGCAGGACCTGTGGATATACCACAGTATGATAATTTAATTATTTCGATATTTGATATGTGTACTTAAAGGCTGTTGCTAAATAGTTCTATATGTAAAAAGTATAATAATCTTGATTTAACTCTATCTACTAGCAGGACCTATAGATATACTACAGTATGATAATTTAATTATTACAACGTTTGTAATATTTACTTAAGAGCTATTGCTAAATAGTTAGATATGTAAAAAGTATAATAATCTTGATTTAATTCTATCAACTAGCAAGACCTATGGATATACTACAGAACGATAATTTAATCATTACAATGTTTGATATGTTTACTTAAGAGCTATTGCTAAATTGTTCAATATGTAAAAAGTATAATAATCTTGATTTAACTCTCTCTGACACCTTTTTTCTTTCTTCTCTTCTTTTGATTTTTTCATTATGTTCGATTGAAACAGATTAGCGCGCTGACCCCCTCTCCCTATCGTCTCCTTCTTTCTTTCTTTTCTTTCTTTCTTTCTGTGCAGCTTTTCTGTCCCTTTTCTTCCTGTTCTCTCTTTATAATAAAAACGGAATAGTTCATTATTTAACTGAGGTGACGACACTCATAAGAAATAAGAACTCGGCGACACCAGATAATCAGGACAACAATTTTGCATGGACGGTCTCATCTTTAACCAGAGGGTGTTGCAGGTTGATAACGGTCGGAAGATTAAGGAACAAGAGTATCAATATATATATGAGTATGAAGGGTGCTTCACTTGCACAATCTTAATTAGAATTAGAACAGATCAATGCTATAGTGCTATCAGAAATCGTGCTACGATGAGCCATTTTCGTTGTGTAGAAACATACATAGAAAAATCGGATCCTCATAACAATAATCATTTTTGGCTACCCAGACCGTCACTCTGGTCACAAGCAAACAGTACCAAACGTGCATCTCCGCTTGACTGTTAGCTCTCCGAGAGAAGATGCTGTAGTTGAGTTGAAAAGAAACTAAATTAATAACCACTATTCAGTACTATTTCTCTGAATTTTTTAGATCAGGCTTGATAATTAGTATTATTTGTATTATTCGGACTATTGTCCTCTTCTTTATTGTTATCTGTACAACATTTCAGCCGATGTGTCCTCTGGCCTTCTTCAGGTATTTCTTGCCGAACTCGGAAACCTTCTCGGACTTGGGAATCTTCTCGGACTCTTAGTAGTTTTAAAAAAGCAAAATTGTTTGTTTTGTTATGATGAAAATATTCTGGTTTGGGTCTGGGTTTGGGTTTCTTTGTTTAATGGCGTATCAACATTCGTGGGTTATCTAATACCAAAAGCCATCCTTGTATGTATTTAACAACCCCTTCGCATGAGCAAGATGTGACACAAGGTCAATTTCTTAAACGGAGTTTTAACAGGTTTGAATTTAGAGTTTTTCTTCTCCTAGAATAGTTGCCCAACCAAGGTTAAAGAGCCCAGTCGACCCTACTCTTTATTTATAGCTGGAGGGAGAGTAATTGGATGCATTCCTTTTTCACTATATGAAATGCAAACAGGGTTTGAACTCGGGTCGCCAATTCCATTTCCTTCGACGAAAACCACTGCAGTAGTGGTACCATTAAACCTGGGGGATGAGGGTTCTTTTTTACTAGGTTCCTAGTTCGATACCAGCCCTCGCCAACTCAGCGTATGAGTAGCACATGGATATGTGCGGTAAAGTAAGGAGCTGATGGTAGGTGTAGCGCGCCACCTCAGACGCAAGAAACAATCTCCTTGGTCTAGCGCTAGAGAAAAGGGGATAGACTCCCTCGCTGTCTGGCTGATACCGACATTAGGCCACCCCGACGACGACTTTTACTTACTATAAGATGAATTACTAGTTTGTCTTGTTTTGTTTTGTTAAATTGCCTATCATCTCTGTGGGGTTTGACCTCTAGTCGCCGAGCCGATTTCCTTCGACGAAAACCACTACACCAAGAGCCATCCTTGTAGAAGAACAGTAGAAGTACCATTTTATAACCGGGGGGGGGGCTGAGTTTTTTTTTTTACCCGAATTCAAATCCTGGAGGAAGCCACATTTCATATAGCGCTAATACCCTTGGGTAATGTATGAATCCAACAATCCCCCCTCCAGCTATGGGTAAATAGTAGGACAAACTGGACTCTTTAATCTTGGTTAGGCAACCAGTCTGGGAGAAAGAAAACTCTAAATTCAAACCTCTTAAATCTCCGCTTGGGGTGGTCACTACTAGAATAGGCTCAGGCCTACTTAGTGATCTATTTCAATTCATTTTACCATTCGCAAATATGTTAGTCCGATAGTGAACGTATCAGCACAACTGGAGTTCGAACTCGATGTTGCAGTCCAACACTTTAGCCGCTACGCTACGGGTACCCCTTCCCCCCCCCCGGATAATCTTATGACTGATACTATTTCTTGAATGTCCCTCAAACACAATACGATTTCTTGAACGAATTACTGAGGAGTATGAAGCGAGAGTGAACAGGAAGTTTAAATGGGCCTGAACAAGGAAAGCAACAATCAGGTAGAATTTTCCCAGAGGACAAGTAGCGAGCAGGATAAATGCACAACAAGTGAATGCCAGTATTTTTGTTGTAATGAATGAACGTTATTATGGCGCCCTTACCACCCGTGCTACACATAAAGGAGAAAGAAGATCAGTCAATGTTGCCGAATAATGGCGGACGTCCGTGTGTGCTACAAAGAATAGCAACAATGGCGACACTGGAAAAAAAATAAAGCTCGAATTATTATAGCAACACTTACCCGTATTACGCATGGGTATTAAGATGCTCATTGATGTGCGTAAAATATCTCGCGTTAAAATCTTTTATTTTCGCCTAACATGCACTTTCAAAATCTAATATCACAAAATATTTTCATCATGAAAGAATCTCTGAATAGACAAGTGATGTATTTGTTTTTCTTTCTTTTTTTACTTTTTGGTAGGGATCCACACAACCTCCTAGGATCTCCAGTGTTTTATTGGCATCAGAAGTAGTTTCATTTTGGGAAGTAACCCCCCACCCCCACCCAAACCCAAACAATCTTGGTTGAATAGAGTTTAAAACTTTTCATTGATGTCACAAACAATTCCTAAAGGTTTGGTTAAAATCCATTCCAAAAAATAACAGATCCTTAGCTTTATGGATTCATTTCAGACAAAGGGGAAAACATTGCGGATCAGATGTTATCTTATTTAATTTTACTCCCAGTTTAGTTTCTTTGTTTTAATGGCATATCAACTTTCATGGGTTATTTAATCCTTTATTTCCCATTTCCATAGCATGGTGAAATGGTTGACAAGCCAATATCATATCACTGATCCTTTATAAATGAAAAGTTTATGGTTTTTTTTGGGGGGGGGGTTTACGGCATATCAACCTCAGTGGGTCATTTAATGCCGATAAAGTTTTGAAATAAATCATTTCTTAATGGATAATACAATTTTTTTATAAGTACATTTTTCTATTTAATCCATAGATGTGACCCTAACAGAGTGGACCAGGGAGCAATGGTGATGAAGGGGTGCTCCACATTCCCCCAACCTCCAAAACTGGAACCTCACCATCAGATAGAGTCTAACGTCATTCCCAGGACATGTAGACCCTCAGTCACCGCCTTCTAGCACCCATATGATAAAAAGGGGTTGGGGCTTGCCATAAGGGCAATAGGGTTGGGAAAATCATATAGGTGCTAGGGCTTGACGTGACCAGCCGATTGATCGGAGGGGGCCTCTCTGACCGCCCGTCTAGCCCAAGATAGGGCCAAAGTGTGAAAAGTTTAATGATTTTATAATGAAAGAATCTCTAAATAGACAACATTATTTTTTATGTATTTGTTTTCATTATTTGAACTTTTGTTAATTTACTTACCCATATTACATACAGAGTTTTAAGATACTTACTGATGTTCATAAAGTATTTTATGTTAAAATCTTTTATTTATTTAGGCCTAACATGCAAAAATTTCATTTATAACCATTACGCTGCAAGCACCTCCAATTTAAATAGATATATAGAATAAAATTTAACTTAATTCCTTATATCTTTCAGCATTGTTTGTCTGAGTTACATACAGGGTTTTTAATAAGATGGTTATTGATGTTCGTAAAATGCTTTGTATTAAAATATTTATTTTTGTCTAAGATGCATTTCACTTTGAAAATCTAATATCACAAATATTTTGGACTATGTAACCAATAAGCACCCCAGCTGGGAGCTGTTTTGAAAGGAACACCTTTTGCTTTGCACCCCAAACTCCCGGTTGTTTGTTTACAAACAGGCGATTTTTTTGCATTAGAATTTCACTGTAAGATTTGTTTGTAAGATTTGTTCATGTATATTTACAACCCATAGGCATGTTTATATACTAAAATAGTTTTAGATTTTAATAAAAAAATAGTTATTTCATGTTGTTGTTGTTAATTCAATAGGAATTTTATTTTAAGTTTTAAAAAGTTTAAACGAAAGACACGTTTTTATATTAAAGACGCATTTTTATATTAAGATAGTTTTTATTTAACCAGAAGAGAACTGCAGATATGTTTATTTAAATGAAAATTGTTTTTATTTATAAAATAGTTTTTATGTTTATTTGAATAAAAGGATGTTGAGACCAAGTAACCAATAAATAACTATTTTTTTAATTATAATCTAAAACTATTTTATTATAAAAACGTGCCTTTGGGTTGTAAATATACATGAACAAACTGGATTTACGTAATATTTTGTTTGCATAGAAGTAATTTCATTTTTGGAGAGTAAAGATTAAATAATCTTGGCTGAATATAAATTGATATGTCATTGAATAAAGAAACTAAACCATATTACATGATGGTTTTATGATGTTCAATGATGTTCATAAAGTGCTTTGGGTTAAAATCTTTTCTTTATTTTCACCCAAAATGATTCTCACTTTGAAAATCTAATATCAAAAATATTTTCATCATGAAAGAATCTCTGAATAAAAAACATAGCATGAGACGTATTTATTTTTATTTCTTATTTGATCTTTTGGTGAGGATGCACAGCCTTCTAGGATTTCTTAGCCCTGTCAGCCGGGGGTTTTAGAAACACCACACACACACACACATACACACACATATATATATAATATATATATATATAGTTGTAGAAGAAGTTATTTCCCGACCGCAGTTTCGGTGTTACTCAAACACCTTCATCAGGGGGATTGAGTGAATTTTTTCGGTTACTTTATATAGCTAGACTGATATCTTTTTAATTCTTCCTGAATTAAAAGATATCAGTCTAGCTATATAAATTAACCGAAAAAAATTCCACTCAATCCCCCTGATGAAGGTGTTTGAGTAACACCGAAACTGCGGTCGGGAAATAACTTCTTCTACAACTATTAATGATCTATATTCACAATATATTGAGCCCTATTGGATTATCTACTTACGCTATGTTCACATAGTAGTACCATATATATATATAATATATATATATATATATATTATATATATATATTATATATATATATATATATATTGTAATCTAATAAAAGTTACTAAATGAGAAATAACCAATCGGAGGCTGGAAATGAAATGGCATTTTCATAACATCAAACAAAATACAATATTCGCCAGCGACGTGGAGAAGGTAAATCACTGCTAGTGGTATAAGACTACACAGTCAGCATAATACTTTCCTATTTATGAGGATTGGGACAAACCCATTAACGTTCATAGGTAGGGCATATATATATATATATATATAATACTAAGCGACAAAAGTATACGTTAAACGTATTAATAAGAAAACTGAGACAATCGAAAAATGATAAAATAATTTCGTCCTTGCTGTTGCGATGATCCGTCCGCCATTTTCTTGTTGTTCTTCGGTCTGCACATTATTTCGTTCGTTGTTGCTTCTCGTTTTTTATTATTCTCAGGGTCGGAATGATGGTCAACGAAGAAGTTTTCCAGACCCCCCCCCCCCACACACACACACACACAATTTCTCTATTGCCTGACCACTTTCATTTTATCGACTAACCGGATCGGGGAATCAGAGGATGGAAAAATTCCCAACCGCTTTCGTTGCGATTCTCTCACTGACTAACGATTCTTGTTAACAAAACTTCTACGATCATCCGATCGCCTGACTTTCCACCAATGAAAAGCCACGATCTCAAACGACCTCTGGGATCATCGCCCATCAATCACTTAGTGACGGTTTTTCGTCACGGTTTACAAATTATCCTACGCTACCTGCCGAATAATGAATTGCCCCAGTTCATTATTTAACACGACATCAATCAGACCTGATGAGAACCGCATTTTCCTTTGTTCGTCAAGTGACCGCTTAACTTGAATGGAGGTCAGTTTCCCTAGTCTCTCAGGTATCCAAAAATCCTATATCCTACCTAGAAATAAAGTAAGTAAAGTTGTCGGGGTGGCCTAAATTCGGTATTAGCCAGACAGCGAGGGGTCTATCCCCTTTTTCACTAGCGCTAGACCAAGGAGATTGGTTTTGCATCGGAGGTGGAGCGCCACACCTACCATCAGCTCTTCACTTTACCGCACAGATCGCTGTGCTACTCATACGCTGAGTTAGCGAGGGCCAGTATCGAACACGGGATGTTGTGGTTCCTAGTCGGACGCTCTACCGACTGAGCCAAGTGGTTAGAATAGAACTTGAAATTTATAAGCCTGTTAATTGGTTAAAGTTTTCTGTCACGTTGTTCTTAATTTTGGATTAGATTGATTGATTAGATTTTTACGGTATGTCAAACCGTTGTTGGGTTATTTTATGCCGAAAACGTTTTGAAATTAAACAAATTTGTAGAAATAAGAGTAATTTGAAGAATATGTTCAGGAAAATCATATAGGTGCTAGGGCTTGACATGACTAGTCGATTAATAGAATGGGGCCTCTACGATACCCGTCTAGCCAAAGTAAGGGCCGAAGTAGTGAGTTGCATGTTCAGTGATCATAATCTTGTTCTCATGCATTACGGGTCGCCACATACGACCTGCAGGAAGACCCATTCGAGTTATTTTATGCCAAAGAGGTTTTTATTTTATTCATTTCTGTTGCGCATTTTAAAAAAATGAAACTCGTTTTTCTAAACACATTTTTTTAATTTGTTAAATAAACCAAGGAAATCAATATCAAGTTGATAGTATATTGAGTTCTAGTCCGACGACAAAAGTTCACCGGATCAAACCGTAACGATAGTATAGCAGTCTTTCTCGATGCTTACTTTCCCTCCAGCTATGGGTAAATAGTAGGGCAGACTGGGATCTTTAACCTTGGTTAGGTAACCAGTCTAGGAGGAGAAAAACTCTCCTCTTTATAAATTGACCTTGGTATCACATCCTGCTCATGCGGAGGGGTTAATATATATATATATATATATATATATATATATATATATATATTAAACACCATAGTTACCTTATTTTTCTTTACACTTGCATTGTGATAGCCTTCAAAACCAACCATCAAACCAATATAAACACAATGCTTCAAGCAAATTATAAAACACTTATATAATATATATATATATATATATATATATATATATATATATATATATATATTATGAATAGTTTATTGGCAGTACTGAATTTAAAAAGGACGCGTAAAAGCATATGCATGATGTAAAAAAATTGTTTTTTTTCTTACAAAAGAAAAGTAAGGGTACCCTAGTTAGATTTAAAATCGGAAATGATTTTATCTTTTTTTTTCCGATTTTAAAATCTAACTAGGGTACCCTTATTTTTTTTAAAGAAAAAAAAACAAAAAAAACAATTTATTTAACAACATGCATATGGCTTTTACGCGTCCTTTTATATATATATATATATATATATATATATATATAACTCTCCCCTATCTCTCTCTCTCTCTATCTCTACCCTTCTCTCTACCCCCCTCTCTCTCTCACTCTTTGGCGCGAGAAAGTGAGAATATTTGAATGGAAATAGAAAATATCTATTAAAACGAATGCCAACGGAACGATTATGTCTCTGGTGCATTTTGTTTAATCCCAATTCGTAATTAACACACTTGGACTATTATTAGCAATACTATAATGTATTGCTACGAGCAAGATCCGTCTTGGGTGTGCAGGAGAGGGAAACATGCTTAATACAGAAAAATGCCCCCCACCACCACAAACACACACCCTAATGATACAACTAAGGCTACCATTGAGTGGGCACTAATTTGGGTCCGTGAATCAATTAATTGGGAATTTTAATTAGTACTTACGATCGAAGTGTGAATATCGGTACAGATCGATAATGTACCGGAGTGCGACATGGGCTAATGAATAAAATATCGGAAAACGAAGCAGACAGTACGGTTTCAAGTTCTGATTGGCAACTGCCAGTGTCATTTAATAATAATGCATTCAGAAAAAGGCATGAACACCAAACACATCCTGCATTGATTTATCGTCACAGAAAATCGGACGAACGGTCTTTCTTAAGTGAAGCTTTTCTTTTCCTAAACTGGTTACCTAGCTAAGGTTAAAATGTCCAGCAAACTTTATATTACGAGATATATTGAGCCCTTTTGGATTAACTACGTATGCTACTGCAATGAAAACGTGGTAGTAACTTATATATATATATATTATATAATATATATATATATATATATATATTGATACTCTTGTTCCTTAATCTTCTGACCGTTATCACCCTGCAACACCTCTGGTTAAAGATGAGATCGTTCATGCAAAATTGTTATCCTGATTATCTGGTGTCGCCTAGTTCTTATTTCTTATGTTCGAGATACGCCTAATCAGCACAGGGCAGCGTCGTCAGTTATGTTATTAACTGGCTTCATAGGGGGGTTTCGGGTCTTCCAGCATAATACCCCCCTCAGCCAGTCAGACCCCGTTAGAGCTGATCAAACTCCAACTCGCTGTCCCTCTGTTCAACACCAACAGAAAAATGGCTTTATAATAATATATATATATATATATATATATATATATATATATATATATATATATATATATATGTGTGTGTGTGTGTGTGTGTGTGTATGTGTGTGTGTGTGTGTGTGTGTATTTACCAACCATTCCGTACGAGCAGGATGTGACAAGGTCAATTTCTTAAGCAAAGTTTTCCTTCTCACAGACTGGTTACCTAACCAAAGTTAAAGAGTCCAGCATGCACTACTATTTAGCCATAGCTGGAGAGAGAGTAGTCGGATTCATACTTTTTCCCAATTTTTTTAGCGCGATGTGAAATGCAAACAGACGCGTACAGAATTTGAACTCGACTCAACAAGTCCATTTCCTAGCCATTACATCACGCATTACATCTCCTCTCTCTCTCTCTCCTCTCTCTCTCTCTCTCTCTCTCTCTCTCTCTCTCTGTATATATATATATATATATATATATAATATATATATGTTCCCCACCCTGTGAGGTTGAACTTTCTGGGAAGAAAACTTGTTGATTTCGCTAAAATTGCAACGATCTCCTTAAATGTATAGAATTCTTTTTAGCAACCTTATATATGTGTATACACATTATATAAGGAAAATTCCCTTCCGTATGTGGGTTGTGCTGATGGCCCGGTTGGTAGAGAATTTAACTGACGAAAAATTGGTCAGTTTCGATCACGGCCTAACACAGCCTGCAAAGTCTAACCGCATTGAAACGCCGTAATAAGGCGAAACACGTTTCGCTTTATTACGGCGTTTCAATGCGGTTAGACTTTGCAGGCTGTGTTAGGCCATAATCGAATGTTTCGCCTTATTACGGCGTTTCAATGCGGTTAGACTTTGCAGGCTGTGTTAGGCCGTGATCGAAAACTGACCAATTTTTCGTCAGTTAAATTCTCTACCAACCGGGCCACAGCACAATATAATCTTATCTGTTGATCTGTCCTCAAAATAGAAAGATGTATCAAATATAATCCTTATCTGTTGATCTATCCTCAAAGTAGAAAGTTGTATCAAATATTAATCCTTATCTGTTCTCAAAGTAGAAAGATGTATCAAATATAATCCTTGTCTGTTGATCTGTCCTCAAAGTAGAAGATGTATCAAATATAATCCTTGTCTGTTGATCTCTCCTCAAAGTAGAAAGATGTATCAAATATAATCCTTGTCTGTTGATCTTCGTTAAACTAGAAAGATGTATCAAATATAATCCTTATCTGTTGATCTGTCTCAAACTAGAAAGATGTATCAAATATAATTTTATCTGTTGATCTATCCTCAAAGTAGAAAGTTGTATCAAATATAATCCTTATCTGTTGATCTGTCCTCAAAGTAGAAAGATGTATCAAATATAATCCTTGTCTGTTGATCTCTCCTCAAAGTAGAAAGATGTATCAAATATAATCCTTGTCTGTTGATCTTTCGTTAAGCTAGAAAGATGTATCAAATATAATCCTTGTCAGTTGATCCTGTTGGTCTTTCCTTGAAACAGTCCATCAAACAAGTAATTTTAGGACAATTTATCTACGCCATTAACTAATAAATTAAATACATGTTTGGGCGTTTTTGATTGGCTAATTCAGTCACCGCCACTTAGAACAGTCTATGAATATGTGGTGATTTTTCGCACAACTTATACCTAAAATAAGCCAACAGTGAGGGACCAGATAAATTGCACATCAGGTCATTATGCCATGGCGGCTTTTCTTCTCCTTCTGTCTTGTTCCCACAATGAACCTTGCCCTAATGGAAGATCACTGTCTGACACTTGTGTCCAGAGGGGAGCAACTCTGGATCTTTTTTAATGCTGAACCTAACTAATACCTAATGAAGATCGGACTTAGTAGTAATTGATCGGACCATATGACCTTTAGGCACCCCTTTTTGATCTCGATTAAGAAAGGACGTTTTTCATTTACACCGTCAATATCCGGTTGTTTTAAACAGACGATTTTTAGATGTTAAAAAAATTATGAAACTAACCTCTAACCCTAACCCTAACCCTAGCCCCTAACAAACAACCGGATATTAACGGTGTAAATGAAAACATGTCCTTTCTTAATCGAGATCAAAAAAGGGTGCCTAAAGGTAATATGGTCCAATTGATCTGCCCCTGATTTATATTCAGGAAAGCATTGATTAATGGATTGATTTGGAAGCCAACGATTGTTACTAGACCTTCTCATTATAACTGAATTTCATCCTTACAAAATTATTACTCATGCATATGTCGACGTCAATGATTGTTTCAAATAATTAGGTCTTCACAATTCGACCAATACACGAGTATATATGACATTCAAGCAGAAGAACCTTTTTTAGTATTCATTATATCGTATCATAGGACGGTTTGGCTCAGTCGGTAGAGCGTTCGGCCTAGGAATTACAAAGTTCCTGGTTCGATACCGGCCCTCGCCAACTCAGCGTATGAGTAGCACAGGGATCTGTGCGGTAAAGTAGGACGCTGGTGGTAGGTGAGGCGCTCTACCTCAGGTGCAAAAACAATCTCCCCAGACTAGCGCTAGTGAAAAGGGGATATACTTCCTTGCTGATTGGCTGATACGACTTTAGGCTACCCGACGACTTTACTTTTTACTTTTACTTATATCATATCTATTTGTTTTATGTGTATTTACCCAACACCGTACACCGCTGGAAAAAATACAAAAAAAGAAAAAGCAATAACAAAAACAAAACAGTATTTTGAATTCATTTCAGCTTATCATTGAGTTTTTGGGATGCACTGCCGTTTTGTTGCTCTAACACTTTGGGACAAGTTTCCGTGATGTCATGGCTAACGTGCTGGATTGCGACATCATAGTTAGCGGGTTCGAATTCCAGTTGCGCTATTACATTCACTTTCGGATTGT
The DNA here is from genome assembly GCA_023376005.1 of Doryteuthis pealeii. Classification (NCBI taxonomy): domain Eukaryota; kingdom Metazoa; phylum Mollusca; class Cephalopoda; order Myopsida; family Loliginidae; genus Doryteuthis; species Doryteuthis pealeii. Next base: position 41,530,508 of record CM042157.1, on the reverse strand, counting down.
TACTCTTGGGAAAAGGTATCAAACCCCTCATATTCCAGCTATGTGTTAAATATTAACACAACTATTCTTCTACACGAATGGCTTGGCATTAAATAACCCATGAATTGATTGATATGCCATTAAAACCAACCTGTGACTACGCTATCCTTACTGAAATCTATATATTCACTATCACTGATATTGGCACTTCTTATTTATAAATATAGCAAACTACATTATTAATTTTGATTATATACTCCCCTTGGGAAAGGTATGAAGTGGTAAGCGGTAAGGTAAGAGAAGGAGACACTGAATTCAAAATCAGATGTCATGACGCTAGCAACACAGTGACTAATATGCAGGACTGTGACATCATACTAAGCAAATTCAAACTTTAGTATCACTTAGTTTACTTTCGGACTAATAACCTTGAAAAGGTATGAACCTCCACGCTCCCCTCCCCAGCTATGGATCTAATAATCCAGTACTGTTCTTCTACAAGAATGGTTTTGCATTAAATCCCATAAAGATTTGATATGCCATTAAACAAAGAAAAAATCCATGTAGAAAATTAGTATGTTCAGATATTTTCAGTGTGTTGGTCCTCTCGGACAATTCATTTTTTTTTACGGATTTCATTTCTTATATTTTCTTTCTTTATGCTTTCTCGTAAATCTTTTCCTCATCCTGTTAATAGCCCCCCCCCCTCTCACTGCACTTTCATGTTATTAGCTTCTCGTCTCGTCTTCTCTCGTCTTCTCATCTGCTCCTTCTTCTTCTCTTATTATCCACACCCTCCCACTGCACTTTCATCTTATCCTCTCTTCTCGTCTCCTCTCCCCTCTCTTCTCGTCTCCTCCCCTCTCATCGTGTCTCACCACTCTCTTTACTTCGCCTAAATGACGCGTACAGTTTTTATTGCTTTTGGTTGTGTAGTTCAGTTTAACGTTTCCTTCCACGGTAACATGTCTCCACGGTAACATGATCCTCTATTTATACAAACGCGGGCAAAATTCATCTGTCGTTCCAAGATTACTTTGACCTTCGCCGATGTTTGCTTCCCATCAAGCAAGTTGATAATTTCTTTACTTTTTTTTTCTTCTTGCCCTGTTTTGTATTTACTGCATTGTGACAATGTATCAAAGCTGATGTAGTATGCAACAGCAGGTCACTGTTATGATGCCTTCAAGCACTAAAATAACCTCTGCTAGAAAAGAAGGAGAACACTTAGATTTTGGTTTAAATTAGAATTTCTAAACACCATTTTGTTTTATTTATCGCTTTAACACATTTGGCAGTCGTAAACTAATCCGTCTGGCTATTTATTTAACAGCTTGTTTATTCGAGCAAGTGAAATCACGTTATACAGTTCTTTTAAAGACAAAAAAAAGTTTACAGAGGTAACTGTTATTCAAATTACGAGAAAAGCTGCAAAACCACAATGGGTAATAAAGCATGCTAAACTGGCTCTTTAACCTTGGTTAGGCAACAGTCAAAGGAGAATGGAAAACTTGAATTCAAAATTTTAAGTTTTCTGCTTAGAAACTGAATCTTGTGTCGCATCTATCATGGTTTAGGTCTCTTTGGTTTTACATGACTTATCAAGTTTTCGTGTTTATTTATCAAATCCCATCCTTGTACATAGTTTACCATCTCCTTATGTAAGTTTTATAACCGAAATGTTCACTACAATTCCCTGTTATTTACGTTATATCTTTTTCCCACATTATTAAATTGATAATTATATGGTAATCTATTAGTAGGCATTTATTTAACAACGATGTCTCTATTTAAAGTCCCAAACAGCCCATGTTATTAAACATTTTTAAGAAATACAAGTTACATAATCAATATGTATGAGTAATTTTGCTACTGATCTAACAAACTGGGTTTAATAAATAATTGATTTGGTGCTATTTCTAAATTATGTTTATTCTCAACACGCTATAAAATCAATCCTCTGTCTAATTTTACCATTAAAATCAATAAAATAAGTTTAAAAACGAGTGTTAATCTTTTTATATGTATTTAACCAACCCAACTGTAGAGTTAAACAGATTTGAGTTCTTCTCATAGAACTGGTTGCCTAACGAACTCGAAAAAAGATTGAAGTGAAAGAAAGGAAGACCGAGATGAAAACCCAGAATGAAACTATTTAACGACACAAATTAATTCCCTTCTAAATCAGGGTCTGATCTTTAATTTAAACATTTGATGCACCAGATGAAAATTAAATGAAAGAAAGTTTATTAATGGAAAGAAAATTAAATGAAAGGAAAATAAAGAAATTAAGAAAGAGAAATTAAAGAAGAAATTTAAATGAAAGAAAGTTAAATCTAACTCTAACGGACCTAAATCCACCATCCTATGTCACCCCGCCGAAATAAATTTAAAAATACCAAAAACATCAGGAGTTAACCGAATTTTATGAAACTTTCAGTTTGATTATTAATAAATAAAAGATATAGATGCACCAGTATTATTTTAAAACTACACTTTTTTTTTCAGGTCAGTTAACTTGAAACCACGTATCTTCGAGAATCTGTATTACACATAAAAGATACGTATTCAAAGTTAAACTGAATTAAAAAATTAAAGTTTTTAAATAAAATAAACTGGTGCATTATATCTTTTCTTTTTTTTTCATTGATATATTAAACTGCGACATGTAGTAAGTCACACATTCACTTTGAATAAATACCCTTTGAAGATATGAACCCTCATCACTAAATATCGAGAAACTCATAAGCTATTTCTCCTTGGACACCTACACAATGGACCACACCAATGTAGACTGGTTGTTTAAACCAAAAGGTAAGGACTCCAGTCTGCCCAACTATTTAAACATTAACTAGATATTGGAACTTGGATGCATACCTTTCCTAAGGTTTTAGAACTATGCACAGTCTCGTCCATGATTTTGAACCTCTGTCGCAGGTCAATTTCCTTACACCATGGCGTCTTCTTTGCGTTCTTATTTAGCTTTGTGGAAGTCTTTTTTAATTGATATAATATTGTATTACATTAAAATTGTAATTACTTGCGCTCTGATGGTGCAAAATGTTGCTAGTATGTATATTTTTAGTAATATGTAAGTAGAGATCTTTTGTATGACAGAGTAGATAGAAGAGAGAAAGGGAGGGAGAAGATGAGGGGAGAGGGAGGGAGAGAGAGGGAGAGAGAGAGGGGAGAGAGAAGAAAAAGAAAGAAAGAAAGAAAGAAAAGAAATAAAGAGAGGATGAGATATTTAAAAAATAATATAATAAAAGTTCAAAGAAATAACCATTGAAAGGATGAGGAGGAAAAAAAGCTGACTCAGAAAGGAAGTAAATACAGATGGTTGCCTGGAGCGTTTTTAACTGCTGCCAAATGATGCTTTTTATTAGCAAAAAAAAATGGAAGCATATATATTACATATATATATATATATAATATATATATAATATATTAACACGAAACGTAGATCGCCATGTCGAAATTGATAAAAAATGCGAAAAATGATTACCATCTGCAATATAGTGTTATATTTTTATCCACACTTTTTTGAAATAGAGAACAAAAAAAAATTAAATAGATTAGGCTGATAATTAAAATAACCAAACCATTCAAACTATGGATATAAAGGAGGAAGAAATGTGAAGAAAAAAAAAAGAATAATGTTTTTTCACCTTTTGGTTTCTTCTTAGAAACAAAAAAAAAATCAAGGTGTAGTATCTGTTTCTGTGATTTTTAAACAGTGGACAAAAAAGTGTAATAAGAAAACCCGGCAAATATTGTTGACAGTTAAAAAATATACTACCAAATGTCACCTGGAAATATATGAAAAGTATATATCTAAAAAAAAACGTAAAAAGTGTTCAATAAAGAGCAGCAAAATAATAAAGTTAAACTTTGCCTAATGATATATATATATATAATATATTATAATACTATATAATGTGTGTGTGTGTGTTGTGTATATAATATATATATATTTATATAGATATATATATATTACAACCGGAAGACTTAAGAAAGTTTTAATTCTTGCTAGAATTAATTGTACACGAATTGTGGCTTTAAATAGGTTAGTAGCTTACTAACGATTCTCCGAAAGAGAGGAATCATAAATAATTAAACTCTCAATTACTTATTACAGTTGGTTTTATCAAATGAATTGTGTAACATAAAAATATTAGAAAATGAGTCCAATAGTCCGAACAACAGTGGTAATAAAGTATTATTGGTGAATTCTTTGATCTCACAAGTTGATATTCACTATTTCTATTACAACTACATGGCGCGGGTTAGCACGAGTCGTAGAGCGTTCGGCTAGAAACCCACAAGGTTCCTAGTTCGATACCGAGTCATCGCCAACTCGGCGTATGAGTAGAAGGATCGGTGCGGTAAATAAGGAGCTGATGGTGGTGTGGCGCTCCACCTTAGATACAAAAAACAATCTCCTTTGTCTAGCGCTAGTGAAAAGGGGATAGACCTCTTCTCGCTGGAGGTTGATACCGACTTTAGGCCGCCCCGACGACTTTACTTACATGCTTTCCTATATTACTATGCACTGTAAGGCTGAATTTCACTAATTTACTATACAGTTTAGCTCAGTCGGTTAGAGCACGTGGCCTAGGAAGTCGCAAGGTTCTAGGTTCGAACCGGGCCACTCAGCTCAGCGTATGATTAGCACCAGGGAATCTGTGCGGAAATTAAGGAGCTGATGGTTAGGTGGGCGCTCCACCTTAGATACAAAAACAATCTCCTTGGTCTAGCGCTAGGTAAAAAGGTAAGGGACTCCTCGCTGTCTGGCTGATACCGACTTTAGGCCACCCGACATGAACGACGATAAAGCCTCCAAAACAAAGATATCCTTAACACATTGTATTATTAATTTACAATATTATTGTAATGACAAAAAGATAACATCGAAAAGACTTAAGAAAATTTATTCTGATTAGAATTATTGTTCCGAAGTATCGAGATTTAAAAATATTAGTTATTTACCTAAAGATTATCTGAAAGGGGAGGTAATCATAAAAAGGGGAAGTAACTCTCAATTACTTATTCAATTATGAATAAAAGAAAATAAATACAGAGCGTTATCCCCAAATATCAATTGACGATGATGGGCGATCCAGTTTCCTTGCAGTATCCCGAAGTGACAGTCCATAATTATTGTATGCCCTAATGTTAACTTTATTCAAGACAACCACTTATGAGGGTGGGAGTCGCCGTGCGTTAGTCGCTAACGTACTGGACTGTGATCGTAGTAAGAGAGTTCGTACCAGTCACGCATTATCGTCACCTGCAGATTAATACAAATATATATATATATATATATATACATATATATATATATATATATATATATATGCACTTTCGAAAAAGAATCTTATAAAATCCTCTTCTAAAATTGAAAATAAACAATGAATTAAAACATTAATTGAGTGAATAAAAGTAAAAGAAATATCAGATAAATACATACATGTTTTTCTATTGGAGCTTAGTTAACTACGAATAATTAAATGTAGCTATTAATTGACGTATTCGTTATTTCGTTGTGAATTTAAAAAAAAAAAGGCAAGGAATTCCAGATATTTCAAAATATATAAAATTACAGAAACTTTAATAAATAATAAATTAAAATACGAATTTAATTAAAACAAAGCAAAAACTCTTATATATATATATATTATATTTATATATAGTATATATATAAAAAGCAATTGGTAATTTGCTTGAGGCATTGTTATGCTATATTATAATATGATTAATATTTTGAGGCAAATACAATGCGTATGAAAAAATAAAAAACAAAAAGATGTTATTTTTGTCTTATCGATTTCGAAGCATGAACTTCATCATCAGAGTTTTCGTATCGAAAAAATATATTTATATTACCAAACTTATTTGTAAAGCCTTGCGAGTAAGAAAAAAAACGGCAAAAATGTTGACAGTAAAAATATACTACCAAATGTTTCTGAAAATATATGAAAGATATATCTAAAAAAAGCGAAAAAGTGGTCAATACCCTAAATAGAGCAAAAAATGAAAGTTAACTCTTTTACTTTAATTGCGGGTTAGCTCAGTCGGTAGAGCGTTCGGCTAGAAACCACAAGGTTCGATAACGTCCTCGCCAACTCAGCGTATGAGTAGCAAGGATATGTCGTAAAGGTAAGGAGCTGATGTAGTGTGGCGTTCCACTCAGACGCAAAAAACAACCTCCTTGGTCTAGCGTTATTAAAAAGGGGATAGACTCCCTCGCTGACTGCTTGATACGACTTTAGGCCGCCCCGACGACTTCACTTTACTTATTTATATAATATATATATATTATATATATATATAAAGTCAACCGAATGAGTAGATGTACCCACTAACAGTTCGCTAGTAGTCATCAGGGCAAGAATCAGATTCTTGCACTCATGAGCTGACTAAGCGAAACTGTTAGTAGGTATATCTGACTCATTCAGTTTAACTATATTATATAATATATATATATTAATATTAAATTCGAAGGCAATTACAATGCGTATAAAAAATAAGACAAAATATTTTATATGTCTTATCGATTCGAAGCTAGACCAATACTTTATATATATATATATATATATATATATATCAATTAGGTAAAAATAATCTACGACGGTTGTAGAGGGATTTGTTTGAAATAGAGAGAATCGAACAGTCCATCATGAAACGAGCACTTGACCGCGATTTCCTGACACGTTTCAGCGCTGAACATGTTTGTGATTATGCTCTTGGTTTGTTTGTCCAAAGTCGGACCTGCCAGTCATTTGAGATCACATGACAGCAAATAATCGGACGTGATTTTAACTGGCCCTTTACTCAGCAACCTATAGCTAATTCATGTTAAATGACAGAATATATGGGTGTGCAGATAATCTGGAAAGTCTTATGAGAATGGACGGGTCAATGCCAAAGACAAGTATTTTGCTTGTCTCATATGCGTAGGGGCTTGCAATGGTGAAGTTGGCCTGAGGAGCTATACGGTGTGCAAGGGAGCTCTTTACGAGAGCCAAGAGATTTTCTTCCTTCTTCTGTAAAGAATTATCAGTCACTTAAACGCAACGCTCTCCTCTATAAGCGATGGAGCACTATATGGCGACCTTTACATACATAGGATGTGTGTTTAAAAACAGTTAAAAATTCCCTTCGCATTCTGTGGGTGACTATAGCCTAGAGGTTAAGGTGTCTGAGTGATGCTGAACCGATCGGATTTCAATTCCCAGCTGTAGGTAGCTTACAAATGTCTAGCCACACTGAAGAGACTTGATAAATCGAAACACATGTCTGTGGATGACTAAATATATATATATATATTAAACATATAATATATATATATTTTAAAATATATAACAGATTTGAATTCAAAGATTTCCCTCTCCCAAAACCAGTTGCCTATATCAATATTAAAGAACTCAGTCTACCCTACTATTAACTTATATAATATATATATATATATAATATATATATATATATATATATATATATATATGGGGGTCTAGAGATATGTGTAGAGCGACCAGTATTCAAACTGTGTTGCAATTAAATCTACTTTTTAGAATCCAGACTAGTGGTTTAAATAGTGCATGATGTAATGGTTAGAGTCGTAGGAAATGGACTCATCGATCCAAGTTCAAATCCTGACGAAAGTACAGTTCACATAGCGCAAGTACCCTTGGGAAAGGTATGCACCCAACTACTCTCCTTCCAGATATAGGGTAAATAGGAGGACAGACTGGGCTCTTTAACCTTTGGTTAGGCAAACCAGTATAGGAAAAGAAAATTCAGAATTTAAACCTGTTAAATTTCGCTTTGGGGGGTCACTTACTAAATAGGCTCAGTCCTAATAAGTGATCTATTTCAGTGATTAAAAAGCAGGTTGGGCTATTCCACTTGTGTATCTTGGCCAAGCCATTCCTATGATTCTCATTGCCTGTTGGTTTTAGTGTGGATATTTTTATCCTTATATATTCAACACTTGACTGTGTTCTGGCAGTGGTACAGAGTTTATTTTGGTTACGCTGTTCTTATTTTGTCTGGTGATTGGACACTAGTCACAGCACATCCTGTGAAGGTGAGTATAATGTTCATCCTACAGTTTGTTTTTTTTGTTTTTTTTGTTTTTGTTTGTTTTTGTTTTCAGATTGAATTCGATTTTATACAAAAATTGTCAGAAATTCTTTCCTAGATTAATTCAAACATTTTAGTCGTTTTCATTTGTATAACCACGATGTTATTTTTTTTCATTATTTTTGCTGCTTTGCGTTGCGAGATTTTCAATCGCGTTCTGTTACGTTTAATTTTTTTTAGATTTAGAGTATCACCTGTTTATGACGTAGCCAAAACGTTGCAGCCAATGAAAACTGTCAGCACAATAGTGTAACAATCTTTTTTTTCTCTTTTTAAGTCATCAAATAATCTATCACGTCTGTTCCTAAGCAACTCGTCAAGCAAGTATTTTTTTAATTAAACCAAATTTATTGCACTGATCAGCCCCCCCCCCTCTCTCTCTCTCTCTCTCTCTCTCTCTCTCTTCTCTCTCTCTCTCTCTCTCTCTCTCTCTCTCTCTCTATGTGTGTGTCAGTGGCATAAACACGCTGAACGTCTTAAAGTAATTTTGTTTTTTAATTGGTTTGGTTTAATTTATTCATATCATTACCCTATGGTTATTTAAAGTCAAAATTTGGTTCATTGTAAAATGTTTGATTGTAATCATAACTATCTTATTTGGTTTATTTGTTTTACGGGCATATCAATCCTTTATGGGTAATATTTAAATTCAAAGTTTGATTCCGTTGTAAATGTAATTATTGTAATAAAATATATATTTGGTTAGATTTATTTATTTAAAGGCCAGGTCAATTCTTTATGGGTTATTTTAATACCAAAAATTTGATTCATTTGTAAATGTTTGATTGTAATCATAATTAAATTTGGTTTATTTGTTTAACGCATATCAACTCCCTATGGGTTATTTATAGTCAACATTTGGTTTATTGTAAATGTTTGATTGTAATCATAACTTCTATATTTGCTTTGTTTGGTTTATTTGTTTAACGGCATATCAACTCCTAATGGATTATTTAAAATCAAAGTTCACTTCATTGTAAATGGTTTGATTATAGTAATAACTAAATTTTCAATGTTCCATTTCAATCATTTTTGATTGGACTTTTTTTATTTGTCAATTTGATAAAAAATAATTGCTTTGCAAATAGTTATTAGTATAAAATATTCCTATCAACTTACTAAAAGTATAAGACAAGACACGACTGGGTGGAAAGGGTGATCCACTGGCAATTGTGCAAGAAATTAATTTTGACTATACGACAAAATTTTATATGCATAAACCAGAACCTACCGCGACAGTTCTCTCGCCGATTTTGAGATACAAACGGACACTAATCCCGCCCAGAAGACCAACCGAGAGTTAATTAAAAGAAAAAAAAATCTTGTCATTAGGTGGATTTTGTCGTTCAAGCGGACTACAGAGTGAAAATGAAAGAAAGTGAAAATATAACAAATTACTTCGACCTTGCTAGAGAGCTGAAAAAAGGAACATGTGGGTAAAAGTGATACCCAATTTGTTGTTTGTGCACTTGAAATGGCCCCAAAGGCTGTAAAAAGAGATTGGAAATTTGGAAATCAGAAGAAGAATCGAGATCATGCTGACAACAGCATTGTTAAGATCGTCTAGAATACCAGAAGAATCATAGAGACCCCATGTAAATTGCTGTCCCCAGAATCCAATGAAAGACTACGCTGTTGTTTTGAAAAACTCTCAAAGTGTGATATTAACAATGTATAATCATGTGCACCGCGTGGAAACTGGACAATTTCCACCTCAGATGCCCACGCCGCATTCTACGCGTGGCACGATGATTATAATTGTTATTATCACACTTGTTGAGAGTTTTTTCACAACAGCCGTAGTCTTTCATTGGATCTGAAGGGACAGCAATTTAATGGGGTTCTCTATGATTCTTCTGGTATTCTAGACGATCTTAACAATGCTGTTGTCCCCAGGCATGATCCGATTCTTCTTCTGATTTCCAATTTCCCCAATCTCTTTTTACAACCTTTTGGGGACCCATTTCAAGTGCACAAACAACAATTGTTATCACTTTTAACCCACATGTTCCTTTTTTTTCAGCTCTCTAGCAAGGTCGAAGTAATTTGTCTTATATTTCACTTTCTATTCATTTCACTCTGTAGTCCGCTTGAAACGACAAAATCCACAAATGACAAGATTTTTTTCTTTTTAATTAACTCTCGGTCGGTCTTCTGGCACGGGATTTTTAGTGGTCCGTTTTGTATCTCAAAATCGCGAGAAGAACTGCGCGGTTAGGGTTCTTGGTTTATGCCATATAAAATTTTGTCGTATAGTCAAAATTAATTTCTTGCCACCAAATTGGCCAGTGATCACCTTCCCACCCCAGTCGTGTCTTGTCTTATACCTTTAGTAAGTGATGGAATATTTTATACTATAAACTATTTGCAAAGCAATTATTTTTATCATTGACAATAAAAAAGTCCAATCAAAAAATGATTGAATGAAAACATTTGAAAATTTAGTTATTACTATAATCAAACATTTCAATGAAGTGAACTTTGATTTAAATAATCATTAGGATTGATATGCCGTTAAAACAAATAAACCAAACCAAAGCAAATATAGATAGTATGATTACAATCAAACATTTACAAAAACCAAATGTGACTATAAATAAACCCATAGGGAGTTGATTATGCCGTTAAACAAATAAACCAAATAAATTATGATTACAATCAAACATTACAAATGAATCAAAATTATTGGTATTAAAAATAACCCATAAAAATTGACATGCCTAAATAAATAAATCTAACCAAATATTATAATTTTATTAACCAATTAATTACATTTACAACGGAATCAAAACTTTGAAATTTAAATAACCATAGGAGTTTGATATGCCGTTAACAAATAAAACCAAATATAGTATTATTTGGATTACAATCAAACATTTACAAATGAACCAAATTTTTGACTTTAAATAACCCATAGGTAAATGATATGAATAAATTTAAACCAACAATTAAAAAACAAAATTCTTTAAGACGTTCAGCGTTGTTTATGCCACTGAAACCACACACATAGAGAGAGAGAGAGAGAAGAGAAGAAGAAGAGAGAGAGAGAGAGATGAGAGAGAGAAGAGAGAGGGGGGGGCTGATCAGGCAAAAAATTTGGTTTAATTAAAAAAAATACTTGCTGACGAGTTGCGTTTTAGAACAGACGTGATAGATGTATTTGATGACTTTAAAAAAAGAAAAAAAAAGAATTGTTACACTATTGTGCTGGAACAGTTTTCATTGGGCGCAACGTTTTGCTACTCTAAACACGGTGATACTCTAAATCTAAAAAAAATTAACCGTAACAGAAAACGCGATTGGAAATCTCGCAACGGCAAAGCAGCAAAAATAATGAAAAAAATAACATCGATGGTTATACAAATGAAAACGGACTAAATGTTTGAAATTAATCTAGGAAAGAATTTCTGACAATTTTTTGTATAAAATCGAATTCATCTGAAAAACAAAAACAAACAAAAACAAAAAAAACAAAAAAAAACAAAACGTTTAGGATGAACATGTATACTCACCTTCACAGGATGGCTGTGACTAGTGTCCAATCACCAGACAAAATAAGACAGCGTAACCAAATAAACTCTGTACAACTGCCAGAACACAGTCAAGTGTTGAATATATAAGGATAAAATATCCACACTAAAACCAACAGGCAATGAGAATCATAGGAATGGACTTGGCCAAGATACACAAGTGGAAAAGCCCAACCTGCTATTTTAAATCACTGAAATAGATCACTTATTAGGACTGAGCCTATTCTAGTAGTGACCCCCCAAAGCGAAATTACACAGGTTTAAATTCTGAATTTCTTTTTCCTATACTGGTTGCCTAACCAAGGTTAAAGACAGTGTCCTCCTATTTACCCATATCTGGAAGGAGAGTAGTTGGGTGCATACCTTTCCCAAGGGTACTTGCGCTATGTGAACTGTAGCTTCGGTCCAGGATTTGAAACTTGCGATCGATGAGTCCCATTTCCTACGACTCTAACCATTTACATCATGCACTATTTAAAACCACCTAGTCTGGATTCTAAAAAAGTAGATTTAACTTGCAAACACGTTGAATACTGGTCGCTCTACACATATCTCTAGACCCCCATTATATATTATATATATATATATATATATATATATATATATATATATATATATATAAGTTAAGTAGTTAGGGTAGACTGAGTTCTTTAATATTGATATAGCAACTGGTTTGGGAGAGGAAATCTTTGAATTCAAATCTGTTATTATTTTTAATATATATATATTATATTATATATATATATATTATTTAGTCATCCACAGACATGTGTTTCGATTTATCAAGTTCTCTTCAGTGTGGCTAGACATTTGTAAGCTACCTACAGCTGGGATTGAAATCCGATCGGTTCAGCATCACTCAGACACCTTAACCTCTAGGCTATAGTCACCCACAGAATGCGAAGGGAATTTTTAACTGTTTTTAAACACACATCCCTATGTATGTAAAGGTCGCCATATAGTGCTCCATCGCTTATAGAGGAGAGCGTTGCGTTTAAGTGACTGATAATTCTTTACAGAAGAAGGAAGAAAATCTCTTGGCTCTCGTAAAGAGCTCCCTTGCACACGCGTATAGCTCCTCAGGCCAACTTCACCATTGCAAGCCCTATCGCATATGAGACAAAGCAAAATACTTGTCTTTGCATTGACCCCGTCCATTCTCATAAGACTTCTCAGATTATCTGCACACCCCATATATTCTGTCATAACATGGAATTAGCATAGGTTGCTGAGTAAGGGCCAGTGTAAAATCAACGTCCGATTATTTGCTGTCATGTGATCTCAAATGACTGCAGGTCCGACTTGGACAAACAAAAACCCAAGAGCAAATATCACAAACATGTTCAGGCTGAACGTGTCAGGAATCGCGGTCAAGTGCTCGTTTCATGATGGACTGTTCGATTCTCTCTATTTCAAACAAATCCTCTACAACCGTCGTAGATTACTTTTACCTAATTGATATATATATATATATATATAATAATAAAAGTAATTGGTCTAGCTTCGAATCGATAAGACATATAAAACATATTTTTGTCTTTTATTTTTATACGCATTGTATTGCCTTCGAATTTTAATATTATATATATATATATATATATATATAGTTAAACTGAATGAGTCAGATATACCTACTAACAGTTTCGCTTAGTAGCTCATGAGGCAAGAATCTGATTCTTGCCCTGATGAGCTACTAAGCGAAACTGTTAGTCGGTACATCTGACTCATTCGGTTTGACTTTATATATTATATATTATATATATTATATATATAAAATAAGTAAAAGTGAAGTCGTCGGGCGGCCTAAAGTCGGTATCAGCCAGTCAGCGAGGGAGTCTATCCCCTTTTAATAACGCTAGACCAAGGAGGTTGTTTTTGGCGTCTGAGGTGGAAACGCCACACCTACCATCAGCTCCTTACTTTACCGCACATATCCCTGTGCTACTCATACGCTGAGTTTGGCGAGGACCGGTATCGAACCTTTGTGTTTCCTAGGCGAACGCTCTACCGACTGAGCTAACCCGCAATTAAGTAAAAGAGTTTAACTTCATTATTTTGCTCTATTTAGGTATTGAACACTTTTTACGCTTTTTTTTAGATATATACTTATCATATATTTCTCAGAAAAATTGGTAGTATATTTTTACTGTCAACATATTGCCGTTTTTTTTCTTACCGCAAGGCTTTACCAATAAGTTTGGATATATATATATATATATTTTCTGATACGAAACTCTGATGATGAAGTTCATGCTTCGAAATCGATAAGACAAAATAAACATCTTTTTGTTTTATTTTTCATACGCATTGTATTTGCCTTCAAAATATTAATATATTATAATATTACTTAACAATGCTTTCAAGCAAATTACCAATTGCTTTTATATATATATATATATATATATATATATATATATATATATAGAGAGTTTGCTTTGTTTATTAAATTGTATTTATTTATTATTTATTTAAGTTTCTGTAATTTTATATATATTGTGAAATATCTGGAATTCTTCTTTTTTTTTTAAATTACACAACGAAAACAGAATACGTAATTATAGTACATTTAAATTATTTAGTATGTTACTAAGCTCAATAAGAAAAACATGTATGTATTTATCTGATATTTCTTTTACTTTTATTCACTCATTAATGTTTTAAATTCATTGTTTATTTTACAAATTTAGAAAGGATTTATAAGATTCTTTTTCGAAGTTGCATATATATATAATATATTATATATATATTATATATTATATATATATTTGTATTAATCTGCAGGTGAACATAATAGCGTGACTGGAGTACGAACTCTCTTACTACGATGTCACAGTCCAGTACGTTAGCGACTTACGCCACGGCGACTCCCACCCTCATAAGTGGTTGTCTTGAATAAGTTAACATTATGGCATACAATAATTATGGACTGTCACTTCGGGATACTGCAAGGAAACTGAATCGCCATCATTCGTCAATTGATATTTGGGGATAACGCTCTGTATTTATTTTCTTTTATTCATATATTGCAATAAGTAATTGAGAGTTACTTCCCCTATTTATGATTACCTCCCCTTTCAGAGAACTCTTTAGGAAATACTAATATTTTTAAAATCTCGATACTTGGAACAATTATTCTAATCAGAATAAAATTTTCTTAAGTCTTTCGATGTTATCTTTTGTCATTACAATATATATATGTATATATACAATGTGTAAAGATATCTTGTTTTGGAGGCTTTATCGTCGTCATCGTCGGGGTGGCCTAAAGTCGGTATCAGCCAGACAGCGAGAGAGTCTTACCCCTTTTTACTAGCGCTAGACCAAGGAGATTGTTTTTGTATCTAAGGTGGAGCGCCACACCTACCATCAGCTCCTTACTTTACCGCACAGATCCCTGTGCTAATCATACGCTGAGCTGACGATGGCCGGTATCGAACCTAGAACCTTGCGATTCCTAGGCCAGTGCTCTACCGACTGAGCTAAACTGTATAGTAAATTAGTGAAATATCAGCCTTACAGTGCATAGTAATATAGTGAAAGCCATGTAAGTAAGTCGTCGGGCGGCCTAAAGTCGGTATCAACCAGCCAGCGAGAGAGTCTATCCCTTTTCACTAGCGCTAGACAAAGGAGATTGTTTTTTGTATCTAAGGTGGAGCGCCACACCTACCATCAGCTCCTTACTTTACCGCACAGATCCCTGTGCTACTCATACGCTGAGTTGGCGATGACCGGTATCGAACTAGAACCTTGTGGTTTCTAGCCGAACGCTCTACCGACTGAGCTAACCCGGCCCATGTAGTGTATAGAAAATAGTGAAATATCAGACTTGTGAGATCAAAGGATTCACAATATACTTTATTACAACTGTTGTTCGGACTATTGGACTCATTTCTAATATTTTTTAATGTTACCACAATATTTGATAAAACCAACTGTAATAAGTAATTGAGAGTTACTTATCTTATGATTACCTCCCCTTTCGGAGAACTCGTTAGTAACTACTAACCTATTTAAAGCCACAATTCGTGTAACAATTATTCTAAGCAGAATAAAACTTTCTTAAGTCTTCCGTTTAATAAATATATATATATATATATATATATATTATATAACACACACACACACACACATATATATATATATATATATATATATAATTATATATATCAATTAGGCAAAAAAGGTTTAACTTTATTATTTTGCTCTACTTTATTGAACACTTTTTACGTTTTTTTTAGATATATACTTTTCATATATTTCCCAGGTGACATTTGGTAGTATATTTTTTACTGTCAACATATTTGCCGGGGTTTTTTCTTATTACACTTTTTTTTGTCACTGTTAAAATCACCAGAAACAGATACTACACCTTGATTTTTTATTTGTTCTAAGAAGAAACCAAAAGGTGAAAAACATTATTCCTTTTTTTTTCTTCACATTTCTTCCTTGCTTATATCCATAGTTCTGATGGTTTGGTATTTTATTATCAGCCTAAACAATATTTATTTTTTGTTCTCTATTTCAAAAAAGTGTGATAAAAAAATATAACACTATATTGCCAGATGGTATAATATTTTTTCGCATTTTTTATCAATTTCGAATTGGCGATCTACGTTCGTGTTTATATATATATATATATATATTATATATATATATATATATATATATGCTTCCATTTTTTTTGCTAAATAAAAGCATACATTTGCAGCTGTTAAAAACGCTCACAGGAACCATCTGTATTTACTTCCCTTTCTGAGTCAGCTCTTTTTTTCCTCCCTCATACTTTCAAATGGTTATTCTTTGACTTTTATTATATTATTTTTAATATCTCATCCTCTCTTTATTTCTTTCTTTCTTTCTTTCTTTCTTTCTTTCTATCTCTCTCCCCCTCTCTCTCTCCCTCTCTCTCCCCTCCCTCCCCCTCTCTCTCTCCTCCCTCTATCTCTCTTCTATCTACCCTGTCATACTAAAAGATATCTACTTACATATTACTAAAAAATATACATACTAGCAACATTTTTGCACCATCAGAGCGCAAGTATTACAATTTTAATGTAATACAATATTATATCAAATTAAAAAGACTCACGAAGCTAAATAAGAACGCAAAGAAGACGCCCATGGTGTGAAGGAAATTGACACTGCGACAGAGTTCAAATCCTGACGAGACTGATGGCATAGTTCTAAAACCCTTAGGAAAGGTATGCATCCAAGTATTCCATATCTAGTTATGTTTAAATAGTTGGGCAGACTGAGTCCTTTACCTTTGTTAAACAACCAGTCTACATTGGTGTGTCCATGTGTAGGTGTCCACAGAGAACATCACTTATGAGTTCGATATTAGTGATGAAGGGTTCATATCTTTCCAAAGGGTATTATTCAAAAAGTGAATGTGTGACTTACTACCATGTCGCAGTTAATATATCAATGAAAAAAGAAAGATATAATGCACCAGTTATTTTATTTAAAAACTTTTACATTTTTTTAAATCAGTTAACTTTGAACTACGTATCTTTGATGTGTAATACAGATTTCTCGAAGATACGTGGTTCAAGGTTAACTGACCTGAAAAAAAAAGTGTAAGTTTTAAAATAAAATAACTGGTGCATTATATCTTTTATTTATTAATATATCAAAACTGAAAGTTTCATAAAATTCGGTTAACTCCCTGATTTTTGGTATTTTTTAAATTTATTTCGGCGGGGTGACATAGGATGGTGGAATTTAGGTCCGTTAAGTTAGATTTAACTTTCTTTCATTTAATTTTTTCTTTAATTCTCTTTCTTTAATTTTCTTTAATTTTCTTTCATTTAATTTTCTTTCATTTAATAACCTTCTTTCATTTAATTTTCATCTGTGCACAAATGGTTTAATAAAGATCAGACTGATTTAGAAGGGAATTAATTTGTGTCTGTTAAATAGTTTCATTCTGGGTTTTCATCCTCGGTCTTCCTTTCTTTCACATTCAATCTTTTTTCGAGTTCGTTAGGCAACCAGTCTATGAGAAGGAAAACTCAAATCTGTTAACTCTACAGTTGGGTTGGTTAAATACATATAAAAAGATTACACTCGTTTTTAACTTATTTTAATTGATTTCTATGTAAAATTAGACAGAGGATTGATTTTAATACGTTTGAGAATAAAACAATAATATTAGAAATAGCACCAATCAATTATTTATTTAAACCCAGTATTGTTAAGATCAGTATGCAAATTACTCATACCATATATTATGTAAATCTGTATTTCTTTAAAATGTATTAATAACATGGGCTGTTTGGGGACTTTAATAGAGACATCGTTGTTAAATAAGATGCCTATACTAATTAAGATTAAATGATTATAATTTAATAATGTGTGTGAATATAACGTAAATAACTAAGGGAATTGTAGTGACGTAGTTTCGGTTATAAAAACTTACATAAGGGATGGTAACTATTGTACAAGGATGGATTTGGCAATAAATAACCACGAAACTTGATAAGTCATTAAACAAAGAGACTAAACACATGAGTAGGATGCGACACAAGATCAATTTCTTAAGCAGAACTTAAAGTTTTGAATTCAGAGTTTTCCTTCTCCTTGACTGGTTGCCTAACCAAGGTTAAAGAGCCAAGTTTAGCATGCTTATTTACCCATTGCTGGTTTTGCAGCTTTTCTCGTAATTTGAATAACAGTCTACCTTCTGTAAACTTTTTTTTGTTCTTTAAAAGAACTGTATAACGTGATTCACTTGCTCGAATAAACAACTGTATAAATAAATGCCAGACAGATTAGTTACGACTGCCAAAAAATGTGTTAAAGCGATAAATAAACAAATAGTGTTAGAAAATTCTAATTTTAAACCAAAATCTAAGTGTATCTCCTTCCTTTCTAGCAAGAGGTTATTTTAGTGCTTGAAGGCATCATAACAGTGACCTGCTGTGCCATACTACATCAGCTTTGATATCATTGTCAACAATGCAGTAAATACAAAACAGGGCAAGAAGAAAAAAAAGAAGAAGAAATTATCAACTTGCCTTGATGGGAGCAAACATGGCGAATGTCAATAGTAAATCTTTGGAAACGACAGATGTAATTTTTCCCGCGTTGTATAAATAGAGACATGTTACCGTGGGAGACATGTTACCGTGGGAGGAACGTTTAAACTGAACATACAAACCAAAAAGCAATAAAAACTGTACGCGGTCATTTAGGGGAAGTAAAGAGGGGGAGACACGATGAGAGGGAGGAGACGAGAAGAGAGGGGAGGAGGAGACGAGAAGAGAGGATAAGATGAAAGTGCAGTGGGAGGGGTGTGGATAATAAGAGAGAAGAAGAAAGAGCAGATGAGAAGACGAGAGAAGACGACGTGAAGCTAATAACATGAAAGTGCAGTGAGAGGGGGGGCTATTAACAGGATGAGGAAAAGATTTACGAGAAAGCATAAAGAAAGAAAAATATAAGAAATGAAATCCGCTAAAAAAAAAAAATGAAATTGTCCGAGAGGACCAACACACTGAAAAATATCTGAACATACTAATTTTCTACATGGATTTTTTTCTTTGTTTAATGGCATATAAATCTTTATGGGTTATTTAATGCCAAAGCCATCTTTGTAGAAGAACAGTACTGGACTATTTCATCCATAGCTGAGAGGGGGAAGTGTGGAGGTTCATACCTTTACCAAGGTTATTAGTCCGAAATTAAACTAAGTGATACTAAAATTTGAATTTGCTTAGTATGATGTTACAGTCCGGCATATGTGTTGCTAGCGTCATGACATCTGATTTTGAATTCAGTGTTTCTCCTTCTCTTACCTTACTGCTTACTACCTCATACCTTTCCCAAGGGGAGTTTATAATCAAAATTAATAATGTAGTTTGCTATCTTATTATAATGGAGATTGTGGGTTTGTCTGTCTGTAACCGAAACTATATTACTATACAAGTCACAATTCCCTTTGTTATTTACTTCACATTCTCCATGATTTTATTTTTATTTAAACCTCAATTATTAAAAAATTGTTTTACATCATTAAGACTGTTGACCATATCTACATACTTATAACATGCAATTGTATTTATATATACAGCAGAATAGCGGTTTACAGTGTGATGGGAAGGCTAATTTGCATATTGATCTTAAAAATTTGATTTTAATAAATATATGCTTAGTATTATTGATTTCTAATTAATTGGTTTTATCTTATTGAATATGAGCAAAAATCCCGGGGATAAATCTTAAAAGAAATCCATTAACAAGAAGAAATAACTGTAATTTTATTCTTTACTTCCTATTTCAACTAAATAGTTAAATTAGGAAAATTTACCAATGAAAGATGGGAGTAAGGGAAAATGACGAAGAGTTAGTTTCAAAGTTGTTCTATTTTTCAATCATACCCCCTCTGTTCCAAATATTTTATCTGAATTCTTATTCAGTTTCATTAGCCTTTCTAATTTAATATGATATTTTATTATATTAAAACTTAAATACTTGCACCGGAGGGTGCATATATTTGCTAGTATTTATAAATAAGAAGTGCATAATATCAGTGATAGAGAATATATAGATTTCAGTAAGGATAGCGTAGTCACAGTTTGGTTTTAATGGCATATCAATCTTCATGGGTTATTTAATGCCAAGGCCATTCGTGTAGAAGAATAGTTGTGTTGATATTTAACACATAGCTGGAATATGAGGGGTTTCATACCTTTCCCAAGAGTAACAATCCGAAAGTGAATGTAATAGCGCAACTGGAATTCGAACCCGCTAACTATGATGGTCGCAATCCAGCACATTAGCCATGACATCACAGAAACTTGTCCCCAAATTGTTAGAGCACAAAACGGCAGTGCATCCCAACAACTCAATGCGCCTGAGCTGGAGCACCACACCTAACATCAGCGTCTTACTTTACGCACAGATCCCTGCGCTACTCATACGCTGAGTTGGCGAGGCCGGTATCGAACCAGGAACTTTTGTTTCCTAGCCAACGCTCTACCGACTGAGCTAAACCGGCCCTATGATATGATATAATGAATACTAAAAAAGGTTCTTCTGCTTAAAATGTCATATATACTCGTGTATTGGTCGAATTGTGAAGAACCTAATTATTTGAAACAATCATTGATGTTCGACATATGCATGAGTAATAATTTGTAAGGATGAAATTCAGTTATAATGCGAAGGTCTAGTAACAATCGTTGGCTTCCAAATTCAATTCCATTAATCAATGCTTTCCTGAATATAAAATCAGGGTCAGATCAATTGGACTATATTACCTTTAGGCACCCTTTTTTTATCTCGATTAAGAAAGGACATGTTTTTCATTTACACGTCAATATCGGTTGTTTGTTAGGGGCTAGGGTTAGGTTAGGGTTAGAGGTTAGTTTCATAATTTTTTTAACATCTAAAAATCATCTGTTAAAACAACCGGATATTGACGGTGTAAATGAAAAACATGTCCTTCTTAATTGAGATCAAAACGGGTGCCTAAAGTCATATGGTCCGATCAATTACTACTAAGTCCGATCCTCATTAGGTATCAGTTAGGTTCAGCATTAAAAAAGATCCAGAGTTGCCCCTTTGGACACAAGTGTCAGACAGTGATCTTCCTTAGGG
>CM042157.1:41495375-41504154 GCA_023376005.1 Doryteuthis pealeii | reverse complement strand
AAGAGAATATCAAGAATATCCACACTAAAACCAGCAGGCAATGAGAATCCAACAGAATGGCACCTTGGGCAAGATACACAATGGACATAGCCCAACCTGCCTATTTTTAATTAACTCGAAATAGATCATTATTAGGACTGAGCTATTTTAGTCACGTGACCACCCCAAAGCCGGAATTCAGATCTTAAACTTCCTGCATTTTCTTCTTTTCCTAGACTCGGTTCGTAACAGGTTAAAGACCCAGTCCTGTCCTCCTATTACCCATCAATGCTGGAAGGACGAGCCAGTTGGGTTGCCAATACCTTTCCCAAGGGTAACTAAGCGCTATGTGGAACTGGTAGCTTCGTCAGGATTTGAACTTGGATCGATGAGTCCATATTTCCTACGACGCTAAACCATTACAATCATGCACTAATTTAAACCACCATGTCTGGATTTAAAAAAGTAGATTAACTTGCAACACAAGTTGAATACGGTCGCCTCTACACTATCTCTAGACCCCCATATATATATATATATATAACGCAGTTATATATATTATCTTACCGAGGCTACCTATTATCAGTCGTACTAGGTAATCTAGAGCGTAGACTGAGTTCTTTTAATATTGATATAGGTTTTTGGTGAGAGGGAAATCTGGAATTCAAATGCCTCGCTCTCTATATAATTTAAATATTTATTATATATTATTTCCTTATACTGTTATATAATATAGGTATACTTTAGTCATCGGCCACAGACAGCGTGTTTCGATTATTCAAGTCTCTCAAGTGTGGCCATATGTTACATTTGTAAGCTCTCAGTCCGGGATGAAATATCCGATCGGTTTCAGCATCACTCAGACATCTCTTAACCGTCTAGGCTAATAGTCACCATCACAGAATGCGAAGTGGAATTTTTAACTGTTTTTAAAACACACATCCCTATGTAGTAAAGTTCGCCATATAAGTGCTGCCATCTTATAGAAGGAGAGTGTTGGCGTTTAAAGTGACTGATAATTTCTTTACAGACAGAAGAAGAAAATCTCTTTCAATCTCGTAAAGAGCATCGCCTCTGCACACGGCGTATAGCTTCCTCAGCCCAAATTCAGCCATTGAAGCCCTATCGCAATATTGAGACAGCAAAATACTTGTCTTTGGCATGACCCCGTCCATGTTTTATTAAGACTTCTAATTAAGTCTGCATACGCCATATATTCTGTCATGACATGAATAAGCTATAGGTTGCTGGAAGTAAAAGGCCCAGTGTAAAAATCAACGTCCGCTTATTTGCTGTCATGTGATCTCAAAATGACTGGCAGGATCCCGACTTTGACAAACAAAACCCAAGAGCAAATAATACACAAACATGTTTCAGGCATGAAACGTGTCAGGAATCGCAGGATCGAAGTGCTCGATTTCATGATGGACTGTTCGATTCTCTGCTATTATTCTCAGAACAAATCCTCATACAACCGTGCGTAGATTACTTTTTTATCCTAATCTCGATATGAATGATAGGAAAGCGCAGCAACCCAGTTAGAGATGAAAGATAACTAGTATAATATACGTATATAATATACTATCACCAGTTTCATAGACACGCGAGATGAAGTCATGATGATAACGACCTAAAGTTCTCGCTCATCGAGGTTAGCACGCTCATTGCAGGAGCAGATAGACCAACTGTCTGATATTTACAAGACGTTTAAGTTATAGAACTTATAGTATGATGATGTTGCTTTCTTATCCTATAGGTATATGAACACATATTTTTTAAACGTTTTTGTGCCGATATATATTTTCTTTTCATAATATTTCCCAGCGTGACATTTGAGCTATGATTTTACTTGTCAACAATATTGCCGGGTTTTTTTTCTTACCGCAAAAGGGTTTACAAAATAAGTTTGGATATATATATATTATATATAAGAGTTTTGCTTTGGTTTTATTAAATTGTATTTATTTATTATTTATTTAAGGGTTCTGTAATTTATATATATATAAGGTGAAATATCTGGAATTCTTTTTTCTTTTTTTAAATTACACAAGCGATAACAGAATACGTAATTATAGTACATTTAAATTAAATTTACTATGTTACTAAGCTCAATAAGAAAAAACATGTATGTATTTATCTTGATATTTCTTTTACCTTTATTCACTCATTAATGTTTTAAATTCCATTGTTTATTTTACAATTTATAAAAGGATTTATAAGATCTTTTTCGAAGTTGCATATATTATATTATAATATATATATATATATATGTATATATAATATAATATATTTGTATTAATCCGAGGGTGAACATTATAGCGCGACTGGAGTACGACTCTCTTACTACGATGTCGCAGTCCAGCACGTTAGCGACTACGCCACGGCGACTCCCACCCCATAAGTGGTTGTCTTTGAATAAGTTGACATTATGGCATACAATAATTATGGACCGTCACTTCGGGATACTGCAAGGAAACTGAATTGCCATCATTCGTCAATTGATGTTTAGGGATAACGCTCTGTATTTATTTTCTTTTATTCATATATTTGTAAAAGTAATTGAGAGTTACCTCCCCTATTTATGATTACCCTCCTTCAGAGAACTCTTTAGGAATACTAATCTATTTAAACTCTCGATACTTGGAACAATTATTCTAATCAGAATAAAATTTTCTTAAGTCTTTCGATGTTATCTTTTGTCATTAATATATATATATGTATATATACAATGTGTAAAGATATCTTGTTTTGGAGGCTTTATCGTCGTCATCGTTGGGATGGACTAAAGTCGGTATCAGCCAGACAGCGAGAGAGTCTATCCCCTTTTTACTAGCGCTAGACCAAGGAGATTTTTTTGTATCTAAGGTGGAGCGCCACACCTACCATCAGCTCCTTACTTTATCGCACAGGTCACTGTGCTACTCATACGCTGAACTGACGATGGCCGGTATCGAACCTAGAACCTTGCGATTCCTAGGCCAGTGCTCTACCGACTGAGCTAAACTGTATAGTAAATTAGTGAAATATCAGCCTTACAGTGCATAGTAATATAGTGAAAGCCATGTAAGTAAAGTCGACGGGGCGGCCTAAAGTCGGTATCAACCAGTCAGCGAGAGAGTCTATCCCCTTTTCACTAGCGCTAGACAAAGGAGATTGTTTTTTGTATCTAAGGTGGAGCGTCACACCTACCATCAGCTCCTTACTTTACCGCACAGATCCCTGTGCTACTCATACGCTGAGTTGGCGATGACCGGTATCGAACTAGGAACCTTGTGGTTTCTAGCCGAACGCTCTACCAACTGAGCTAACCCGGCCCATGTAGTGTATAGAAAATAGTGAAATATCAGACTTGTGAGATCAAAGGATTCACAATATCCTTTATTACAACTGTTGTTCGGACTATTGGACTCATTTTCTAATATTTTTAATGTTACCACAATATTTGATAAAACCAACTGTAATAAGTAATTGAGAGTTACTTATATAATGATTACCTCCCCTTTCGGAGAACTCTTTAGTAACTACTAAACTATTTAAAGCCACAATTCGTGTAGCAATTATTCTAAGCAGAATAAAACTTTCTTAAGTCTTCCGTTGTAATATATGTAATATATATATATATATATATATATATATATATATATATATATATATATAATATATACACACACACACATATATATATATATATATATATATAATATATATATATATATCAATTAGGCAAAAAGGTTTAACTTTATTATTTTGCTCTACTTAGGTATTGAACACTTTTTACGTTTTTTTAGATATAAACTTTTCATATATTTCCCAGGTGACATTTGGTAGTATATTTTTACTGTCAACATATTTGCCGGGTTTTTTCTTATTACACTTTTTTTGTTATTGTTAAAAATCACCAGAAACAGATACTACACCTTGATTTTTTTATTTGTTCTAAGAAGAAAACAAAAGGTGAAAAACATTATTCCTTTTTTTCTTCACATTTCTTCCTTGCTTATATCCATAGTTCTGATGGTTTGGTATTTTATTATCAGCCTAAACAATATTTATTTTTTGTTCTCTATTTTCAAAAAAGTGTGATAAAAAAATATAACACTATATTGCCAGATGGTATAATATTTTTCGCATTTTTTTATCAATTTCGAATTGGCGATCTACGTTCGTGTTATATATAATATATATATATATATAAATATATATATATATATGCTTCCATTTTTTTTTGCTAAATAAAAAGCATACATTTGCAGCTGTTAAAAACGCTCACAGGAAACCATCTGTATTTACTTCCCTTTCTGAGTCAGCTCTTTTTTTCCTCCCTCATACTTTCAAATGGTTATTCTTTGACTTTTATTATATTATTTTTTAATATATCTCATCCTCTCTTTATTTCTTTATTTCTTTCTTTCTTTCTTCTATCTCTCCCCCTCTCTCTCCCCTCTCTCTCTCCCTCTCCCCTCTCTCCCCTCCCTCTCTCTCTCTCTCTATCTACCCTGTCACACTAAAGATATCTACTTATATATTACTAAAATTATACATACTAGCAACATTTTGCACCATCCTCTCTTTATTTATTTATTTCTTCTCTCTCCCTCCCCATTTTTCCCCTCCCTCTCTCTCTTCTATCTACCCTGTCATACTAAAAGATATCTACTTATATATTACTAAAAGTATACATACTAGCAACATTTTACACCATCTGAGCGCAAGTATTACAATTTTAATGTAATACAATATTATATCAAATTAAAAAGACTCACGAAGCTAAATAAGAACGCAAAGAAGACGCCCATTGGTGTGAAGAGAAATTGACACTGCGACAGAGTTCAAATCCTGGACGAGGCTGATGGCATAGTTCTAAACCCTTAGGAAAGGTATGCATCCAAGTTTTCCATATCTAGTTATGTTTAAATAGTTGGACAGACTGAGCCTTTACCTTTGTTAAACAACCAGTATACATTGGTGTGTCCATGTGTAGGTGTCACAGGAGACATCACTTATGAGTTCGATATTAGTGGTGAAGGGTTCATATCTTTCCAAAGGGTATTATTCAAAAAGTGAATGTGTAACTTACTACCATGTCGCAGTTAATATATCAATGAAAAAAAGAAAGATATAATGCGCCAGTTATTTTATTTAAAAACTTTTACATTTTTTCAAATCAGTTAACTTTGAACTACGTATCTTTGATGTGTAATACAGATTCTCGAAGATACGTGGTTCAAGGTTAACTGACCTGAAAAAAAGTGTAAGTTTTAAAATAAAATAACTGGTGCATTATATCTTTTATTTATTAATATATCAAAACTGAAAGTTTCATAAAATTCGGTTTACTCCCTGATTTTTGGTATTGTTTAAATTTATTTCGGCGGGGTGACATAGGATGGTGGAATTTAGGTTCCGTTTAAGTTAGATTTAACTTTCTTTCATTTAATTTTCTTCTTTAATTCTCTTTCTTTTTTCCTTTAATTTTCTTCAATTTAATTTCTTTCATTTAATAACCTTCTTTCATTTAATTTTCATCTGATGCATCAAATGGTTTAATAAAGATCAGACTGATTTAGAAGGGAATTAATTTGTGTCTGTTAAATAGTTTCATTCTGGGGTTTTCATACTCGGCTTTCCTTTCTTTCACATTCGATCTTTTTTCGAGTTCGTTAGGCAACCAGTCTATGAGAAGGAAAACTCAAATCTGTTAACTCTACAGTTGGGTTGGTTAAATACATATAAAAAGATTACACTCGTTTTTAACTTATTTTAATTGATTTCTATGTAAAATTAGACATAGGATTGATTTTAATACGTTTGAGAATAAAACAATAATATTAGAAATAGCACCAATCAATTATTTATTAAACCCAGTATTGTTAAGATCAGTATGCAAATTACTCATACCATATATTATGTAAATCTGTATTTCTTTAAAATGTATTAATAACATGGGCTGTTTTGGGGACTTTAATAGAGACATCGTTGTTAAATAAGATGCTATACTAATTAAGATTAAATAATTATAATTTAATAATGTGTGTGAATATAACGTAAATAACTAAGGGAATTGTAGTGACGTAGTTTCGGTTATAAAACTTACATAAGGAGATGGTAACTATGTACAAGGATGGATTTGGCAATAAATAACCCACGAAACTTGATAAGTCATTAAACAAAGAGACTAAACACATGAGTAGGATGCGACACAAGATCAGTTTCTTAAGCAGAACTTAAAAGTTTTGAATTCAGAGTTTTCCTTCTCCTTGACTGGTTGCCTAACCAAGGTTAAAGAGCCAAGTTTAGCATGCTTATTTACCCATTGCTGGTTTTGCAGCTTTTCTCGTAATTTGAATAACAGTCTACCTTCTGTAAACTTTTTTTTGTTCTTTAAAAGAACTGTATAACGTGATTCACTTGCTCGAATAAACAACTGTATAAATAAATGCCAGACGGATTAGTTACGACTGCCAAAAAATGTGTTAAAGCGATAAATAAACAAATGGTGTTTAGAAAATTCTAATTTTAAACCAAAATCTAAGTGTATCTCCTTCCTTTTCTAGCAAGAGGTTATTTTAGTGCTTGAAGGCATCATAACAGTGACCTGCTGTGCCATACTACATCAGCTTTGATATCATTGTCAACAATGCAGTAAATACAAAACAGGGCAAGAAGAAAAAAAAGTAGAAGAAATTATCAACTTGCCTTGATGGGAGCAAACATGGCGAATGTCAATAGTAAATCTTGGAAACGACAGATGTAATTTTTCCCGCGTTGTATAAATAGAGACATGTTACCGTGGGAGACATGTTACCGTGGGAGGAACGTTAAACTGAACATACAAACCAAAAAGCAATAAAACTGTACGCGGTCATTTAGGGGAAGTAAAGAGAGTGGGTGAGACACGATGAGAGGGGAGGAGACGAGAAGAGAGGGGAGGAGGAGACGAGAAGAGAGGATAAGATTGA
This sequence comes from Doryteuthis pealeii, assembly GCA_023376005.1. Taxonomy (NCBI): domain Eukaryota; kingdom Metazoa; phylum Mollusca; class Cephalopoda; order Myopsida; family Loliginidae; genus Doryteuthis; species Doryteuthis pealeii. The sequence goes on along the minus strand of CM042157.1, from coordinate 41,497,216 downwards.
AAGTGCAGTGGGAGGGGGTGTGGATAATAAGAGAAGAAGAAGGAGCAGATGAGAAGACGAGAGAAGACGAGACGAGAAGCTAATAACATGAAAGTGCAGTGAGAGGGGGGGGGGCTATTAACAGGATGAGGAAAAGATTTACGAGAAAGCATAAAGAAAGAAAATATAAGAAATGAAATCCGTAAAAAAAAAATGAAATTGTCCGAGAGGACCAACACACTGAAAATATCTGAACATACTAATTTTCTACATGGATATTTTTCTTTGTTTAATGGCATATCAATCTTTATGGGTTATTTAATGCCAAAACCATTCTTGTAGAAGAACAGTACTGGATTATTAGATCCATAGCTGGGGAGGGGGGAGCGTGGAGGTTCATACCTTTTCCAAGGTTATTAGTCCGAAAGTAAACTAAGTGATACTAAAGTTTGAATTTGCTTAGTATGATGTCACAGTCCTGCATATTAGTCACTGTGTTGCTAGCGTCATGACATCTGATTTTGAATTCAGTGTTTCTCCTTCTCTTACCTTACCGCTTACCACTTCATACCTTTCCCAAGGGGAGTATATAATCAAAATTAATAATGTAGTTTGCTATATTTATAAATAAGAAGTGCATAATATCAGTGATAGTGAATATATAGATTTCAGTAAGGATAGCGTAGTCACAGGTTTGGTTTTAATGGCATATCAATCTTCATGGGTTATTTAATGCCAAAGCCATTCGTGTAGAAGAATAGTTGTGTTAATATTTAACACATAGCTGGAATATGAGGGGTTTGATACCTTTCCCAAGAGTAACAATCCGAAAGTGAATGTAATAGCGCAACTGGAATTCGAACCCGCTAACTATGATGTCGCAATCCAGCACGTTAGCCATGACATCACGGAAACTTGTCCCCAAAGTGTTAGAGCAACAAAACGGCAGTGCATCCCAAAAACTCAATGATAAGCTGAAATGAATTCAAAATACTGTTTTTGTTTTTGTTATTGCTTTTTCTTTTTTTGTATTTTTTCCAGCGGTGTAGGTGTTGGGTAAATACACATAAAACAAATAGATATGATATAAGTAAAAGTAAAAAGTAAAGTCGTCGGGGTAGCCTAAAGTCGGTATCAGCCAATCAGCAAGGAAGTATATCCCCTTTTCACTAGCGCTAGTCTGGGGAGATTGTTTTTGCACCTGAGGTAGAGCGCCTCACCTACCACCAGCGTCCTACTTTACCGCACAGATCCCTGTGCTACTCATACGCTGAGTTGGCGAGGGCCGGTATCGAACCAGGAACTTTGTAATTCCTAGCCGAACGCTCTACCGACTGAGCCAAACCGGTCCTATGATACGATATAATGAATACTAAAAAAGGTTCTTCTGCTTAGAATGTCATATATACTCGTGTATTGGTCGAATTGTGAAGACCTAATTATTTGAAACAATCATTGACGTCGACATATGCATGAGTAATAATTTTGTAAGGATGAAATTCAGTTATAATGAGAAGGTCTAGTAACAATCGTTGGCTTCCAAATTCAATCCATTAATCAATGCTTTCCTGAATATAAATCAGGGGCAGATCAATTGGACCATATTACCTTTAGGCACCCTTTTTTGATCTCGATTAAGAAAGGACATGTTTTTCATTTACACCGTTAATATCCGGTTGTTTGTTAGGGGCTAGGGTTAGGGGTTAGGGTTAGAGGTTAGTTTCATAATTTTTTTAACATCTAAAAATCGTCTGTTAAAACAACCGGATATTGACGGTGTAAATGAAAAACGTCCTTTCTTAATCGAGATCAAAAAGGGGTGCCTAAAGGTCATATGGTCCGATCAATTACTACTAAGTCCG
>CM042157.1:41480375-41490375 GCA_023376005.1 Doryteuthis pealeii | reverse complement strand
CCTACGATACCCGTCTAGCCAAAGTAAGGGCCGAAGTAGTGAGTTGCATGTTCATGATCATAAACTGTTCTCATGCATTACGGCGTCGCCACATACGACCTGCAGGAAGACCCATTCGAGTTTTATTTTATGCCAAAGAGGTTTTTATTTTTATTCATTTCTGTTGGCGCATTTAAAAAAAATGAAACTGCTTTTTTCTAAAACACATTTTTTAATTTGTTAAATAAACCAAGGAAATCAATATCAAGTTGATAGTAATATTGAGTTCTTAGTCGACGACAAAAGTTCACACGGATCAAACGTAACGATAGTATAGCATCTTTCTCGATGCTTACTTTCGCCTCCAGCTATGGGTAAATAGTAAGGCAGACTGGGATCTTTACTGTTAGGTAACCAGTCTAGGAGGAGAAAACTCCTCTTTATAAATTGGACCTTGGTATCACATCCTGCTCATGCGGAGGGGTTAATATATATATATATTATATATATATATATATTATATATTAAACACCATAGTTACTTATTTTTTCTTTTACACTTGCATGTGATAGCGCTTCAAACCACCATCAAACCAATATAAACACAATGCTTCAAGCATAATTATAAACACTTATATATATATATATATATAATATTATGAATATATATACTATATATATTATATATGAATGTTTATTGGCAGTACTGAAATTTAAAAAAGGACGCGTAAAAGCATATGCATGAGTAAAATAAAATTGTTTTTTTTTCTTACAAAGAAATAGGGTTACCTAGTTAGATTTAAAAATGGAAATGAATTTATCTTTTTTTTCCGATTTAAATCTAAATAGGTACCCTTACTTTTTTTTAAAGAAAAAAAAAACAAAAAACAATTTATTTACAACATGCATATGCTTTTACCGTCCTTTTATATATATATAGTATATATATATATATATATATATAAACTCTCCCCTATCTGCTCTCTCCTCTATCTCTACCGCTTCTCTTCTACCCCTCTCTCTCTCACTCTTTGGCGCGAGAAAGTGAAGAATATTTTTGAATGGAAATAGAAAATATCTATTAAACGATGCCAACGGAACGATTATGTCTCTGGTGCAATTTTGTTATCGCGCATTCGTAATTAACACACTTGACTATTATTAGCAATACTATAATGTATTGCTACGAAGCAGATCCGTCTTGGGTGTGCAGGAGAGGGAAACAGCTTAATACAGAAAAATGCCCCCACCACCACAAACACACACCTAATGATACAACTAAGGCTACCATTGAGTGCACTAATTTTGGGTCCGTTGAAATGCAATTAATTGGGATTTTTTATTAGTAAATTACGATCGAAGTGTGAATTCGGTACAGATCGAAATGTACCGAGTGCGACATGGGCTAATGATAAAATATCGAAAACGAAGCAGACAGTACGGTTTCAAGTTCTGATTGGCAACTGCAGTGTCATTTAATAATAATGCATTCAGAAAAAAGGCATGAACACCAAACACATCCTGCATTGATTTTATCCGTCACAGAAAATCGGACGAACGGTCTTTCTTAGTGAAGCTTTTTCTTTTTCATAACTGGTTACCTAGCTAAGGTTAAAATGTCCAGCAAACTTTAATATTAGAGATATATTGAGCCCTTTTGGATTTAACTACGTATGCTAACTGCAATGAAACGTGGTAAGTAACTTATATATATATATATATATATATATATATATATATATATTTATTGATACTCTTGTTCCTTAATCTTCTGACGTTATCACCTGCAACACTCTTGGTTAAAGATGGATCGTTTCATGCAAAATTGTTTATCCTGATTATCTGGTTGTCGCCTAGTTCTTATTTCTTATGTTCGAGATACGCCTAATCGCACAGGGGCGCCGTCGTCAGTTATGTTATTAACTGGCTTCATAGGGGGGTTTCGGGTCTTCCAGGCATAATCCCGCCCCTCACCAGTCAGACCCCGTTAGAGCTGAATCAACTCCAACTCGCTGTCCTCTGTTCAACACAACAGAAAAATGGCTTTATAATATATTTATATATAATATATATTATATATATATATATATATATATATATAATATATCTATGTGGTGTGTGTGTGTGTGTGTGGGTGTATGTGTGTGGTGTGTGTGTGTGTGTATTTACAACCATCCGTAACGAGCAGGATGTGAAGGTATTTCTTAAGCAAGGTTTTTCCTTTCACAGACTGTTACCTAACAAAGTTTAAAGAGTCCAGCATGCACTACTATTTAGCCAATAGCTGGAGAGAGAGTAGTGGATTCATACTTTTCGCAATTTTTTAGCGCGATGTGAATGCAAACAGACGCGTACAGAATTTGAACTCGACTCAACAAGTCCATTTCCTAGCCATTACATCACGCAATTACATTCTCCGGCGGCCTCTCTCTCTCTTATCTCTCTCTCTCTCTCTTCTCTCTCTCTCTGTATATATAATATATATATATATATATAATATAGTATGTTCCCCACCCCTGTGAGGGTTGAACTTTCTGGAAGAAACTTGTTGATTTCGCTAAAAATTGCAACGATCTTCCTTAAATGTATAGAAATTCTTTTTAAGCAACCTTCATATATGTGTATACACATTTATATAAGGAAAATTCCTTCCGTATGTGGGTTGTGTGATGGCGCGGTTGGTAGAGAATTTAACTGACGAAAAATTGTCAGTTTCGATCACGGCTAACACAGCCTGAGCAAAGTCTAACCGCATTGAAACGCCGATAAATAAGGCAAACACTGTTTCGCTTTATTACGGCGTTTCCAATGCGGTTAGACTTTGGCAGGCTTGTGTTTAGGCCATGAATCGAATGTTTCGCCTATTACGGCGTTTCAATGCGTTAGACTTGCAGGCTGTGTTAGCCGTGTCGAAACTGACCAATTTTCGTGCAGTTAAATTTTCTCTACCAACCGGGCCATCAGCACAATATAATCCTTATCTGTTGATCTGTCCTCAAAATAGAAAGATGTATCAAATATAAATCCTTATCTGTTTTGATCTGTCCTCAAGTAGAAAGAATGTAATCAATATAATGCCTTATCTGTTGATCTATCCTCAAAGTAGACAAGTTTGTATAAATATAATCTTATCTGTTCTCAAAGTAGAAAGATGTATCAAATATAATCCTTGTCTGTTGATCTGTCCTCAAAGTTAGAAAGATGTATCAAATATATCCTTGTCTGTTGATCTCTCCTCAAGTAGAAGATTGTATAAAAATATAATCCCTTGTCTGTTGAATCTGTCGTTAAAACTTAGAAAGATGTAATCAAATATAATCCTTATCTGTGATCTTCCTCAACAGAAAGATGTATCAAATATAATCTTTATCTGTTGATCTATCCTCAAAGTAGAAAGTTGTATCAAATATTATCCTTATCTGTTGATCTGTCCTCAAAGTAGAAGATGTATCGAATATAATCCTTGCTGGTGAATCTCTCCTCAAAGTAGAAAGATGTATCAAAATATAATCCTTGTCTGTTGATTTCGTTAAGCTAAGAAAGATGTATCAAAATATAATCCTTGTCAGTTTATGCCTGTTGGTTTTCTTGAAACAGTCCATCAAACAAGTAATTTTAGACAATGTTATCTACGCCATTAACTATAAATTAAATACATGTTTTGGGCGTTTTGATTGGCTAATTCAGTCACCGCCACTTAGAACATGTCTATGAATTATGTGGTGATTTTTCGCACATACTTATACCTAAAATAAGCCAACAGTGAGGGCACCAGATAAATTGCAGCATCAAGGTCATTATGCCATGGCGGCCTTTTTCTCTCCTTCTGTCCTTGTTCCCACATGAACGCTTGCCCTAGATGGAAGATCCTGTCTGACACTTGTGTCCAGAGGGGAGCAACTCTGGATCTTTTTTAATGCTGAACCTAACTATACCTATGAAAGATCGGACTTGTAGTAATTGATCGGAACACATATGACCTTTGGCACCCCTTTTTGATCTCGATTAAGAAAAGGACGTTTTTTTCATTTACACCGTCATATCGGATTGTTTTAACAGACGATTTTTTAGATTGTAAAAAATTATGAAACTAACTCTAACCCTAACCCTAACCCTAGCTAACAACAACCGATATTACGTGTAAATGAAAACATGTCCTTTCTATCGAGATCAAAAAAGGGTGCTAAAGTAATATGGTCCAATTGATCTGCCCCTGATTTATATTCAGGAAAAGCATTGATTAATGGATTTGAATTTGGAAGCCAACGATTGTTAATAGACTTCTGCATTTAACTGATTTCATCCTTACAAAATTATTACTCATGCATATGTCGACGTCATGTGTTTCAAATAATTAGGTCTTCAAATCGACCAATACCGAGTATATAATGACATTCTAAGCAGAAGAACTTTTTTAGTATTCATTATATCGTTCCATAGGACCGGTTTGGCCAAGTCGTTAGCAGCGTTCGGCTAGGAATTACAAAGTTCGGTTCGACTTCGGCCCTCGCCAACTCCAGCGTATGAGTAGCACCAGGGATCTGTGCGTAAAGTAGGACGTGGTGGTAGGTTGAGGCGCTCTACTCAGGTGAAAGAAACAATCTCCCAGTACTAGCGCTTAGTGAAAGGGGATTATACTTCCTTGCTGATTGGCTGATACCGACTTTAGGCTACCCCGACGACTTTACTTGTTTAAGCTTTTACTTATATCAATATCTATTTGTTTTATGTGTAATTTACCGCAACTCTACAGCCGCCTGGAAAAATACAAAAAAAGAAAAGATCACAAAAACAAAAACAGTAATTTTGAATTCATTTCAAGCTTATGCATTGAGTTTTTTTGGAAGCACTGCCGTTTTTGTTGCTCTAACACTTGGGGACAAGTTTCCGTGATGTCATGGCTAACGTGCCTGGATTGGCGACATCATAGTTAGCCGGGTTCGAAATTCCAGTTGCGCTTATTACTCACTTTCGGATTGTTTACTCTTGGAAAGGTATCAAACACCTCATATTCCAGCTAATGTGTTAAATATTAAACAACTATTCTTCTACACGATGGCTTTGCATTAAATAACCTATGAAGAATTGATAATGCCATTAAAACCAAAACCTGTGGACTAGCTATCTTACTGGAAATCTATATATTCAACTATCACTGATATTATGCACTTCTTATTTATAAATATAGCAAACTAATTATTCATTTTGATTATATACTCCCTTGGGAAGGTATGAAGTGTGTAAGCGTAAGGTAAGAGAAGGAGAAACACTGAATTCAAATCAGATGTCATGACGCTAGCAACACAGTGACTAATATGCAGGACTGTGACATCAATACTAGCAAATTCAAACTTTAGTAATCACTTAGTTTTACTTTCGGACTAAATAACTTGGAAAAGGTATGAACCTCCACGCTCCCTCCACAGGCCTATGGATCTAATAATCCAGTACTCGTTCTTCTACAAGAATGGTTTGGCCATAATAACCCATAAAGATTGATATGCCATTAAACAAAGAAAATATCCATGTAGAAAATTGTATGTTCAGATAATTTTCAGTGTTTGTTGGTCCTCTCGGACAATTTCATTTTTTTTTTACGGATTTCAATTTCTTTATATTTTATTTCTTTTGCTTTCTCGTAAATCTTTTCAATCATCCTGTTAATAGCCCCCGCCCCTCTTCATGCACTTTCATGTTTTAGCTTCTCGGTCTCGTCTTCTCTCGTCTTCTGCATCTGCTCCATTCTTCTTCTCTTATCTATGCCACACCCCTCCACTTGCACTTTCAATCTTATCCTCTCTTCTCGCTCTCCCTCCCCTCTCTTCTCGTCTCCTCCCTCTCATCGGTGTCTCACCACTCTGCTTTACTTCCCCTAAAATGACCGCGTACAGTTTTATTGCTTTTTGTTTGTATGTTCAGTTTAACGTTCCTCCCACGGTAACATGTCTCCGCACGGTAACATGTCCTCTATTTATACAACGCGGGAAAAATTACATCTGTCGTTTCCAAGATTTTACTATTGACATTCGCCATGTTTTGCTCCCATCAAGCAAGTTGAAATTTCTTTCTACTTTTTTTTCTTCTTGCCCTGTTTTTGTATTTACTGCATTGTTGACAATGAAATATCAAAGCTGATGTATATGGCACAGGCAGGTCACTGTTATGATGCTTCAAGCCTAAAATAACGCTCTTGCTAGGAAAAGGAAGGAGATACATTAGATTTTGGTTTAAATTAGAATTTTCTAACCCATTTGTTTATTTATCGCTTTAACACATTTTTGGCAGTCGTACCTACCGTCTGGCATTTATTTATACAGTTGTTTTATTCGAGCAAGTGAAATCACGTTATAACAGTTCTTTTAAAGAACAAAAAAAGATTACCGAAGGTAGACTGTTATTTCAAATTACGAGAAAAGCTGCAAAACCAGCAATGGTAAATAAGCATGCTAAACTTGGCTCTTTAACTTGGTTAGGCATACGCAGTCAAGGAGAAGGAAAACTCTGAATTCAAACTTTTAGTTCTGCTTAAGAAACTGATTTGTGTCGCATCCTAGCTCATGTGTTTAGTCTCTTTGTTTAATGAACTTATCACAGTTTCGTGGTTATTTATTGGCCAAATCATCCTTGTACATAGTTACCATCTCCTTATGTAAGTTTTATACCGAAACTACGTCACTACAATTCCCTTAGTTATTTACGTTATATTCACACACATTATTAAAATAAATAATTATTTAATCTTATTAGTAATAGCATCTTATTTAACAACGATTCTCTATTAAGTCCCCAAAACAGCCCATGTTATTAATACATTTTAAAGAAATACAGATTTACATAATATATGGTATGAGTAATTTGTCATACTGATCTTAACATACTGGGTTTAATAAATAATTGATTGGTGCTATTCTAATATTATTGTTTTATTCTCAAACGTAATTAAATCAATCCTATGTCCTAATTTTACATAGAAATCATATTAAAATAAGTTAAAACGAGTGTAATCTTTTATATGTATTTTAACCAACCCAACTGTAGAGTTAACAGAAATTTGAGTTTTCCTTCTCATAGACTGGTGCCTAACGAACTCGAAAAAGATCGAATGTGAAAGAAGGAAAGCGAGTATGAAAACCCCAGAATGAAACTATTTTAACAGACACAAATTAATTCCTTCTAAAGTCAGTCTGAATCTTATTAAACCATTTGATGCATCAGATTGAAAAATTAATGAAAGAAAGGTTATTAAATGAGAAAATTAAATGAAAGAAAATTAGAAAATTAAAGAAAGAGAATTAAAGAAGAAATTAATGAAAGAAAGTTAAATCTCTAATTAAGCGGACCTAAATTCTGCACCATCCTATGTCACCGCCGCGAAATAAATTTAAAGCAATACCAAAAACAGGGTAGTACACCGACCTTTTATGAACTTTCCAAGTTTTGATATATTAATAAATAAAAGATATAATGCACCAGTTATTTTTTTTAAAAAACTTCACACTTTTTTTCAGGTCAGTTAACTCTTGCACCACGTATCTTCGAAATCTGTATTACACAACATCAAAGATACGTAGTTGCAAAGTTAAACCTGATTTGAAAAAATGTAAAGTTTTTTAAATAAAATACTGGCGCAATTAATTCTTTCTTTTTTTCATTTGATATATTAACTGCGACAATGGGAGTAAGTTACACTTCACTTTTTGAATGAATACCCTTTGGAAAGATATGAACCCTTCACCACTAATATCGAACTCTAAGTGATGTTCTCTTTGTGGACACGGCTACACAATGACACACCAATTTATACTGGTTGTTTAACACAGGTAAAGGACTCAGTCTGTTCAACTATTAAACATAACTAGATATGGAATTACTTGGATGCATAACCTTTCCTAAGGGTTTAAGAACATGCCATCAGCTCGTCCAGGATTTGACTTGTCGCAGTGTCAATTTCCTTCACACCAATGGGCGTCTTCTTTGCGTTCTTATTTAGCTTTCGTGAGTCTTTTTAATTTGATATAATATGTATTACATTAAAATTGTAATACTTGCGCTCAGATGGTGTAAAATGTTGCCTAAGCTATGTTACTTTTAGTAATATATAAGTAGATATTTTTAGTATGACAGGGTAAGATAGAAGAGAGACAGGAGGAGGGGAAAACAATAGGGAGGGAGAGAGAAGAAATAAATAAATAAAGAGAGGATGGTGGCAAAATGTTGCTAGTATGTATAATTTTTAGTAATATATACGTAGATATCTTTTAGTGTGACAGGGTAGATAGAAAGAGAGAGAGAGGGAGGGGGAGAGAGGGGAGAGGGAGGGGAGAGAGAGGGGAGAGAGGAGGGGAGAGATAGAAGAAAGAAAGAAAGAAATAGAAGAAATAAAAGAGAGGATGAGATATTAAAAAATAATATAATAAAAGTCAAGAATAACCATTTGAAAGTATGAGGGAGGAAAAAAGAGGCTGACTCAGAAAGGGAAGTAAATACAGATGGTTTCCTGTGAGCGTTTTAACAGCTGCAAATGTATCTTTATTTAGCAAAAAAAAAAAATGAAAGCATAATATATATATAATATATATATATATTATATATTATATATAAACACGCCACGTAGATCGCATTGAAATTGATAAAAAATGCGAAAAAATATTATACCATCTGGCAATATAAGTGTATATTGTTTATCACACTTTTTTGAAATAGAGACAAAAAATAAATATTGTTTAGGCTTGATAATAAAATACCAAACATCAAACTATGGGGATTAAGCAAGGAAGAAATGTGGAAGAAAAAGGATAATGTTTTTTCACCTTTTGTTTTCTCTTAGACAAATAAAAAAATCAAGTGTAGTATTCTGTTTCTGGTTGATTTTTAACAATAACAAAAAGTGTAAAAGAAAAAACCCGGCAAATATGTTGAACAGTAAAAATATACTACCAATGTCACCTGGGAAATATATGAAAAGTTTATATCTAAAAAACGTAAAAAGTGTTCATACCTAAGTAGAGCAAAATAATAAAGTTAAACCTTTTTTGCCTAATTGTATATATATATATATATATATATATATATATTTATATATATTGTGGTGTGTGTGTATATATATATATATATATATATATATATAATATTATATATATATATCTATATATATTTACATATTTACAACGGAAGACTTAAAGAAAGTTTTATTCTGCTTAGAATAATTGCTACACGAATTGTGGGTTTAAATAGTTTAGTAGTTACTAAGAGTTCTCCGAAAGGGGAGGTAATCATTTATATAAGTACTCTCAAAATTACTTATTACAGTTTGGGTTTATCAATATTGTGGTAACATTAAAAATATAGAAAATGAGTCCAATAGTCGAACAACCGTGTAAATAAAGGATATTGTTGAATCCTTTGATGCTCACAAGTCTGATATTTCACTATTTTTCTATACACTACATGGGCCGGGTAGCTTCAGTTGGTAAGCGTTCGGCTAGAACACAAGGTTCCTAGTTCGATAACCGGGTCATCGCCAACTCAGCGTATGAGTAGCACAGGGATCTGTGCGGTAAAGTAAGGAGCTGATGGTATGTGTGACGCTCCAACCTTAGATAACAAAAACAATCTCCTTTGTCTATGCGCTAGTGAAAAGGGGATAGACTCTCTCGCTGGCTGGTTTTGATACGACTTTAGCCGCCCCGTCGACTTTACTTACATGGCTTTTCACTTATTACTATGCACTGTAAGGCTGATATTTCACTAATTTACTATACAGTTTAGCTCAGTCGGGTAGAGCACTGGCCTAGGAATCGCAAGGTTCTAGGTTTCGATACCGGCCCATCGTCAGTTTCAGCGTATGAAGTAGCACAGTGACCTGTTGCGATAAAGTAAGGAGCTGATGGTAGGTGTGGCGCTCGACCTTAGATACAAGAAAAATCTCCTTGGTCTAGCGCTAGTAAAAGGGGATAGACTCTCTCCTGTTCTGTGCTGATACGACTTTAGTCATCCGCAACGATGACGACGTAAAGCCTCCA
>CM042157.1:41466460-41480275 GCA_023376005.1 Doryteuthis pealeii | reverse complement strand
AGAGAGAGATTCTTAAACGCGAGTTAACAGGTTTGAATTCAGAGTTTTTCTTCTCTAGAATAGTTGCCCAACCAAGGTTAAAGAGCCCAGTCGACCCTACTATTTATTTTTATAGCTGGAGGGAGAGTAATTGGATGCATTCCTTTTCCACTATATGAAATGCAAACAGGGTTTGAACTCGGGTCGCCAATTCCATTTCCTTCGACGAAAACCACTGCAGTAGTGGTACCATTAAACCTGGGGGATGAGGGTTCTTTTTTACTAGGTTCCTAGTTCGATACCAGCCCTCGCCAACTCAGCGTATGAGTAGCACATGGATATGTGCGGTAAAGTAAGAATCTGATGGTAGGTGTAGCGCGCCACCTCAGACGCAAGAAACAATCTCCTTGGTCTAGCGCTAGAGAAAAGGGGATAGAATCCCTCGCTGTCTGGCTCATACCGACACTAGGCCACCCCGACGACGACTTTTACTTACTATAAGATGAATTACTAGTTTGTCTTGTTTTGTTTTGTTAAATTGCTTATCATCTCTGTGGAGTTTGACCTCTAGTCGCCGAGCCGATTTCTTCGACGAAAAACCACTACACCAAGAGCCATCCTTGTAGAAGAACAGTAGAAGTACCATTTAACTTATAACCGGGGGGGGGCTGAGTTTTTTTTTTACCCGAATTCAAATCCTGGAGGAAGCCACATTTCATATAGCCCTTGGTAAGGTATGAATCCAACAATCCCCCCTCCAGCTATGGGTAAATAGTAGGACAAACTGGACTCTTTAATCTTGGTTAGGCAACCAGTCTGGGAGAATGAAAACTCTAAATTCAAACCTCTTAAATCTCCGCTTGGGTGGTCACAACTAGAATAGGCTCAGGCCTACTTAGTGATCTATTTCAATTCATTTTACCATTCGCAAATATGTTAGTCCGATAGTGAACGTATCAGCACAACTGGAGTTCGAACTCGATGTTGCAGTCCAACACTTTAGCCGCTACACCACGGGTGCCCCTTCCCCCCCGGATAATCTTATGACTGATACTATTTCTTGAATGTCCCTCAAACACAATACGATTTCTTGAACGAATTACTGAGGAGTATGAAGCGAGAGTGAACAGGAAGTTTAAATGGGCCTGAACAAGGAAAGCAACAATCAGGTAGAATTTTCCCAGAGGACAAGTAGCGAGCAGGATAAATGCACAACAAGTGAATGCCAGTATTTTTGTTGTAATGAATGAACGTTATTATGGCGCCCTTACCACCCGTGCTACACATAAAGGAGAAAGAAGATCAGTCAATGTTGCCGAATAATGGCGGACGTCCGTGAGTGTTACAAAGAATAGCAACAATGGCGGCACTGGAAAAAAATAAAGCTCGAATTATTATAGCAACACTTACCCGTATTACGCATGGGTATTAAGATGCTCATTGATGTGCGTAAAATATCTCGCGTTAAAATCTTTTATTTTCGCCTAACATGCACTTTCAAAATCTAATATCACAAATATTTTCATCATGAAAGAATCTCTGAATAGATAAGTGATGTATTTGTTTTTCTTTCTTTTTTTACCTTTTGGTAGGGATCCACACAACCTCCTAGGATCTCCAGTGTTTTATTGGCATCAGAAGTAGTTTCATTTTGGGAAGTAACCCCCCCCCCCAACCAAACCCAAACAATCTTGGTTGAATAGAGTTTAAAACTTTCATTGATGTCACAAACAATTCCTAAAGGTTTGGTTAAAATCCATTCCAAAAAATAACAGATCCTTAGCTTTATGGATTCATTTCAGACAAAGGGGAAAACATTGCGGATCAGATGTTATCTTATTTAATTTTACTCTCAGTTTAGTTTCTTTGTTTTAATGGCATATCAACTTTCATGGGTTATTTAATCCTTTATTTCCCATTTCCATAGCATGGTGAAATGGTTGACAAGCCAATATCATATCACTGATCCTTTATAAATGAAAAGTTTATGGTTTTTGGTTTTTTTTTTTATGGCATATCAACCTCAGTGGGTCATTTAATGCCGATAAAGTTTTGAAATAAATCAATTCTTAATGGATAATACAGTTTTTTTATAAATACATTTTTCTATGTAACCCATAGATGTGACCCTAACAGGTACTACCACTCCGGGTCAGAGTGGACCAGGGAGCAATGGTGATGAAGGGGTGCTCCACATTCCCCAAACCTCCAAAACTGGAACCTCACCATCAAATAGAGTTTAACGTCATTCCCAGGACATGTAGACCCTCATTCACCACCTTCTAGCACCCATATGATAAAAAGGGGTTGGGGCTTGCCATAAGGGCAATAGGGTTGGGAAAATCATATAGGTGCTAGGGCTTGACGTGACCAGCCGATTGATCGGAGGGGGCCTCTCTGACCGCCCGTCTAGCCCAAGATAGGGCCAAAGTGTGAAAAGTTTAATGATTTTATAATGAAAGAATCTCTAAATAGACAACATTATTTTTGATGTATTTGTTTTCATTATTTGAACTTTTGTTAATTTACTTACCCATATTACATACAGAGTTTTAAGATACTTATGTTCATAAAGTATTTTATGTTAAAATCTTTTATTCATTTAGGCCTAACATGCAAAAATTTCATTTATAACCATTACGCTGCAAGCACCTCCAATTTAAATATATATATAGAATAAAATTTAACTTAATTCCTTATATCTTTCAGCATTGTTTGTCTGAGTTACATACAGGGTTTTATAAGATGGTTACTGATGTTCGTAAAATGCTTTGTATTAAAATAATCATTTTTGTCTAACATGCATTTCACTTTGAAAATCTAATATCACAAATATTTTGGACTATGTAACCAATAAGCACCCCAGGTGAGAGCTGTTTTGAAAGGAACACCTTTTGCTTTGCACCCCAAACTCCCGGTTGTTTGTTTACAAACAGGTGATTTTTTTGCATTAGAATTTCACTGTAAGATTTGTTTGTAAGTTTGTTCATGTATATTTACAACCCATAGGCATGTTTATATACTAAAATAGTTTTAGATTTTAATTAAAAAAATAGTTATTTCATGTTGTTGTTGTTAATTCAATAGGAATTTTATTTTAAGTTTTAAAAACTTTAAACGAAAGACACGTTTTTATATTAAAATAGTTTTTATTTAATCAGAAGAGAAATGCAGATATGCTTATTTAAATGAAAATTGTTTTTATTTATAGAATATTTTTTATGTTTATTTAAATAAAAGGATGTTGAGACCAAGTAACCAATAAATAACTATTTTTTAAATTATAATCTGAAACTATTTTATTATAAAAACGTGCCTTTGGGTTGTAAATATACATGAACAAACTGGATTTACGTAATATTTTGTTTGCATAGAAGTAATTTCATTTTTGGAGAGTAAAGATTAAATAATCTTGGCTGAATATAAATTGATATGTCATTGAACAAAGAAACTAAACCATATTACATGAGGGTTTTATGATGTTCAATGATGTTCATAAAGCGCTTTGGGTTAAAATCTTTTCTTTATTTTCACCCAAAATGATTCTCACTTTGAAAATCTAATATCAAAAATATTTTCATCATGAAAGAATCTCTGAATAAAAAACATAGCATGAGACGTATTTATTTTTATTTCTTATTTGATCTTTTGGTGAGGATGCACAGCCTTCTAGGATTTCTCAGCCCTGTCAGCCGGGGTTTTAGAACACACACACACACACACACACACACACATATATATATATATATATATATATATATATATATATAGTTGTAGAAGAAGTTATTTCCCGACCGCGGTTTCGGTGTTACTCTAACACCTTCATCAGGGGATTGAGTGCAATTTTTTTCGGTTTCTTTATATAGCTAGACTGATATCATTTTTTTTCAGGAAGAATTAAAAAGATATCAGTCTAGCTATATAAAGTAACCGAAAAAAAAAATTCCACTCAATCCCCCTGATGAAGGTGTTGGAGTAACACCGAAACCGCGGTCGGGAAATAACTTCTTCTACAACTATTAATGCTCTATATTCACAATATGCCCTATTGGATTAACTACTTACGCTATGTTCACATAGTAGTACCATATATATATATATATATATATATATATATATATATATATATATATATTATATATATATTGTAATCTAATAAAGTACTAAATGAGAAATAACCAATCGGAGGCTGGAAATGAAATGGCATTTTCATAACATCAAACAAAATACAATATTCGCCAGCGGCGTGGAGAAGGTAAATCACTGCTAGTGGTATAAGACTACACAGTCAGCATTTACTTTGTATTTATGAGGATTGGGACAAACCCATTAACGTTCATAGGTAGGGCATATATATATATATATATATATATATATATATATATATATATATATAATACTAAGCGACAAAAGTATACGTTAAACGTATTATTAAGAAAACTGAGACAATCGAAAAATGATAAAATAATTTCTTTCTTGCTGTTGCGATGATCCGTCCGCCATTTTCTTGTTGTTCTTCGGTCTGCACATTATTTCGTTCATTGTTGCTTCTCGTTTTTATTTATTCTCAGGGTCGGAATGATGGTCAATGAAGAAAGTCCCCCCCCCCTCTCCAATTTCTCTATTGCCTGACCACTTTCATTTTACCGACTAACCGAATCGGGGAATCAGAGGATGGAAAAATTCCCAACCGCTTTCGTTGCGATTCTCTCACTGACTAACGATTCTTGTTAACAAAACTTCTACGATCATCCGATCGCCTGACTTTCTACCAATGAAAAGCCACGATCTCAAACGACCTCTGGGATCATCGCCCATCAATCACTTAGTGACGGTTTTTCGTCACGGTTTACAAATTATCCTACGCTACCTGCCAAATAATGAATTGCACCAGTTATCATTATTTAACACGACATCAATCAGACCTGATGAGAACCGCATTTTCCTTTGTTCGTCAAGCGACCGCTTAACTTGAATGGAGGTCAGTTTCCCTAGTCTCTCAGGTATCCAAAAATGCTATATCCTACCTAGAAATAAAGTAAATAAAACCGTCGGGGTGGCCTAAAGTCGGTATTAGCCAGACAGCGAGGGGTCTATCCCCTTTTTCACTAGCGCTAGACCAAGGAGATTGGTTTTGCATCGGAGGTGGAGCGCCACACCTGCCATCAGCTCTTCATTCTACCGCACTGATCGCTGTGCTACTCATACGCTGAGTTAGCGATGGCCAGTATCGAACACGGGATGTTGTGGTTCCTAGTCGGACGCTCTACCGACTGAGCTAAGTGGCTAGAATAGAACTTGAAATTTATAAGCCTGTTAATTGGTTAAAGTTTTCTGTCACGTTGTTCTTAATTTTGGTTTAGATTGATTGATTAGATTTTTACGGCATGTCAAACCTTTGTTGGGTTATTTTATGCCGAAGACGTTTTATAAACAAATTGGTAGAAATAAGAGTAATTTGAATAATATGTTCAGGAAAATCATATAGGTGCTAGGGATTGACATGACTAGCCGATTAATAGAATGGGGCCTCTACGATACCCGTCTAGCCAAAGTAAGGGCCGAAGTAGTGTATTGCATGTTCAGTGATCATAATCTTGTTCTCATGCATTACGGGTCGCCACAGACGACCTGCAGGAAGACCCATTCGAGTTATTTTATGCCAAAGACGTTTTTATTTTTATTCATTTCTGTTGCGCATTCAAAAAAAAAAAAAAAAAAACTCGTTTTTCTAAACACATTTTTTTAACTTGTTAAATAAACCTAGAAAATCAATATCAAGTTGATAGTATATTGAGTTCTAGTCCGACGACAAAAGTTCACCGGATCAAACCGTAACGATAGTATAGCAGTCTTTCTCGATGCTTACTTTCACTCCAGCTATGGGTAAATAGTAGGACAGACTGGGATCTTTAACCTTGGTTAGGTAACCAGTCTAGGAGGAGAAAAACTCTCCTCTTTATAAATTGACCTTGGTATCACATCCTGCTCATGCGGAGGGGTTAATATATATATATATATATATATATATATATATATATATATATATATTAAACACCATAGTTACCTTATTTTTCTTTATACTTGCATTGTGATAGCCTTCAAAACCAACCATCAAACCAATATAAACACAATGCTTCAAGCAAATTATAAAACACTTATATATATATATATATATATATATATATATATATATATATATATATATGAATAGTTTATTGGCAGTACTGAATTTAAAAAGGACGCGTAAAAGCATATGCATGTTGTAAAATAAATTGTTTTTTTTTTTCTTAAAAAGAAAAGTAAGGGTACCCTAGTTAGATTTAAAATCGTAAATGATTTTATCTTTTTTTTTCCGATTTTAAATCTAACTAGGGTACCCTTACTTTTTTTTAAACAAAAAAACAAAAAAACAATTTATTTTACAACATGCATATGCTTTTACGCGTCCTTTATATATACTAGTAAATATATGCACCCTTAGGGTGCAAGTATTTAGGTTTTGATGTAATAAAATATTGTATCAAATTAGAAACTATTTAGAAAATGATCAACTGAGGGGGTATAATCGAAAAATAGAACAGCTTTAAATCTAACTCTTCCATCATTTTGCATCACTCCCGTATTTCGTTTTTCTTAATTTATCTATTTAGTTAGATTATGAAGTATTTAATAAAATTACAGTTCTTTCGTCTTGTTTATGGATTTCTTTTAAGATTTATCGCCGAAATTTTTGCTCAGATTCGTTAAGAGAAAACCAAACAAATAGAAATCAATAATACTAAGCATGTATTTATTAAAATCAAATTCTTAATATCAATATGCAAATTAGCCTTCTCGTTCACACTGTTAACTGCTATTTTGTTGAATATATAAATATACTTGCATGTTATAAGTATGTAGAGTAATCCAACACTATCAATTAGGTATAACAATTTTATCACTAGTTCAGGTTTAAATAAAAAATAAATTCATGGTGAACATGACGTCAATAACTAAGGGAATTGTGACTTGAGTAGTGATTTAGTTTCGGTTACAGATAGACAAGCACACAATCTCCATTATAATAAGATATATATATATATATATATATATATATATAACTCTCCCCTATCTATCTCTCTATCTCTACCCTTCTCTCTCTCTCTCTCTCTCTATCTATCTATCTATCTCTATCTCTCTTTCTTTGGCGCGAGAAAGTGAGAATATTTGAATGGAAATAGAAAATATCTATTAAAACGAATGCCAACGGAACGATTATGTCTCTGGTGCATTTTGTTTAATCCCAATTCGTAATTAACACACTTGGACTATTATTAGCAATACTATAATGTATTGCTACGAGCAAGATCCGTCTTGGGTGTGCAGGAGAGGGAAACATGCTTAATACAGAAAAATGTCCCCCCACCACCACAAACACACACCCTAATGATACAACTAAGGCTACCATTGAGTGGGCACTAATTTGGGTCCGTGAATCAATTAATTGGGAATTTTAATTAGTACTTACGATCGAAGTGTGAATATCGGTACAGATCGATAATGTACCGGAGTGCGACATGGGCTAATGAATAAAATATCGGAAAACGAAGCAGACAGTACGGTTTCAAGTTCTGATTGGCAACTGCCAGTGTCATTTAATAATAATGCATTCAGAAAAAGGCATGAACACCAAACACATCCTGCATTGATTTATCGTCACAGAAAATCGGACGAACGGTCTTTCTTAAGTGAAGCTTTTCTTTTCCTAAACTGGTTACCTAGCTAAGGTTAAAATGTCCAGCAAACTTTATATTACGAGATATATTGAGCTTTTTTGGATTAACTACTTATGCTACTGCAATGAAAACGTGGTAGTAACTTATATATATATATATATATATATATATATATATATATATTTATACTCTTGTTCCTTAATCTTCTGACCGTTATCACCCTGCAACACCCTCTGGTTAAAGATGAGATCGTTCATGCAAAATTGTTATCCTGATTATCTGGTGTCGCCTAGTTCTTATTTCTTATGTTCGAGATACGCCTAATCAGCGCAGGGCAGCGTCGTCAGTTATGTTATTAACTGGCTTCATAGGGGGGTTTCGGGTCTTCCAACATAATACCCCCCCCCTCAGCCAGTCAGACCCAATTAGATCTGATCAAACTCCAACTCGCTGCCCCTCTGTTCAAAGCCAACAGAAAAATGGCTTTTAACATATCTATCTATCTATCTATCTATCTATCTATCTATATATATATATATATATATATATATGTGTGTGTGTGTGTGTGTGTGTGTTGTGTGTATTACCAACCATTCCGTACGAGCAGGATGTGACAAGGTCAATTTCTTAAGCAAAGTTTTCCTTCTCCAAGACTGGTTACCTAACCAAAGTTAAAGAGTCCAGCATGCACTACTATTTAGCCATAGCTGGAGAGAGAGTAGTCGGATTCATATTTTTCCCAAATTTTTAGCGCGATGTGAAAAATAAACAGACGCGTACAGAATTTGAACTCGACTCAACAAGTCCATTTCCTAGCCATTACATCACGCATTACATCTCCGGCTCTCTCTCTCTCTCTCTCTCTTCTCTCTCTCTCTCGCTCTCTCTCCTCTCTCTCTCTCTCTTATATATATATATATATATTATATATATATATATATATTATGCTCCCACCCTGTGAGGGTTGAACTTTCTGGGAAGAAAACTTGTTGATTTCGCTAAAAATTGCAACGATCTCCTTAAATGTATAGAATTCTTTTAGCAACCTTATATATGTGTATACACATTTATATAAGTAAAATTCCCTTCCGTATGTGGGTTGTGCTGATGGCCCGGTTGGTAGAGAATTTAACTGACGAAAAATTGGTCAGTTTCGATCACGGCCTAACACAGCCTGCAAAGTCTAACCGCATTGAAACGCCGTAATAAGGCGAAACATTCGATCACGGCCTAACACAGCCTGCAAAGTCTAACCGCATTGAAACGCCGTAATAAGGCGAAACATATATATATAGTACTGTTTCGCCTTATTACGGCGTTTCAATGCGGTTAGACTTTGCAGGCTGTGTTAGGGCGAGATCGAAACTGACCAATTTTTCGTCAGTTAAATTCTCTACCAACCGGGCCATCAGCACAATATAATCCTTATCTGTTGATCTGTCCTCAAAGTAGAAAGATGTATCAAATATAATCCTTATCTGTTGATCTGTCCTCAAAGTAGAAAGATGTATCAAATATAATCCTTATCTGTTGATCTGTCCTCAAAGTAGAAAGATGTATCAAATATAATCCTTGTCTGTTGATCTGTCCTCAAAGTAGAAAGATGTATCAAATATAATCCTTGTCTGTTGATCTGTCCTCAAAGTAGAAAGATGTATCAAATATAATCCTTGTCTGTTGATCTCTCCTCAAAGTAGAAAGATGTATCAAATATAATCCTTGTCTGTTGATCTCTCCTCAAAGTAGAAAGATGTATCAAATATAATCCTTGTCTGTTGATCTGTCGTCAAACTAGAAAGATGTATCAAATATAATCCTTGTCTGTTGATCCTGTTGATCTTTCCTTGAAACAGTCCATCAAACAAGTAATTTTAGGACAATTTATCTACGCCATTAACTAATAAATTAAATACATGTTTGGGCGTTTTTGATTGGCTAATTCAGTCACCGCCACTTAGAACAGTCTATGAATATGTGGTGATTTTTCGCACAACTTATACCTAAAATAAGCCAACAGTGAGGGACCAGATAAATTTCACATCAGGTCATTATGCCATGGCGGCTTTTCTTCTCCTTCTGTCTTGTTCCCACAATGAACCAAGCCCTAATGGAAGATCACTGTCTGACACTTGTGTCCAAAGGGGAGCAACTCTGGATCTTTTTTAATGCTGAACCTAACTGATACCTAATGAGGATCGGACTTAGTAGTAATTGATCGGACCATATGACCTTTAGGCACCCCGTTTTGATCTCAATTAAGAAAGGACATGTTTTTCATTTACACCGTCAATATCCGGTTGTTTTAACAGATGATTTTTAGATGTTAAAAAAATTATGAAACTAACCTCTAACCCTAACCCCTAACCCTAGCCCCTAACAAACAACCGGATATTGACGGTGTAAATGAAAAACATGTCCTTTCTTAATCGAGATAAAAAAAGGGTGCCTAAAGGTAATATAGTCCAATTGATCTGACCCTGATTTATATTCAGGAAAGCATTGATTAATGGAATTGAATTTGGAAGCCAACGATTGTTACTAGACCTTCGCATTATAACTGAATTTCATCCTTACAAAATTATTACTCATGCATATGTCGACATCAATGATTGTTTCAAATAATTAGGTCTTCACAATTCGACCAATACACGAGTATATATGACATTTTAAGCAGAAGAACCTTTTTTAGTATTCATTATATCATATCATAGGGCCGGTTTAGCTCAGTCGGTAGAGCGTTTGGCTAGGAATTACAAAGTTCCTGGTTCGATACCGGCCCTCGCCAACTCAGCGTATGAGTAGCGCAGGGATCTGTGCGGTAAAGTAAGACGCTGATGTTAGGTGTGGTGCTCCAGCTCAGGCGCATTGAGTTGTTGGGATGCACTGCCGTTTTGTTGCTCTAACAATTTGGGGACAAGTTTCTGTGATGTCATGGCTAATGTGCTGGATTGCGACATCATAGTTAGCGGGTTCGAATTCCAGTTGCGCTATTACATTCACTTTCGGATTGTTACTCTTGGGAAAGGTATGAAACCCCTCATATTCCAGCTATGTGTTAAATATCAACACAACTATTCTTCTACACGAATGGCCTTGGCATTAAATAACCCATGAAGATTGATATGCCATTAAAACCAAACCTGTGACTACGCTATCCTTACTGAAATCTATATATTCTCTATCACTGATATTATGCACTTCTTATTTATAAATACTAGCAAATATATGCACCCTCCGGGTGCAAGTATTTAAGTTTTAATATAATAAAATATCATATTAAATTAGAAAGGCTAATGAAACTGAATAAGAATTCAGATAAAAATATTTGGAACAGAGGGGGTATGATTGAAAAATAGAACAACTTTGAAACTAACTCTTCCGTCATTTTCCCTTACTCCCATCTTTCATTGGTAAATTTTCCTAATTTAACTATTTAGTTGAAATAGGAAGTAAAGAATAAAATTACAGTTATTTCTTCTTGTTAATGGATTTCTTTTAAGATTTATCCCCGGGATTTTTGCTCATATTCAATAAGATAAAACCAATTAATTAGAAATCAATAATACTAAGCATATATTTATTAAAATCAAATTTTTAAGATCAATATGCAAATTAGCCTTCCCATTCACACTGTAAACCGCTATTCTGCTGTATATATAAATACAATTGCATGTTATAAGTATGTAGATATGGTCAACAGTCTTAATGATGTAAAACAATTTTATTAATAATTGAGGTTTAAATAAAAATAAAATCATGGAGAATGTGAAGTAAATAACAAAGGGAATTGTGACTTGTATAGTAATATAGTTTCGGTTACAGACAGACAAACCCACAATCTCCATTATAATAAGATAGCAAACTACATTATTAATTTTGATTATATACTCCCCTTGGGAAAGGTATGAGGTAGTAAGCAGTAAGGTAAGAGAAGGAGAAACACTGAATTCAAAATCAGATGTCATGACGCTAGCAACACATATGCCGGACTGTAACATCATACTAAGCAAATTCAAATTTTAGTATCACTTAGTTTAATTTCGGACTAATAACCTTGGTAAAGGTATGAACCTCCACACTTCCCCCTCTCCAGCTATGGATGAAATAGTCCAGTACTGTTCTTCTACAAAGATGGCTTTGGCATTAAATAACCCATAAAGATTTATATGCCATTAAACAAAGAAAAAAATCCATGTAGAAAATTAGTATGTTCAGATATTTTCAGTGTGTTGGTCCTCTCGGACAATTTCATTTTTTTTTTACGGATTTCATTTCTTATATTTTCTTTCTTTATGCTTTCTCGTAAATCTTTTCCTCATCCTGTTAATAGCCCCCCCCTCTCACTGCACTTTCATGTTATTAGCTTCACGTCTCGTCTTCTCTCGTCTTCTCATCTGCTCTTTCTTCTTCTTCTCTTATTATCCACACCCCCTCCCTGCACTTTCATCTTATCCTCTCTTCTCGTCTCCTCCTCCCCTCTCTTCTCGTCTCCTCCCCTCTCATCGTGTCTCACCCACTCTCTTTACTTCCCCTAAATGACCGCGTACAGTTTTATTGCTTTTTGGTTTGTATGTTCAGTTTAACGTTCCTCCCACGGTAACATGTCTCCCACGGTAACATGTCTCTATTTATACAACGCGGGAAAAATTACATCTGTCGTTTCCAAGATTTACTATTGACATTCGCCATGTTTGCTCCCATCAAGGCAAGTTGATAATTTCTTCTTCTTTTTTTTCTTCTTGCCCTGTTTTGTATTTACTGCATTGTTGACAATGATATCAAAGCTGATGTAGTATGGCACAGCAGGTCACTGTTATGATGCCTTCAAGCACTAAAATAACCTCTTGCTAGAAAAGGAAGGAGATACACTTAGATTTTGGTTTAAAATTAGAATTTTCTAAACACTATTTGTTTATTTATCGCTTTAACACATTTTTTGGCAGTCGTAACTAATCTGTCTGGCATTTATTTATACAGTTGTTTATTCGAGCAAGTGAATCACGTTATACAGTTCTTTTAAAGAACAAAAAAAAAGTTTACAGAAGGTAGACTGTTATTCAAATTACGAGAAAAGCTGCAAAACCAGCAATGGGTAAATAAGCATGCTAAACTTGGCTCTTTAACCTTGGTTAGGCAACCAGTCAAGGAGAAGGAAAACTCTGAATTCAAAACTTTTAAGTTCTGCTTAAGAAATTGATCTTGTGTCGCATCCTACTCATGTGTTTAGTCTCTTTGTTTAATGACTTATCAAGTTTCGTGGGTTATTTATTGCCAAATCCATCCTTGTACATAGTTACCATCCCTTATGTAAGTTTTATAACCGAAACTACGTCACTACAATTCCCTTAGTTATTTACGTTATATTCACACACATTATTAAATTATAATCATTTAATCTTAATTAGTATAGCATCTTATTTAACAACGATGTCTCTATTAAAGTCCCCAAAACAGCCCATGTTATTAATACATTTTAAAGAAATACAGATTTACATAATATATGGTATGAGTAATTTGCATACTGATCTTAACAATACTGGGTTTAATAAATAATTGATTGGTGCTATTTCTAATATTATTGTTTTATTCTCAAACGTATTAAAATCAATCCTCTGTCTAATTTTACATAGAAATCAATTAAAATAAGTTAAAAACGAGTGTAATCTTTTTATATGTATTTAACCAACCCAACTGTAGAGTTAACAGATTTGAGTTTTCCTTCTCATAGACTGGTTGCCTAACGAACTCGAAAAAAGATTGAATGTGAAAGAAAGGAAGACCGAGGATGAAAAACCCAGAATGAAACTATTTAACAGACACAAATTAATTCCCTTCTAAATCAGTCTGATCTTTATTAAACCATTTGATGCACCAGATGAAAATTAAATGAAAGAAGGTTATTAAATGAAAGAAAATTAAATGAAAGAAAATTAAAGAAAATTAAAGAAAGAGAATTAAAGAAGAAAATTAAATGAAAGAAAGTTAAATCTAACTTAACGGACCTAAATTCCACCATCCTATGTCACCCCGCCGAAATAAATTTAAAAAATACCAAAAATCAGGGAGTTAACCGAATTTTATGAAACTTTCAGTTTTGATATATTAATAAATAAAAGAT
>CM042157.1:41458960-41461460 GCA_023376005.1 Doryteuthis pealeii | reverse complement strand
ATATATATATATATATATATATATATATATGGGGGTCTAGAGATATGTGTAGAGCGACCAGTATTCAACTGTGTTGCAAGTTAAATCTACTTTTTAGAATCCAGACTAGGTGGTTTAAATAGTGCATGATGTAATGGTTAGAGTCGTAGGAAATGGACTCATCGATCCAAGTTCAAATCCTGGACGAAGCTACAGTTCACATAGCGCAAGTACCCTTGGGAAAGGTATGCACCCAACTACTCTCCTTCCAGATATGGGTAAATAGGAGGACAGACTGGGCTCTTTAACCTTGGTTAGGCAACCAGTATAGGAAAAAGAAAATTCAGAATTTAAACCTGTTAAATTTCGCTTTGGGGGGTCACTACTAGAATAGGCTCAGTCCTAATAAGTGATCTATTTCAGTGATTTAAAATAGCAGGTTGGGCTATTCCACTTGTGTATCTTGGCCAAGTCCATTCCTATGATTCTCATTGCCTGTTGGTTTTAGTGTGGATATTTTTATCCTTATATATTCAACACTTGACTGTGTTCTGGCAGTTGGTACAGAGTTTATTTGGTTACGCTGTCTTATTTTGTCTGGTGATTGGACACTAGTCACAGCCATCCTGTGAAGGTGAGTATAATGTTCATCCTACAGTTTGTTTTTTTTGTTTTTGTTTTTGTTTGTTTTTGTTTTTCAGATTGAATTCGATTTTATACAAAAATTGTCAGAAATTCTTTCCTAGATTAATTTCAAACATTTTAGTCGTTTTCATTTGTATAACCACGATGTTATTTTTTTCATTATTTTTGCTGCTTTGCGTTGCGAGATTTTCAATCGCGTTCTGTTACGTTTAATTTTTTTAGATTTAGAGTATCACCTGTTTATGACGTAGCAAAACGTTGCAGCCAATGAAAACTGTCAGCACAATAGTGTAACAATTCTTTTTTTTTCTCTTTTTAAGTCATCAAATACATCTATCACGTCTGTTCCTAAGCAACTCGTCAAGCAAGTATTTTTTTTAATTAAACCAAATTTTATTGCACTGATCAGCCCCCCCTCTCCTCTCTCTCTCTCTCTCTCTCTCTCTCTCTCTCTCTCTCTCTCTCTCTCTCTCTCTCTCTCTATGTGTGTGTTTCAGTGGCATAAACACGCTGAACGTCTTAAAGTAATTTTGTTTTTTAATTGGTTTGGTTTAATTTATTCATATCATTACCCTATGGGTTATTTAAAGTCAAAATTTGGTTCATTTGTAAATGTTTGATTGTAATCATAACTATCTATATTTGGTTTATTTGTTTAACGGCATATCAACTCCTTATGGGTTATTTAAATTCAAAGTTTGATTCCGTTGTAAATGTAATTATTGTAATAAAATTATATATTTGGTTAGATTTATTTATTTAAAGGCATGTCAATTCTTTATGGGTTATTTTAATACCAAAATTTGATTCATTTGTAAATGTTTGATTGTAATCATAATTTAAATTTGGTTTATTTGTTTAACGGCATATCAACTCCCTATGGGTTATTTATAGTCAACATTTGGTTTATTTGTAAATGTTTGATTGTAATCATAACTATCTATATTTGCTTTGGTTTGGTTTATTTGTTTAACGGCATATCAACTCCTAATGGATTATTTAAAATCAAAGTTCACTTCATTGTAAATGTTTGATTATAGTAATAACTAAATTTTCAATGTTCCATTTCAATCATTTTTGATTGGACTTTTTTTTATTTGTCAATGATAAAAAATAATTGCTTTGCAAATAGTTATATAGTATAAAATATTCCTATCACTTACTAAAAGGTATAAGACAAGACACGACTGGGTGGGAAAGGTGATCCACTGGCAATTGTGCAAGAAATTAATTTTGACTATACGACAAAATTTTATATGCATAAACCAGAACCCTACCGCGACAGTTCTCTCGCGATTTTGAGATACAAACGGACCACTAAATCCCGTCCAGAAGACCAGACCGAGAGTTAATTAAAAAGAAAAAAAATCTTGTCATTTAGTGGATTTTGTCGTTCAAGCGGACTACAGAGTGAAAATGAAAGAAAGTGAAAATATAGACAAATTACTTCGACCTTGCTAGAGAGCTGAAAAAAAGGAACATGTGGGTAAAAGTGATACCAATTGTTGTTTGTGCACTTGAAATGGTCCCCAAAGGTTGTAAAAAGAGATTGGGGAAATTGGAAATCAGAAGAAGAATCGAGATCATGCTGACAACAGCATTGTTAAGATCGTCTAGAATACCCAGAAGAATCATAGAGACCCCATGTAAATTGCTGTCCCTCAGAATCCAATGAAAGACTACGCTGTTGTGAAAAACTCTCAAAGTGTGATATAACAATTATAATCATGTGCCACGCGTGGAAACTGGACAATTTCCACCTCAGATGCCCACGCCGCATTCTACGCATACGCTGGCAGGACAAAGTGCCCAACACAGACGTGCTGGAACGAGCAAACACGAACAGCATGCCAGCCATTATCTGCGAGAGACGCCT
>CM042157.1:41423960-41453960 GCA_023376005.1 Doryteuthis pealeii | reverse complement strand
CGCCTACTCAGCGTATGAGTAACACAGATCTCAGTCTGTGCGGTAAAGTGGGGAGCTGACGGTAGTTGTTGCACTCCAATTAATGGTTGTTCTTTAATTGATGAGCTCACTTTCTATACATTATAATCTCCGAGACAAATTATCTTTGTCTGTATTTTTCTGGAAGTTTTTGATAGTTTAGCTGGTGTATTTTTTTTTTTACATAAACCGATGTGGTGCGATGACTATCGGTGGGGAAATTGGAATCGACAAGCCGAGTTCAAATTCTGGTCGACACTGTTTGCGTTCTCTTCATAGTAATTCAATTGACAAATGTAGGAATCTATCAGTTCTCCTCCACCATCAGTTCTGGATAAAATTGTAGGGCGGACATGGCTCTCTATTTCTTGTTGGAGGTACTAGTCGATGAAACAAACTTGTAATGTACGAATTATTGTTGGCGATTTATGGTTGATTATGAATTGTTGGCGATTAATTATTGGCGATGAATTGTTGGGTATGACTTGTTGGCGATTAATTATTTCAGGTTAATTTTTGCCAATTAATTGTTGTCGATGAATTGTAGGGTATAAATTGTTTAGCATGAAGACCTTCAGCCACCGCCTTCTATCACATATATGATAAAAAGGGTTGGGGCTTGCCATAAGGGCAATAGGGTTGGAGCTAGACCGCTTTGGATGGGCGTGTTTCGGTATTGGAGGATAGCTCTTGCCGCCTCGTCATTGATCTAAGAGGAGTGCTGCTTGCCATGGACAACTTAGCCACCAGGATTCCGTCTTTAAACATCACGGGTCGCCACCTACGGCCAACTGGTGGTCACATAGGGAGAATGTCTTACCCCTTTGCACAGTCCCAGCCTGTGAATTGTTAGTGGTGTTTTATTGGCGATTAATTATTGGCAGTGTTTTGTTAGCAATGAATTGTTGAGCATGAATTATTGGCGATGAATTGCTGGCGATGAATTGTTACTTGAGGAAATGAATAATTCAAGACGATACAGTAGATTAATTGAACTTTGCATAGCCATTCTATGAAAGCAATAAGGAATCATCAGTTGAAAGTGATTTTGTTCATTTCCAATAAGCACTAGAGGCGATAACATTTCATCCATTGAACTTATAGGCCGTAAAAGAAGGCGGCCAAGAATCCTTGTCTCATGGTTACCAATAACCATCGATGTATTTGTCCAGTGTGGTTTATTGGCAGCTTCTTCACACCTCTCTCGTCTTGCTGGGATATAATCAATGGACAGTCCACTTTAGTTGTTGGTAACGGACACTTTTGAGTCCCTGACACTGATATGTGACGTCATCGTCTATATCCACGGTTACATTGATTTAATCAAATATTGCTTTGCAGGTGCTTCTGATATGGGGAGACGGACAAGAGAGAAAAAACTAAACAAGAATGTCCAATGAAATTCTAAAAAGTTGACGTCTAATGCAATTTCCTTGTTAATTCTTGTATCGATACCTCTCACTTTGCCATCTCATCTCTCTCTCTCTGTCTCTCCCCCCCCTCTCTCTCTCTCTCTCTCTCTCTGTCCCCTCTCTCTGTCTCTCTTTCTTTGTCTCTCCCTCCCTTTATATATATATATATATATATATATATATATATATATATAAGTAAAGTCGTCGGGGTGGCCTAATGTTGGTATCAGCCAGGCAGCCAGTCTATCTCCTTGTCACTAGCGCTAGACCAAGGAGATTGTTTTGGCATCTGAGGCGAAGCGTCACTCCTACCATTAGCGCATCACTTTACCAAACAGATCCACGTGCTACTCATTCGCTAAGTTGGCAAGTGCCGGTATCGAACACGGAACCTTGTGGTTCATAGTCGGACGCACTACCGACTGAGCTATACCGGTCATATATATATATATATATATATATATATATATATATATATATATATATATCACCCTACATGAAAGCAGCTGTACAGCCACCTGTCCCTTATCACACAGATCATCCGAGTGAGACAAACAATACATGCTGGGCTCTAGTGGAGAAGGAAGGACGAACTAATGTGATATTCTCCTATGAAAACCAACACATGAACACACCAGTGTCGTCCGTCCAGCAAAGACCTACATTGACCAAGTCTGTGTGGATACTGGATACTGCGCACAGAAACTTCCGAGAGCAATGCATGATTGGGACGATTGGCGAAAGATTTCATGTATATCCGTGCTACTAGCGCGGCATGATGATGATGATGATGATGATGATGATGATGATGATGATGATGATAAACAAAAAGTCCTCAAGTGGTTTGCATTTTTCCCCCTGTTTATATCTATTTTACGATAGGTGACACGTGTTTCGAATTTCTCGATCCTATTCAAGCTAATGCAATTGTATTACATTGATTCAATCAAATTGAATCACTTAATCAAATCAATTGTATTATGAGGTGGATCGAGAAATCTTAACCATGTGTTACTGTAAAATGGAAATGAATAGAAAATAACCATTTGTGAACATTTTCATTATAAAGTATTCGCTTTCCTCTCGTTGGATCTACAACAATCTTTATATATATAAAAAGGGAGTTTGGTATGTACGTGTCGACGTATAACTCCGGAATGGGAGGTCACTCAGATTCGAAATCTTGCATTCACTTTAATATTATTCTAACTAAGAAACACGCAAAATTTGATTATTGATTTTTACTGATTAAGGGATATAATTAATTAATTAAACCAAAATCAATCGATTTGCGGAACTATCCATATACCAGCTGCTGCTGATAATAAAATATTGTTCGCTGCCTGCTTTCTATTATAGCGATTCCAGGAGTTTATTTTATTTTCAGTGAATAAAATCGCAGTCTAAGCCGTTCAGCTCGGAATCTCTCACCTATTTATGGTCCAATCTTTAAAATATTTATTTGTTTCAAAATAAAATAAAATAATCTTTCTAAATACGTAATTTGTATGTATTTTTATGCATTGAATTATTTTTTACAGCGAGTTAAAAATATTTTGTTTCGGACACCCGAGATTTCGAAGTGATTTTTTTAAAACTAAATTTTAATGAAAATTCAAATATTTTTTTCTCGCCTATTTATGTTCAATCTTTAAAATATTTATTTTGTTCAAAATAAAATAAAATAATCTTTCTAGATATGTCATTTGTATGTGTTTTCATACATTGAATTATTTTTTACAGCGAATTGAATAACAAATCAAACGAAAACTTTAACGATAACTCAACTTTTTTATTAATACTGTCATTTTGTTACTTTTCAGGGTTAAAGAAGGAAATAAATTAAACAGATAAATTCTCCAAGGAATTAAGAATTGAATTTGAATTTGTCGTAAGTACAAAAGAGTTTTAGAAAAAATAAATAAATAAAATAAAACACTATTATAACCTCCCCCCCCAAAAAAAAAAAAATTGTAATACGGACAATTGTAAATATTCAATTCTTAGCATTTATTGTTACATTAAACGAATACATTTTCTATCATGGTAAATCAAGATTGTTTCAAAAATGTAAACAACAAAAAGAGACTATTCTTAAAATAAACGAATATTATAATACACTCATTCTAGCTTTGTTTATCTTAAATCTTTAATAAATCAATGTTACAAGAAATTTTCTCATGGACACATAGATTTTACCCTTGAAGTGATTTAATACTGAAGTCCTATTTACTTTATTCATTATTATTTGATATTGGTCTTTTATTTTATTTATTATTATTGTTTTTTTATCATTTTTTATCTATTTGCCCCATAAACGGTACTCTAACAAGTACTACCACTCCGGGTCAAAGTGGAACTAGGAGTAATAGCAATACAGGGGTAATTCCACACTTTAAAAAACTTCAGAATGGAACCTCACCACAAGAGGCAGTTTAACGTCATACTTAAAACACTAAGATCCTCAGTAACCGCTTTTTAGTACATCTATGATAAAAAGGATGGTAGTTTGCCATAGCAATACGGTCGGTATATACTCATATAGGTTCTAGGGCTTGATCGGGACGGGGGCCTTTCCGACCGACCGTCTAGCCCAAGTAAGGATAAAAGTGGAGTGTAGCATGTCATGGATTGCTCAGCCACCAGGATTCGTCCATAAGCACCTCGGATCGCCACCCAAGGCTTACAGGTGGCCCAATTGGAAGGAGGTCTTACTCCTCAACAGAGGCGCAGTCAGCGTATTATACAGTTCCAGCCGACAGACCTAAATAAACAATGAAATTTAATAACTAGCTCCGTTAAATTGTTACTTTTTAGGAGTAAAAAAGAAAATAAACTAAACGAATTTATTTTTATCACTTTAATGCAACAAGCAATTGAAGTTTTTGTCATATATACAAACAGTTTTTGAAAAAAATATTTCAAAACACTCAAGGTTAGAAATACATTTTAAAAAATGATATTTTAAATGTAAACAAAAAGAAAAATATTTCCTAAAAAAAAATAAACAAAAATTGTACTATACGAATTATCGGCGACTTTTTAAATTTGATTAATCATTGTCCTCTCTTCTTTTTAAATTTGATAAAGCATATTCTCGCTCTTACTCCCGTTTTCTCTTTCTCACTCCCTCTCTGGTGTTCCTAATTTATTTTATAGAACTTTGCTAGTATATATATATATATATATATATATATATATTCATATCAATATATATCAGTTCAGTAACGTCATACCCAAGGACGATAAGACCCTCAGCCACTGCCTTCTAGCACATATATGAAAAAAAGCGTTGGGACTTGCCATAAGGGCAATAGGGTCGGGACAATCATATAGGTGCTAGGGCTTGTCGTGAGCAGCCGACTGATCAGAGGGGCCTCTCCGACCACCCATCTAGTATAAATAAGAACTAAAGTGGAGTGTTGCATGTCATGGACTGTTCAGCACCACGGGTAGCCACCCACGGCCAATAGGTGGCCCCATTGGGGGAGAGGTCTTACCCCTTTTGTAGAGGTGCAGTCGGTGTATTCAAAAGCCCCACCGATAGGGCTAAATACTTTTTGTGTGGGAAGCTGCCTCATGGCAATCACGTTGAATAGACCAGCAATAATCCGTTACCATGTTGATAACTTAGTGTATTTTAGTGTCCTCTGTATCTTCCATAGTTCTAAAATCTTAACCCTGTCACTTTCTTAGATATCCAATGTTTCCAGGGAAACGATCCAAGAGGTTGTGGGGATAAAGCATTTTGATGCTCTTTTTACAGCCCAGTTGATGGAAAGAAAATAACATGTTCTTCACGAGTTCAGGGTAATAATCTTCTTTATAGTTTCTCAATAAAATTCTTTACAACCAGATTGAACGACCGCCCTGTTGACAATAGAATGTGCTGACTGCAGAGGGATAAGACCCCCCTCCAATGAGGTCATCTGTTAGCCGCGAGTAGCGACCTGTGATGCTCTAGGACGGAATACTGACCACCCTATGGACTAAGGCAGTAGAATACACCGACTGTATCTCTGCAGAGGGGAAAAATGCCTCTTAGTGTGGCCACCTGTTGCTTAATGATGGAATCTTGGTGGCTGAGCGGTCCATGACATGCAACAATACACTATGGCCCTTACTTAACCTAGACGGGCGGTCGGAGGGGTTCACTCTGATCAATCGGTTGGTTAGCCCAGACTCTATTGCTGGGTGGTCTTAGTGTCCTTGTATGACGTTAAACTGCATCTGGGGATCAAGTTCAGCTCTTGGGAGTGGGAGTACCCCTTCATCGCCATTACTCCAAGGTTCACTTTGATCCGGACTGATAGTTCTTGTTTGGATCCATCTATGTTAAATAGAAAATAATGAGTTTACAAAATATTTAAAATTGTGTTTAAAAAATTGAATATCCAATTAGAAAAAAATAAAACAAAACGTCTTCGGCATAAAATAACCCAACAAGGGTTGACATGTCGCAAAACCAACAACCGAGCAAACTAACTGGTAACTGAGACATGCAACATTTCACTTAGGCTAGACTGGAGTTCGGAGAGGCCCCCTCAGATCATCTCTTTTCATCTCTTTTCGAAGTTATAAGACCACAAGCACGTACCACGATGTAGCACATTCGCCCTCCCCTTTCCCTGACGCAACATTATGTATCTTCACTATCTTCCAGATGGCCGTCTCCGATCGAAAGCCGGGTTGACAGAAATTTCCTCCTTGAAATGCCCGCCTTGGTTGTAGTCAACCTTCGATCTGATCCCAATCTGCCACGTTGTGCTTTTGATCTCAGACAGAGACTGAAAGCCGGACGTCAAAGGGTGAAGTCACTGCTACAAAATAAACTCGTTTCGCAGACGAAAAATAATCAGAAGGCGAGTAAACGATAATAACTTTTGTGATAATAAAAAATTATTACAAAGTCAGTCAATGAAATCCCGTCCCTCGTATTGATATCAGTAATGTGACATCCGTAGAGTAACACTTATGGCCTTTGAGAGCTAACTTCAAATATTTAGATTCAATTCAGGAAAGTCCTCATTGAGTTTTTTTTTTATCTCGTCTCAGTATCAGAGAATTAACTGGTTTTGTTCTTTAGTATCAGAATACTAAATTAGCACAGGGTCTAAGTTTCAGGAGATTTCATTGTCAAAGCGTGCTGTTCGCTCTGTTGAGCTTCCACTGTTCTCTCTTCTGTCGTTTTGCTCTTCGCGTCAGAACCTATGGTGTGTAAGTAATAATCTTTCTCAACTGGGGTGGGTCTGTTGATCGGTGGAGATTATTCCAATAATTACCTTTCGTTGGTTCAATCCCCGTTTACTCCTCCCATATTATCTCATATTCAGGATTGTCTATCTCACCCCCACCCCCCTGTTACCTAACCATAGAAAATAAACTCCGCCTCTTGACGTCATCATTTGTTCGCATGAAAGAAAATATAAATTACAATTATCTTTCAGGTGAATTGTACTTTAGCGACTTTGGGAAAACACATTTCTTTATCTTATTAGTTTTCCAAAATATCTTTTTCCTGTTGACAATATTTTAAAAAAAATACAATGGCAGAATTTCATGACAAAGTTATTTCTCAAATTCCACACGATCTCGGGTGGCGGTCAAAGACCGCTTGTCCCTTATCGTGGCAACTTACTCGATTCCCCCCCCCCACTCCAAAAAAAACATTTCAGAAACACACCTTAAATTGATGACTCATTTTGGTCCTATTGTCTTTTGAATTCTGTTCAGAAATTTCAGTTTGACCCTTTCAGACCCGGCAAATGTCCTTTATAAGTTATGAAAGTACGAAGTTTTAACTTTGTCGGTTAACCCTCCTCAAACCATTGTCAATTCTAAATCCTATTAACTAACCCTCTACAGTTATTGTGCCACATCGATATATATATATATATATATATATATATATATATATATATATATATATAAAATGTTGTTCTGGTTCCAACGGGAGAAAATTCAATATTTCATAAAAAAGAAGGTCCGCAAAATGTATTATGTTTTCAGAAAAAAATGTTTATTCTTTTTATCTTACATATGCAACACGTGTTTCAGATCTTCTGGTATCTTCTTCAGACTTTGATTGATAATATGAAAATGAATTCTTACATGCGTGTGTATATATATATACATGAGTATTTAACTTCCCTCTTCCTGTTTGGTGGGAGTGGAATATAAAGGAATTTCATTTTTAACATTACTCTTTTAAACAGGTTGTTTGTTTTCTGGGTGTCTTGGTAATAAATTCATTAATTGAGCTTTTATTACTCTTTTATAGTTCAACAGATGTTCATTTGATATGTTAGGTATGTGTGTTGGAAATTTGTTTTTTTGTATATATATATATATATATATATATATATATATATATATATATATATATATATGATTGATTTTTGTTTAGTTGTTTAATTATCTCATTTAATCAGTAAAAATCCATAATTAAAATTTGTGTTTCTTAATTATTAACATATTAAGGTGTATGCGAGATTTCCAATCTGAATTACATCTCTTTTCGGAGATTTAAAATGACATGCACATACCACGACATTCCTTTACACACGCACAGACACAGACACACAGACACAGACACACGACACACACACACACACACACACACACACACACATATATATATATATATATATATTCTCTATGTCTGTTCATATCTATCTATCTATGTTGTTTGGTTTGTTTTACGTATCATTCTTTGTTGAGTCGAAGTCAGTCTTTTTTTGCAAGCAATTATATATTTTCGAGTAACTATTCCTATTTAATAATGACAATAAAAGAATTATTTTATAAGCAATTATAGATTTAAGTAAATATTCTTATTGCAAATAATTTGCCCAGTTATATGGTTTCAAGTAACTAATAATCTAAAACATCTAATAATAATTTTCTAACAATTACACTGGGAAACAAATTAAAAGCAGTTTTTGACACATCAGAATTTACACTTGATTCTTGGTATGTTCAATCCATTGAATAAGAATCTTCATTTCTTTCTACTAGAATTATTTATTTACTGGAAGCGGCTACCCAGCGTCACCTGGGTAGAGGGGGGAGGTAGCAAAAAGGTTAGTCTCGCAGATCCATTATTACTGAATCACGAGTTGGATCCTCGCAGAATTCTCCATTAAAATCCCTATGTAAAAAAAATACCTTGTGTTGATTCAGCCACTCTGTAAAGAAAAATTATGTCTACTATTTAAAATCTTAAATGCAAAAGAAATTCTATGCTGTTATCATTTAAATTTTATGTTTTATTTATCTTCACAAATATAAATCAAACCTTCATTATTTTTGCTCAAAACCAAGCCCTGGTGATATTTAATGTGTATAATATTTACTTTGTCGTCAATTGCTTTATTTCTGAAGTTTCCTCCGGACATTCAGATTCACACAACTGTCCTTTATATATATATATATATATATATATATATATATATATATATAGAGAGAGAGAGAGAGAGAGAGAGAGAGATAGAGAGAGAGAGAGAGAGAGAGAGAGAGAGAAGAGAGAGAGAGAGAGAGAGAGAGAGAGAGAGAGAGAGAGAGAGAGAGAGAGATTTCATTGAATGTTTTATTTCCCATTTAAATAATTCAGATTCTTTTTGCTACATTTGTGGAGATTCTATTTTCATGGAAAAGAAGAAAAAAATCATATACTCATCTCAGGAAGAACAAAGAGAGTTTTCAATTTGAAACTGTTTATTTGTGGTCTTCTCAACCCTTGAACTTAGATTTATTTTTCTTTGATACAGTCGATCTACGAATATTGTAGACTAAAATGTCAGAAAGATAACAACGATTTAGAATAAACTAGAAGTGGCTACCCAGCGTCGCTTGGGTAAAAGAGGGTGGTAAAAAAGGTAGTCTCGCAGATCCATTATTGTTGAAATGCGAGTTGGATCTTCACAAGAATCCCAATTAGAATCCCTACATAAAAAAGATCTTGTGTTGATCCAGACAATCTGAAAAGAAAAATTAATGTCTCCTATTCAAAATATTAAAGGCAAAAAAAATTCCATTCTGTTATCATTTAAATTCAATTTTCTAATTATCTTATAATATATCAAATGTTCATTATTTTTGCTCAAAAACCAAGCCCTGTGATATTTAATGCGTATGTATATTTACTTTGTCGTTAATTGTTTTATTTTCTTAGTTTCCTCGGACATACATACATACATACATACAAACTGCCCTTTATATATATATATATATATTATATATATATATATATATATATATATATAATATATATATATATATAGAGAGAGAGAGAGAGAGAGAGAGAGAGAGAGAGAGAGATGTACAAAATAATTTAGACACAGGAAAAGAAATACTAGTTAGAATTACACTTACAACTTTTACCTGCCCTGGTGGTGTTGACGACGATATTTTCATAGTTGTAGCATCTTAGTATTCATGTCTAAATACGGAGGATTTATACGTATTATTTGTAAGTAGCAAGAATATGCGCCCTCCAGGCGTAAGTATTTAAGTTTTAATGTAATAAATATATTAAACTAGAAACACTAACGAAATTAAATAAGAACTCATATAAAAAGAATACATAATTTTAATTATATTTAATACGTTAGAGAAGGAAAAAAAAATACTATTAGTGATCAATAAGACCAAGTAATTATTTATTAACCCCAGTTTTGTTAAAACCAGTATACAAATTAACCGCAACCATATATCATGTAAACCTTTATTTCCTAGTGATATATGAGAAACATTGCAGGATTTTAAACGCACTAATAACATGGGCTGTTTTGAGCAAATCTAACTCAGATTTTCATAGAGACCTCGTTGACAAGATTTATTCTATGTATTAATGATTTGGCTATGAATTAGTTACTTGGATAAACTTCCGCAATTTCTGAGGGTATTGTGACGTAAACAGTGACGTGGTTTCGGTTACTGACAGACAGACACTGAATCTCCATTATAATAAGATATTTTTAAAAAGTGTAATAACTTCTCGTGCTGATACAAATCATATCTAATCTTTTGTTTAAAGGGAATACTTGAGCCATTTCAAAATGAAACTAAGGAACCAATTCTTTTACAGATATCGTCAAAAGAAATTAATAAAAATTCCTTAAAATAGCAGATCTATCAGACTTTAAAAGAGGTAAAATTGTTGGTGCTTGTATGGCAGGCGCTAGTGTACCAAAAACCGCTGAATCATTTGAGTAAGCAAGGAGTGCTGTCTCGAAAGTAATGACAGCATTTGAGAAAGAAGTAAAAACCTCCTCACTGAAGCAAAACTCTGGAAGAAAGCGAAAGCTGTCTGATAAGGACCGTCGGACTCTTATGCGAATTGTTAGGAAGGAGCACAATACAGCTCCGAATGACCATTTCGAGAACCCAGTTTCCACAAAAAACTGTAAGAAGGGAGCTGAACAACGCCGGATTTCACGGAATGGCTGCAATCAGAAAACCATTCCCTTCACAAACTAATATTGTAAAGCGTTTACAGTGGAGTAGAAACCTACAGAACTGGTTCCTAGAACAGTGGAAGAATGTTATTTTCTCTGACAAGTAATCCGTTACCTTATTTCCGACATCTGGTCGAGTATATGTGTTGAGACAGTCTAAAGAAATATTTGAACATGGGTTCTTCGCGTCATCTTTAAAACTTGTGAAGGGCGTCTTCGGCAGTGGATGTTTGGTAAGAGGAAATGTCTGAAGTTTGGCATTGTTGGCGTATTTTTTGGTATATATATTTAACAACCCCTCCGCACGGGCAGGATGTGACACAAGGTCAATTTCTTAAGCGGAGTTTAACAGGTTTGAATTCAGAGTTTTCCTTCTCCTAAACCGGTTGCCTAACCAAGGTTAAATAGCCCAGTCTGCCCTACTAATTACCCATAGCTGGAGGGAGAGTAGGATTCATACCTTTCCCAAAGGTATTAGCGCTAAGTGAAATGCAATTACCACGTCCAGGATTTGAACTCGGGGTGACGAGTCCATTTCCCATGACTTTAACCATTACACCACGCGCTTCCATATTTTTGGGGGTATAAGGTGTGCTGAAGATCAACACTTTACAATTTAAAGGCGTTGATAAATTGTCCTACAATTACTCGCTGGTACGGCAACATAGTGTGGAGAAGGAAAACTCTGAATTCAAACTAGCTGCATTCCGCTTAAAAAAATTGACCTTGTGTCATACCCTGCTCATGGGAGAATGGATTGGTAAATGCTTACCAATAAGGGAAAGGGAGTCCTTTAGGTTCAGTGAAAGAGAAAATGATAACGTACCAAGGAAAGACAAAGATTGTTGCCTCTGTGTCTTCTTATATCAGCCTCTATCAGGTTTCTGTTCCCCATCTTCTATCGGGTGTCTATTCTGTGGATCGGGTCGTGTTGGGGTTTCAGCATATCTCCGGTCGGGTATCTATTTGGGGTTGTCTCTCTGGGTTGCATTTTGCTCTTTTATTTTCAGGAGCAACACGGAGACATTTTAATGTGCACACACATTATTCCCCTGAATACTTGTTTCTCCGATGCAATGTCGAGCCACATGCGCATTGGTTCGAGCAGAGACTAAAACAAAAAAACCCCCAAAAACACGTCTTCCCAAAGGAGTCAGTTGTCTCAACTCTACTAAATTCAAACCCTATTTTCCCAGTGTCATATTGCCACGTATTCCTCTAAGCCAATGGGATCCTCGTTCATGATAAACCTGAGGTGAAACTTTGTCAATCAAGTTCTATGACGCATGTACTGTATTTTCCAGTTTACTAGGGTTTTTTTTAAAATTTACCCTACACTAATAGAAATAATGAAGAGTGTATCAACCCATAGAATTGGGATAAAAAAGCAACAATAATAAGATGGAATTAAACTAGACATAAAATAATTGAAATAATGAAGACTTTATCAACGCAAAGAATTGGGATAAAAACAACAACAATGATAAGATAGAATAAAACTAGTAATAAAGCAATAGAAATGATGAAGGCTGTATCAACCCGGTGAACCAGAGTGATAAAATGGAAAAGCTTGCCTCTCCACCAAGTAACACTTGACTCCTCATCCAAAAAGAGCAAAGGTAAGTTTTATTGCCGGACGCCCGACGGAAATCAAGCATTTTTTTAGCACTGTACTCAACTGCATATTCGTGCACGAGAGAGAGAGAGAGAGAGAGAGAGAGAGAGAGAGAGAGAGAGAGAGAGAGAGACTCAATCCGAAACATGACCGTGCCGGCGGGGCTACGTAAATAAGACACCTAAGGTATTTCATTCTCTGGGTTTGCCTGCACAATAGGATTATGTTATGTAGCGTGAAGGAAAAAATTTCCATGATTGAATTTTTAATTACATGCCTCCAAAACGTCAAGAAAATATTCTTTTCCTTTTTTTGGAGGCCATCAGGTTAATCCTATTGGGTGTAAACGAGAGTGAAATTTCCCAACAAATGACTTTTTGATGAGATTTTCATCTTGACATGTCAAACATTACAGACCGCTAAGAATTTTGTTATAATATAATTTGAAATGTAAATTGTTACCTACCTTATTTAATCTCTCTCTCTCTCTCTCTCTCTCTCTCTCTCTCTCTCTCTCTCTTCTTTCTTTCTTTCTTTATCTCTCTCTCATTTTCTTTTTCTTTCTCTCTCTCACTCTCTCTTTCTCTCTTTTTCTCTCTCTCTCTCTCTCTTTCTCTCTGTCTCTTTTTCTTTATCTCTCTCTCTCATTCTCTTTCTCTTTCTTCTTTCTTTCTTCTTCTTTCTTTCTTTCTCTCACTCTCTCTTTCTCTCTCTCTCTCTCTCTCTTCTCTCTCTCTCTCTCTCTCTTTCTCTATCACTATCTATCTATATTTCTTGGCCCGTTTCTTTATTTTTCTTTTTTCTATTTTTCTTTCTTTTTTTCTTTTTTCTCTCTTTCTTTTTACCATTATGCCACTTTTTAAAAAGTATTTTATTCTCGCTCCCTTTCTTTCTTTCTTTCTTTCTTTCTTTCTTTTTCGTCTTCTTATTTCTTTATTTCTTCCTTTACATCTGTTCTTCTTTCTTCCATTCGTTCTTTTTCCTTTCATTCTTTTTTTCGTTCTACTTTTTCTTCTTTTCTTCTTTCTTTCTTTTTTTGCGGGGGGCCTTCCTTTTCTTCTGTTCTGACTTTCGCGCTTCCTTTCTCACAGTTCTTTCTTTCTTTCTTTCTTTCTTTCTTTCTTTCTTTCGTTCGTTCGTTCATTCGTTCGCTCGTTCATGTTTCATTTTATCATGTTCTTCTTTCTTTTATTTATTCCTTCGTTCTTTCATCCGTTCTTTCTTTCTTTTCGTCGGTTCTTTCATGTTTCCTTTATTGTTTCATTTTCTTTCTTTCTTTCTTTCCTTCTCCCTTTCCTTCTTTCTTCGTTTATGTCTTCCCTTTTTTATCTTCAGTTTATTTGTTTATTATT
This sequence comes from Doryteuthis pealeii, assembly GCA_023376005.1. NCBI lineage: Eukaryota > Metazoa > Mollusca > Cephalopoda > Myopsida > Loliginidae > Doryteuthis > Doryteuthis pealeii. The sequence goes on along the minus strand of CM042157.1, from coordinate 41,440,105 downwards.
TTCGTTCTTTCATTCTTTCTTTCTTTTTTTCTTTCCTTCTTTCTTTCTTCTTTCTTTCTTTCTTTCTTCGTTTATGTCTTTCCTTTTATACCTTCAGTTTATTTGATTGTTTGTTTCTTTCTTTCTTTCTTTGTTAGTTTCTTTCTTTCTTTCTTTCTTTCTTTCTTTCTTAGTTTCTTTCTTTCTTTCTTTCTTTTCTTTGTGCTTATTCCTTTTCCCCTCTCCTTATTTATTTATTGCTTCTTTTACTCATTCGATTCTTTCTTTCTATTTTTCTCCATTTCCTCCTATCCTTCTGTTCTATTCTGTTCTGATCTTTCTTTTGTTCTTCTTCCTACCGTTTATTGTTCATTTCTTTCTTTCTTTCTTTCTTTCTTTCGTGCTTCCTTTTCTCTAGTTCTTCTTTCTTTCTTTTTTCTTCCTTTCTTCCCTCTTCTCACTTGCTTGTTTGCTTCTTCCTTTTTTTTCTATTCTGTTCTGTTCTTTCTTTTTATCTTTCTTTCTATTTTTCTTTCTTTCTTTCCTATCTTTCTTCTAGCTTGCTTGCTTGCTTATTACTTCTTCCTTTTTTTCTGTTCTTTCTTTCTTTCTTTCTTTCTTTCTTTCTTCTAGCTTGCTTGCTTGCTTATTACTTCTTCCATTTTTTCTTTATGTTCTTCCTTTCTGTTCTTCCTTTCTTTCTTTTTCTTTCTTTTTTTCTTTCTTTCTTCTAGCTTGCTTGCTTATTACTTCTTCCTTTTTTTTCTGTTCTGTTCTTCCTTTCTGTTCTTTCTTTCTTTCTTTCTTCTTTCTTTCTTCTAGCTTGCTTGCTTGCTTATTACTTCTTCCTTTTTTTTCTGTTCTGTTCTGTTCTTTCTTTTCTTTTTTTCTTTCTTTCTTTCTTTCTTCTAGCTTGCTTGTTTGCTTATTACTTTTCCTTTTTTTCTGTTCTGTTCTTCCTTTCTGTTCTTTCTTTCTTTCTTTCTTTCTTCTAGCTTGCTTGCTTTCTTGCTTATTACTTCTTCCTTTTTCTTTCTGTTCTTTCTTTCTTTCTTTCTTTCTTTCTTCTAGCTTGTTGCTTGCTTTATTACTTCCCTTTTTTTTCTTTCTGTTCTTCCTTCTTTCTTTCTTTCTTTCTTTCTTTCTTTCTTCTAGCTTGCTTGCTTGCTTATTACTTCTTCTTTTTTTCTGTTCTGTTCTTCCTTTCTGTTCTTTCTTTCTGTTCTTTCTTTCTTCTTTCTTTCTTCTAGCTTGCTTGCTTTCTTGCTTATTACTTCTTCCTTTTTTCTGTTCTGTTCTTCCTTTCTGTTCTTCTTTCTTTCTGTCTTTCTGTTCTTTCTTTCTTTCTTTCTTCTAGGTTGCTTGCTTGCTTATTACTTCTTCTTTTTTTCTGTTTGTTTCCTTTCTGTTCTTTCTTCTTTCTGTCTTTCTTTCTTTCTTTCTTCTTTCTTCTTCTAGCTTGCTTGCTTATTACTTCTTTTTCTTCTTCTGTTCTGTTCTTCCTTTCTGTTCTTTTTTTCTTTCTGTCTTTCTGTTCTTTCTTTCTTTCTTTCTTTCTTTCTTTCTTCTAGCTTGCTTGCTTGCTTATTACTTCTTCCTTTTTTCTGTTCTGTTCTTTCTTTCTTTCTTTTTCTTTCTGTCTTTCTGTTCTTTCTTCTTTCTTTCTAGCTTGCTTGCTTTTACTTCTTCCTTTTTTCTGTCCTGTTCTTCCTTTCTTTCTTTCTTTCTTTCTTTCTCAGTTTTTTACATGATAACCATCCTGTTTTGTTCTTTTTCGTTTCACGATTTCTTCTTTTTTTCTCCTTCTTTTTTCTTTTCTTTGTTCTTCTTTTTTGCAACATTTTCTGTTTGCTTTTGCTTTCCTCTTTGACGTCATCACAGATCTCTGACGTCACGCGTGTTCCCAGTCAGTAAAATATTGCATATGCTTCTTGCCACCTCTACTTTTGTCTTTGCTTTTACCACGCCCTCTTTAGCTTCACCCTCTTTTCTCTTTACAACATCTCCCCCTCTCTGTCTCGGTCCCTTCTCTCTCTCTCTCTCTCTCTCTCTCTCTCCTCTCTCTCTCTCTCTCTCTCTCTCTCTCTCTCTCTCTCTTCTCCAATTAACATCTTTTCTCACTTTCCTTCACCTATTCCTTTCTATTTCTGCCTTTCCTTATTTTTCCCCTCTATTCTCTTTACAAAATCCCCCCTCTCTCTCTCTCTCTCTCTCTCTCTCTCCTCTCCCTTTCTCCCTCCCCTCCCTCTCTCTAATATATTTTTTCATTTTCCTTCTCTTCGCTTTCTATTTCTGCCCTTTTTTTATCTTCACCCTCTATTTTCTTTACAAAATCTCCCTCTCATTCTATCTATCAATCTATCTATCTATCTATATATATATATATATATATATATATCCCCTCTTTCACTTTATTATCTTAACTTACCTTGTCTTTTTCTATTTCTTTACAAAATTCCCCTTCTCTTTATCTTTCTCTCACTCTCCTCCCCCTCCTCCTCTCTCTCTCTCTCTCTCTCTCTCTCTCTCTCTCTCTCTCTCTCTCTAACTAATATCTTTCACTTTCCTTCTCTTCTCTTTCTATTCCTATCATTCTTTATCTTCACCCTCTATTCCTTGATAAATTCTCGCTCCATCAATCTATCCATCTATCTACATATATATATATCCATCCCTCCCACTCTCTCTCTCTCTCTCTCTCTCTCTCTCTCTCTCTCTCTCTCTCTCTCTCTCTCTCTCTAATATCTTTTTCACCTTCCTTCCATTCACTTTCTATTTCTGCCCCTCTTCTCAAAAGTAACATTTAAAAAAACAAATAAAAACAACAATCTATTAAAACCGTCTTGATTTTTCATTGCTTCATTTGCATCGCAGGATTTTACAAGCACAGAATGTACTTGCATCGTGGAAAGTAGGAAAATCGATGCCAACTTCCTGTTAGGATGGAGGAGGAGGCGGAGGTGTTGTTGGGTCTGTCAAAAAATTCAAGCAGAACACTTGCCAGAGTCAGAAACCGTTGGAGTGTTACTGCTATTACACCTGCCACTGTATGCCGATAACAGGAATCATACATTGCAGGAAGAGGTTGGTCACCTGACCGGAAGTGACGGGTCAATGACAATCCAGCAACCTCATTTTTAGTTTGTTTAACGTTCCTAATAGCATCACCGAATGAAAATAGTGTAATCTATTACTACTACTAATATTACTATTATTAGATAAAGGAGATTGTCTTTAAAAAAAGGCGAAATTGTTTTGTTGAATATTTTACCATAAATGTTTGATGAGACCATCCAGGATTTTCCATTTCGTAAAAGAAGTGGGATTGTACTAAAAAAATATGAGTAAGTGAACAATAGTTCATATATATATATATATATATATATATATATATATATATATATATATATATATATATACTATAGCCTGGGATTGTCACCGCTTCAGCTTTCACTGGAATGGTGCGCCAAATTGCAGTCGTATTAGGAGAGTGCTCGATATAAAGAATAGAGCTATTATATAATATAATAAAATGAATATATAAAGGTATTACATATCTATTTATTTGATGGCAATAGAACAGTCACAACCTTAGGTTTCATGCATGCAACATCGCATGCATTCATCAGGTGACGTTGATTCGAATACCTATTCGAATCCGGTATTCGAATCAACGTCACCTGATGAATGCATGCGATTTTGCATGTATGAAACCTAAGGTTGTGACTGTTCTATTGCCATAAAATAAATAGATATGTAATACATTTATATATTATTTTATATATTTTATTATATATATATATATATATATATATATATATATAAAGTCGTCGGGTGGCCTAAAGTCGGTTTCAGCCAATCAGCGAGGGAGTCTATCCCCTTTTCACTAGCGCTAGACCAAGGGGATTGTTATTTGCGTCTGAGGTGGAGTGCCACACCTACCATCAGCTCCTTATATATATATATATATATATATATATATATATACACACACGATAAAGGGTATGGCTTACCGGGAAAAATATTGAGTTAATCTCAATATTGATGGTTGATACAAGTATTAACCGGATAATTCACTGTTATAACAAATATAAAGTGCTCAATACGTCAATAGAGTGGATTTAGTATTTAGTCATACTAAATACTATATATATATATATATATATATATATATATATATATATATATTAGATAAAACGTGACCCGTTGTGTCATCTATTGAGCTCTGAGTATACAATTGGAATTCGGAAAAAGTGAGTTTACAAAGTGAATTAATTCTTTAAAAAATAAATAAGACCTGATAATTTAAAAAAAATAAATCATTTTGCAAGATTTCTAAGAAAGGGAACGTTTGACCAAATTTAAGCTACGGGCTAGCTGCTTGTGAAACTTACAAATATATTTCAGACTCTCTAAATCACTCTCTTTACACTCACAGGAAAACTAACAAATATAACGAGGATGTAATCAAGATATATATATATAGAGGGGGCGTGACGGCAGAATGGGAAGTAAGAGACAGGTCAGTTTTTGACTTAATAGCAAATTACGACTAATTAGAACTAATTAAAATGGATTTTTCAAACATAGAACTAAGGAATATTTTGATATGAATTTTGTGTCATTAAACTAAATAAGAAAAAAGCCTTTAGGAGACAATCATTGATTCGCTCTGCTTTAGTATAATAATAGAAGATAGATATATCTCATATATACAATTTTTTTTCTAACAAACAATCGCTACGAATCTATTTAAAACTTGTCAGCATTAAATGACCCACCGAATTGACATGCCGTAAAACAAAACAAAAAAATTAATGTAAACATTGTATTGTTTGGAATTTGTTTAGAGTACCTCTTATTTCAAACTCGCAAAAATATTAGTTTTAAGGCTATTCAAAATGGCGACAAATCAGAGTGCTCTAGGCTTGAACAGGAGTCTGTCATCAAGCTTTTTGGTGTCTGAGAAGTGTAATCCATGTGAAATTTATTGAAGAATGTGTGATGCGTACGAAAAAGTTTGTTTTAGTAAAAAAAAATCTTTACAAATGAGGTAAACATGGGTTTGTCACTACAAAACTGAGTTAAAAAGCTATTCAATGGATTGGAAACACAAAGACTATCCGTTAAAGTAAAAGTTCTGGGCTCGGCGGTCATTCTGTTAATCATATCCAGTTGGGCACATGGCACAATGGATATAAGTGTTGAGCTAATACAGTTCTAAGTGACAAACATCTCTAGGTTGCAGGTTCAATCCTGGCCAAGAGTGATAATAACAGAATACTTAATCTGTAGATTTACATATCTACTTCTGTAATGTTAAATTATTTGTAATTCTACCTGTTTTGCTCTTTCCTTCTCTTCCTTACTCTGTCTTGTAGTTTTTTTTTAAGTTATTCATTTATTTATGCCTTAACCATATGTTTTTTGGTAAGTAATTTTCTAGAGGTGGCAAGTGCCTTTTGGTTATAGATTAAAAAGATTATTCTTAAATATACAGTAATGATTCACTAAGTCTATGTTTACATTTCCCCATAAATGAATTTCTGTTGTTTAAGGTATTTCTTATCTGGGAATCTAATCATTGCTAACTTTTCTTGTAAACACACACAAAAACATGGGTCGTTCAGGGCTCTACATATATTTGATTTTCTTAAGATCTCCTATTTAATAATTGGTGTTATATTATGATCATTTAAATCCCCAATGGGCCGGGTTAGCTCAGTCGGTAGAGCGTTCGGCTAGAAACCACAAGGTTCCGAGTTCGATCCCGGTCCTCGCCAACTTAGCGTATGAGTAGCACAGGGATCTGTGCGGTAAAGTAAGGAGCTGATGGTAGGTGTGGCGCTCCACTCAGACGAAAAAAAACAATCTCCTTGGTCCGGCGCTAGTGAAAAGGGGATAGACTCCTTCGCTGACTGGCTGATACCGACATTAGGCTGCCCCTCCCCCGAAATCCCCAATGTAGCTAGATAGGTTATCATATTTCTTATCTTGATATTGGTTGACGAGTGTTTGTGATTTGCAAATCTATGTTTAAACTCAAATTGTGTGCAACCCACGTAAAATTTAGTTAGGTTTAGCTTCTCTGTCGATATTGCAGATGCTTTGTAAATTACACATTTAGTCAAACACCTTCCTTTTATGGGGCACATTTTAAGGTTTCAGCAGTTGCAGTTTTTTCTGTCTATTCTTGTCGTTATTTCTATTATGTGTGTGGTTGTTTGTTATTTTGATATTGAGTTCTTTAATTATCCTTTCTATATTATCCATACAGGAAAAACTAATTTTTTAGTTGTTGATCAATATTTTATGTAGAGTGTGATTAATTGGGAAATGTTTGCTAATTAAGTTTAAGAATATTTTACCTATTTTCGTTTTCACCTGTAGGTGGGTTGTACCACATAATCTTTCTATTTCTCGTTCTGATTTTTTTCCTATCTAGTGACTTGTTCTTTTGTTCATTGTTAGATTTAATCTTATTTCTAGTATATCCACAATTCACAGTGCTTTATTATATATATTGCTCACTCTATTGAAAATAGGCTGGTTTAATGAATATATATATATATATATATAATATATATATATATATACAAGGTGTGTCAAAAAGTATCGATATTATTAGTACTTTTGATACACCTTGTATTCTGAAAAAAAATAACGTTCTATTCATTCTTCATTTCTATCTTGGTAAATACAGCTTTAAACTTGGTACTTTTTTGACACATCTTGTATATATATATTATATATATATATATATATATATAATATTGAGCACTCTTTACTCATGAATACAGCAAGTTCAGTCGGTTGAGCGTTCGGCTAGAAACCTCAAGGTTCCTATTTCGATATTGGCCCCGCCAACTCAGCGTATGTGTAGCACAGGGATCTGTGCGGTAAAGCTGATTGTAGGTATGGCGCTCCACCTCAGACGCAAAAACAATATCCTTGGTCCAGCGCTAGTGAAAGGGGATAGACTCCCTCGCTGATTGGCTGATACCAACTTTAGGTCACTCGACGACTTTACTTTTACTTATATATATATATATAATATATATATATATATATATATATATATATATATTATTCAATTGCCGCTTTAACTTTTCCGTTGCAGTGGCATCAGTAAATAATACAATTAAAAATACAGAGCATATTCAATTTAACTAAGGAATTACATCGACTTAGGTAAACGTAGGGTAGGGTCCTGAGGAAATCATTTCAATTTGATTGAAACCATGGTAGACCCTTTATTTTTCCTCTAATAATAATATTAGTAGTATATTATATATATATATATATATATATATATATATATATATATATTGATTATGAATCGTATTTCGCCAGCAACGAATGGTTTTCGAAAACTTCATCGTCTCTGTGATGAAAGTGGTATATCTCTAAAGCCTAAAATCAATATTTATCGAACCGTTGGATTAGATTCATGGACTCCATATCGAAACTGTATCAATCAACTGGATGGCTGTCATTAGAAAAATATCTTCATTCCATATGTGGCTACATTTGTTGTTATCAAGTACAGAACATTTGACTAAATGTGACATTGGGGGTATCAATACTTCTCTTATGCTGTACAAATTCGGGGCAGTCTGTACTTTGACCTTAGAATGTTTAGCAAACTGCTTCCTTCAGATTATCAAATGTTGCCGAAACCCAGGAATGAACCAGGGACCTTCAGATTATCAGACAGTCGTAGTCGTCGTAGTTGCTTTGCTCTCCCAGCAGTTCTAGTCTTCTCACTAGCACTATCCAAATATATCTTCTCTTCCACTCGTTTCGACAGCCAAAATGCTACTGCAGACGATCTGGTAGGACAGGTCTCTAAATATCCCATTGCTGTGTTTCATCCGGGCTCCTCACTCTGAATTGCACGTTCGACATTCATCAGCATGCGTCAATCCTCATGACGAGACTTTACATATGGATTACTCTGCACTGCTTGTGCGGAATTTCACCAGAATTTCAGCAACGAAGATGTGACGAGTTCAATTTCCGTGGTCACTCGCCACACTCCTCCCCTCGCACAGACCAGACATATCCGGACTCGTTTTGTTCGTGGGGGCTAGGAATCTGCTCGTTCACAGAATGAGTAACAAAAGGAACCAAAATTCCTCCGGATAAGATATCTCAACTCAGATAGGCTAGCTATGGCATCAATATCAGTGACAGCAGAATAACAAAATTCCTCCTGTATGGCCAGTTCTATGATGGTTCTCATAATGTAAGTAGATCTTTGTTACGTTTTAAGGGCAAGCTTAAATACAACCTTAAAGCCATCAACTTCCTTCTATTCTTTTTTTAACATAAAGAACCAAATATTGAATTAAACGGACGACTGAATGTCACAAGGAAATAATTAGTTTTGAAAAGTTACATATTGATCCTCTATGAGAATTGAGGACAAATTTCAAAACAAGATCTAATCTACCTGTTTTATTGCCCAACAGTTTTGTCATGGGTATTAATGGTGGAGTGGTTTTCAGAACATGAACAGGATTGCAATTTCATGTTGTGTTGTTGTTGTTGTTGTTGGCATCCTTCCGTCTAAGAGAGACGGTGGAGGGGTGTCCATTTTAACTACATAGCCTGGGCGGGTTCATATGGAGGATGAGCTGTTGCCCAGGCAGCAACCCCTCTCCAACTATCGCTGTGATCCAAAAGAAAGGTAAGAAGCCAATGCAGTTTTGACAGCGGTAGTGTCGCAGGAGTTGCATGTGTCGCATGTGTCTTATATATCACTAAGAAATAACGGTTTACATAATGTATTGTGTAGTCAATTTGCATACTTGTTTTAACAAAACAGGGTTTAATAAATAATTACTTGGTGCTATTGATCTCTAATATTATTGTTTTATTCTCCAATATATTAAAATCAATCCTATGAATGATTTTTTATAGAAACCAATTAAAATATGATTAGAATAAGTGTAATCTTTTTATATGCGTTCTTATTTAATTTCGCTAGTATTTCTAATTTAATATATTTCATTACATTAAAACTTGAATACTTACGCCTGGAGGGTGCGTATTCTTGCTAGTTCTAATAATATAATTTCTCACGCATGCCCCCAAAGATGTAATGGGTGGGGCGGTGGGAAATGAGATTTACAACGGAGGGTGCGGTATCTCAGGTTCGGCTAACCACTAAGGGCCTTTTTGACATTCATGTCGTCTTCCGACTTACAATGCCTGAATGCAAATGTTAACTTTTTTGAAAAAGAAAAAACAATGTGAAACATGTTCAGTTTTCTCATATTGAAGTTTTAATTACAAATTAACTCATTGAATCTGTTATATATCGGGTTGAACAACCGAAAAGTGATATTTCGATCACAGAGAAAATACATGCCATATACTAATAAAACAAGCTTAACACACACACACACACACACACACACATATATATATATATATATATATGTGTGTGTGTGTTGTGTGTGTAAGATATATATATATATATATATATATATATATATATATATATGAAAAGTGAATGGAAGTGAATGACAGTGTGTGTGTTTTGTTCATTTCATACTGTCTTTTGAAAAAAACAAATCCTGGATTTCTATTTGGGGCTAATGTTCTATGGCTGGATTCATGATTTTATACTGTTTATACATTTTTTATATATTATTTACATCAAACTTTTTGAGTTTTCTTTGTGGATGCTTCTGTTTCAAAAAAGTAAAATTTATTTTATTTTTAAAACAGAATATGCATTTTCAAAATTAAAAAAAAAAAATTCCGGCTCCGAACACGATCGTTCGTTTGTACCACTTTTGTTTGTAACGGTTTACTCACGCCGTCTTTCTATCACAAACATTTCGCTCTTGATGAAGACCGCTTTAATAAAAGGTCGAAACAGATTTCTGTCAGCGAATTATAACATCATTTGTTTGTTTTTTGTAAAGATATTTATTTCATATATATATATATATATATATATATATATATATATATATATATATGTGTGTGTGTGTGTGTGTGTGTGTGTGTAAAATAATCCAAATGACTGGTAAGAAAGGGATTATTCTATTTGCGATCATCAAATTCCTATTGTACATCCATACTCTATGTTCTTGTATGTACAAATTTATAGGCTCACACAAGGATCTTTATAAATACCTAAGAGAGCTCAATGTATAATAGCTAATTAATCAATTATATACAGAGCAATATTTAACTTTCAAAGAAAGAAAAAAATTACGGTTTAAGTTTTTCTTTGTTTGAAAGTAACACAAGATCAATATCTTCCGGAGTTTAACTGGTTTGAATTCGGAGTTTTCCTTCTCTGGTTGCCTGAACAAAGGCAAAAAGCCCAGTCTGCCCTACTATTTACCTATAGCTGGAGGGAAAATAGTTAGATTCATGCCTTTTAAAAGGGTATTAGTGCTATGTGAAATGCAAACAGCCCCGTCCAAGATTTGAAATCATTCAAAAAATTGTTTGGGATGTACTTATTTATCAGCGATACTGTATATATGTCGGCTGTTTGAAGTCGAGTCAGTCGATAGATTGCGAAATGCAAATATATTTAGACATGGCGATTGTAACTAGTTTTATTTCTTTCTTTGGAAAGATATTAATCTACAGGGAAGACAAACTGACAATTTACGAAGAGTTTCGGCGACACGAAGATTAGAAATTCCATCTAGGGTCAGCGGGTTAGGAAGAAGAGTTTAAGAAACTTTGCCTTTGAATAGAGAGACAATTGGATGAGAAGATTAGTGGGGAGATAGGGACGTGTACGCAAAAGGGACAAATGAGGGATAAAGTGAAAGAAAGAAGTGGAAAGAATAGAACGACAAAAATGTGGGGGGGAGAAGAAACGGATGGAAGATTTCAGAGACGTTTGGTTTGGTTTGCAGGATTTTACAGCATGACAACCCTTATTGGGTTATTTTATGCCGAAGACATTTTGCTTTATTTATTCTTGATGGCTACTCAATTTTTTTCAAAACTTCAATTTTCCTATTTAACCGATAGATTGGACCCTAACAGGTACTACCACTCCTGGTCAGAGTAGACCTGGGAGCAATGGTGATAAAAGGGTGTTCCACATTCCCCAAACCTCCAAAACTGAATCCTCACCATCAGATAGAGTTTAACGACACACGCAGGACACTAAGACCCTTAGCCATCGCCCTCTAGCACATATGATAAAAAGTATTGGAGCTTGCCATAAGGGTAATGTGGTCGGGAAAATCATATAGGTGCTAGGGCTTGACGTGACTAGCCGATTGATCGGAGCGGGGGAGGGGGCTCTCTGAGTGCCCGTCTAGCGTAAGTAAAGGCCAAAGTGGATTGTTGCATGTCATGGACTGCTCAGCCACCGGGGTTGCGTCCTGATGATGATGATGATGATGATGATGAGTTATTTAATCTTGTTTCTCGTCGTCAATTTTCTGGATTTTCCATTCGTCTTTCTTTCATTTTAGTTTTTTCGTATTTATTTCTCTTTTCTGTAATTTGTTTCGTTCAATTTCTTCAATTTTAATTTCCTCATCAGCTTGTTTCGACAGTTTTCTTTTTTTCTTTTTTCTTTTTTCTTTTTTTCAAAAACAAATACAAAAAACAGATGCCGACAACAGATGCATCTACTTAAACAAAGTAGATTAGAACACACACACACACACATACACACAAACATACACAAACGCACACACATACACACACACATACACACACACATACACATATATAGTAATTGATATATATACATACGTATATAAAATTACAATATATATATATATATATATATAAATTACAATATTAATGTATATATATTGTCATTTATATATATATATATATATATATATATATATATATATATTGTAAGTAAGTAAAGTCGTCGGGGTGGCCTAAAGTCGGTATCAGCCAATCAGCGAAGGAGTCTATCCCCTTTTCACTAGCACTAGACCAAGGAGATTGTTTTTTTGGCGTCTGAGGTGGAGCACCACACCTACCATCAGCTCCTTACTTTACCGCACATATCCCTATGCTACTCATACGCTGAGTTGGCGAGAGCCGGTATCGAACTAGGAACCTTGTGGCTTCTAGCCGAACGCTCTACCGTGTGTCCAGCTAGAAATATATATTGTAATGATAGATATAGTGTAATTCTTAATTTTATCAGAATGTCATTTTTGTTTTTGTTTTTCTCTTCTTTGTTTTGAAGAAGATTGTTATAAATGTTTAATTTGAGTCGCATAGAATTGCTACCATATTTAGATTTTTTTTTAATTGTGTGGGTGTGAAGCAAGAAATTTTCTTCGTGATGTGATTGGTGTAGCGTTGTCCAATGAGATTAAAGGCCGCTTAAATTTAAGAATTTTAACTGATGCAAAGAAGCAGATAAATACGGTATTTTGCGCCCTCAAGCTTTAATGTTCATCGAGTTTTGAAGGTGGTTTCCATCAAGTTTTAGGTATTATGTGTGTATTTATGAAATGAGGCTTGATATAAATAATCATATTTCGGACTGTTGTCCTCATCTTTATTATGTATAAACTCAACGTTCAGGCCACTGTAACCCCGGGCTCTATTTTAAGTGTTCTTTATTTATTATTTTAATTATCTTAAAATAAGTCATCTTTAGACGATTAGTGCATTTAAATTCATGGGTAATCATCTGAAGATGACTTATTTTAAAGTTATTAAAATAATATATAAAAAAAACACCTAAAACAGCGCTCAAGGTTACAATGGCTTGAACGTTGTCTCTATATTATATATATATATATATATATATATATATATATATATATAAAGATAATCTACTGAGTCAGACGAACCTACTATTAGTTTCGCATAAAGCTCTTCAGGGCTAAAATCTGACTCATAAAGTGTCAGATTTTAGCCCTGAAGAGCTTTATGCGAAACTAATAGTAGGTTCGTCTGACTCAGTAGATTATCTTTATTATTGGCTCTACTTAGGTACCGACCACTTTTTACTTATTAGCTTTCTCCTAGCGGTTATATGAATATATATATATATATCTTATATACATATATATACATATAAATTGTTTTTTCTTTTGGTCAAATACTGTACCAATAGATTATTTTTTGTTGGTACGAATATCTTGGTCCTTTCTTTTTTTCAAAAATTTTTTTCTTCCTGGTTGATGTTTGGTAATATATTTTTACAATCAAACTTTCTGCTGGTTTTTTTTCTCTCCGCAAGGATCTATCAACACGCTTGGTATATTATATATATATATATATATATATATATATATATATATATATATATATATATATATATATCTTATATATATATATCTTATATATATATTTTACACAATAAAGATAAGAACGACTGTCCGAAATATCAAAATTATTCATCTCATAAATACGCATACAAAAATTGGTTTCAGAGGTTAAAACGTTACCATTCACTCAAAGGTGCTCCAAGCAGCATAAATGTCACCAGATTTATTGAACAGAAATGCTATTAGACACAGAGAAATACAATGAAATAATTCTTGGAAAATCGTCTGAAGATGACTTATTTTAAGGTAATTAAAATAATAAATTAAAAAATACCTAAAACAGAGTCTGAGGTTACTGTTGTGTATATAGACAATAAAGATGAGGACAACAGTCCGAAATATCATAATTATTCAAGTTTTCGGTATCCTTCAGATTTTTTTCTTATTCTGAAGGGTGTATTTATTTTTGTTTTTCATAAGAGGGACAAGAAGTTTATTGATATGAAGGAAAGTTAAGATAAGTTTTTCTTTTCTCGTAAAAGAAGCATTTTCACCTCTCTATTTTAAAACAGAAGTATTAATTTTGAATTTATTATATTTGGTTTGGTTTGGTTGGTTGGTTGGTTGGATTTTATGACCTGGGAATCCATAGATTACTTTATGCCGTTTTTTCTTTTAATCATTCTTGGAGTACGGTTGTTATTTGTGTAGGTGCAATCAGATCTATTGGACCTATAGATAGAGACCTAACAGGTACTACCACGAGAAGAACCGCAATGGTGGCTCTCGTTCGATTAGCAAGATTCTCACAAGCGTGATTGTAGATCTGGATAAAGAAGAAAGAAAATACATTTGAGCGCAGAAAAGCAAAGTAATGTCTCGTGTTGTTACTAAGAACAAACAAACAACACAGGACATCTCAGACAAACTAGCCAAATAGATAGATAGATAGATAGATAGATAGATAGATAGAAGAGCTACCCAGAACCAGCTAAGAAGGAATACAAGATGAGTATACAACCACATGTATACTCTACAGAAAAGATGAGTATACTTCGATTTCAAAGTGAGTATGCAACACACCCAGTGATAATCAAATTCACTAACCCAGTCCGTTAATGAATACATCACGCATTGTGCTTATGCTTTTGCTTCGGGTTATTGACTTCTGGTTTTAAATTGATTATATAACATAGACCTTCTGCTATTGTTATTATGTCACTCCTTGTGGATTTTCCTATCAGCATCAGCTGTTGTTCTTTCACTGGAGTCTTAGTGACAGCAAGTCTCCTCAGGTCTCTAGTACTCTTCTGAGTATTCTAGTTGATCTTAACAATGCTGTTGTCTGAATAGTCTCGAGTATTCCCTTGATTTCGAATTCCTCCAAACCTGAGAGGAATTTTATAGTAGTGGTACTATTTAACTCATATCACGAACAACCATCGGTATCACCGTCATCCTCATGTTCCACAGTTATTATTATTATCTCCTTTTGAGTTTTCACACCAGTGTTAGCTGATGGTATTTCACTGGAGTCTGAGTGACAGCAAGTCTCCTCAGGTCTCCAGGACTCTTCTGAGTATTCTGGCAGATTGCAGCAGTGCAGTGTTCTGAATGGTTTCAATCCTTCCTTTGATATCCAAACTTTCCAAACCCTTTTCTAATCCTTTTGGGACTGTTCCAAGTGCACCAACCACAATTGGTATCACTTTCACTTTCATGTTCCATAACTTTTTCACTTCTCTGGCAGAGGTCCAAATTATTATTATTATTATTATTATTATTATTATTATTATTATTACGCTTATTCCTTAACCCCCCGACCGTTATCATCTTGCAACATCCTCTGGTTAAAAATGGGACCGTCCAAATCGTCCAAGATGAAATGCAAAAATATAAATCCTGAGTAACTGGTGTTGCTTATCCGCAAAATTATTATTTCTTGTGAGTATCGTCGCCTCAGCTAAATAATGGACAATTCCGTTTTTATTATAAAGAAAAGACATGCCACGCAGAAAAAATATAATAAGAAAGAAAGAAAGACAGAAAAAAGAAAGAGAGTAAGAGAAAGTTAGAGAGAGGGGGTGAGCACGCGGAAGCGATAACGCTAATCTGTTTAAACCAAACATAATGAAAAGATGAAAAGAAGGAAAGAAAGTAAAAAGAGTGAGAGTGAGTCAAATCAAGATTATTATAATTTTTACATATTGAACTATTTCGTAATAGCTCTTAAGTAAACATATCTAACGTTGTAATAATCAAATTATCATACTGTGGTATATCTACAGGTCCTGCTATTTATTATTATTATCATTATTATTTGGTTTCTTTGTTTAATGGCATATCAACTTTCGTTGATTATCTAATGCCAAATCCATCCTTGTAGAAAAATAATGGAATTATGAGGTTCATGCCTTTCTAAGAATATTAGTCTGTAAGTAAACATAACAGCGCAAGTGGAGTTCGAACCCGCTTACCCCGATGTTGTCGTTCAGCATGTTAGCCACTATGCCACAAGGACTCCCCCGTTCTTCTTCTTCTTCTTCTTCTTCTTCTTCTTCTTCTTCTCTTCTTATTATTATTATTATTATTATTATTATTATTATTAATAATAATAATAATAATTTAAAATTTGAATTTGAACCACTCCCTTTTCTTTCTTTTTTTTTGTTTTTTATTTATTTTTTTGTTTCACGAGAATCAAACATTTGATACTTTCCCAAAGATTTCAACAATTCCAAGCGCAGTGAATATTTTCTGCACTTAAGGAAAAACAATGTGTATAGAAGAAAAGGAAAACAAAATGAAAATTCCTCCCATTAATTAAATATTCCAATCCAACTGGGCAAACGAACAATGAATTTTTTCAATGGCATATCGCTTACATTCACATTTCTCTGTCAAACTCCCGTTAACAATTTGATT
>CM042157.1:41401460-41421460 GCA_023376005.1 Doryteuthis pealeii | reverse complement strand
TGAGAGCTCTTTATTTTTAGTAATAAACCCAAGCCACTCAATCATGCGTGGAGAAATTGGCTTTCGAAAAGGAGACAGCAATCTTGCCTCCGTTCCGTTCGGCACCGAGTTAAAAAAAACACATCTTATTTTCTAAACTAACTTTCTCACGTCGGATTTAGCGAATGAAGTTGATTTCAATAAAAGGCTAAACCCTGTCCATCAAATTACTTGTATTTTTTTTCTCCATAAAACCGTTATTTAAAATTTTACTACACTACAGTACATAATTGATAGGCAACCCATCAATTATGCAACATGCATTCTATGAACTTGAAATGCAATGAGCTTGAAATGCAATGAGGTTCTGTTTTGAAAGGAGATGTACAGTGTTTAAATACCAATGCATTGCAGAGACAAATAAACACTTTTTACTACACTACAGTACATAATTGATACGCAACCCATCAATTATGCAACATGTATTATATGGACTTGAAATGCAATGAGGTTGTGTTTTGAAAGGAAATGTACAGTGTTTAAATACCAATGCATTGCAGAGATAAATAAACACTTTTTACTACACTACAGTACATAATTGATAGGCAACCCATCAATTATGCAACATGTATTATATGGACTTGAAATGCAAGGAAGTTGTTTTTGAAAGGAAATATACAGTGTTTAAATACCAATGCATTGCAGAGACAAATAAAACACTTTTTACTACACTACAGTACATAATTGATAGGCAACCCATCAATTATGCAACATGTATTATATGGACTTGAAATGCAATGAGGTTGTGTTTTGAAAGGAAATGTACAGTGTTTAAATACCAATGCATTGCAGAGACAAATAAACACTTTTTACTACACTACAGTACATAATTGATAGGCAACCCATCAATTATGCAACATGTATTATATGGACTTGAAATGCAATGAGGTTGTGTTTTGAAAGGAAATGTACAGTGTTTAAATACCAATGCATTGCAGAGACAAATAAACACTTTTACTACACTACAGTACATAATTGATAGGCAACCCATCAATTATGCAACATGTATTATATGGACTTGAAATGCAATGAGGTTGTGTTTGAAAGGAAATGTACAGTGTTTAAATACCAATGCATTGCAGAGACAAATAAACACTTTTTACTACACTACAGTACATAATTGATAGGCAACCCATCAATTATGCAACATGTATTATATGGACTTGAAATGCAATGAGGTTGTGTTTTAAAAGGAAATATACAATGTTTAAATACCAATGCATTGCAGAGACAAATAAACACTTTTTCCTACACTACAGTATAAAAATTGATAAGCAACCCCTTTGTTCAAAACCCTTTTGAAACGAATACTTCGGAAACAGGTATTCACTTCGTCCTCGGAGAGTTTTCAGCATTTTTGTAACATTTGCAGTAGGGTCTGTTTGTCCACTGCCAAATTTGACAGCAAACAATCACAGTCTGAGTTTACACCTGTCCTTCCGCATTAACCTTCAGGTAATTCACGCCAATTCAGTGACAAAGTTTATTGGCCTGCAGAAAGTTTGAGAATCCACCTGAGTGTATGAGAGGTTAATGTCAACGCCACGGGCACATCTTTTGCTCGTTACATATACGGCAAATGTGAAGTTGGCCCGAGGAGCTACATGCGTACCTAAGGGCGCTTTTTGCCTTCTTCTGTAAAGAAATGACTGCGTGTGGTAGGTGCGTGCAGGCGTACGTTGACACACACACACACACACACACACATACATATATATATATATATATATATATAGATATATATATATAAATTAAGATATTGATGTCGTTATTTACGCACTAGTAGGACCTGTGGATATACCATAGTATGATAATTTAATTATTAGGTTTGATAACAATGTTTACTCAAGAGCTATGGCTAAATAGTTCAATTTGTAAAATGTATAATAATCTTGATTTAACTTCTCTCTCTCTCTCTCTCTCTCTCTCTCTCTCTCTCTCTCTCTCTCTTCTTCTTCTTCTTCTTCTTCGATTAAAACATATTAGTGTTATCGCCCCCTCTCTTTGTCTTTCCCTACTCTCTTTCTTTCTTTCTTTCTTTCTTATCATATTTTTCTGTATAGCAATGTTCTTTTTCCTTCCCTTTCTGTCTTTCTTTATATATAATATATATATATATATATATATATATATATATATATATATAAAGGAAATAAAAATAGATCTTATTTCGAGGAGTACTAAATTTGATGCTTCCTTTAAAGATAAATACAAAAGAAGAAAATCAGACGTATGAAAATATAGATAATCATATCTTTTAAGGATTTAAACTTAATTTTTTGGTACTATATCAGACTAGCATGACCTGTGAATATACCACAGTATGATAATTTAATTAATACAACATTGATATGTTTACTCAAGGGCTATTGATAAATTGTTCAATATGCAACCGTAACCCCTAACCCTAACTCTGACACTAACCCTGCCAACCCTAACCCTAACACCTAACTCTAACTATGCCAACCCTAACCGTAACCCCTAACTCTAACCCCTTACCAAACCCTGCAAACCTAACCACTAACCCCTAAACCTGACCCTACACCCTAACTCTAGCACCTAACCCTAACCTACCAACCCCCTAAATCCTAACCCCTAACCCTAACCCTTGCAACTCTTACAACCTTACCAACCTTGCCAACCCTAACCCTAACTCTAACTCTGCCAACCCTAAACCCTAACTCTAACTCTGCCAACCCTAACCCGTAACCCCTAACCGTAAACCTTGCCAATCCAACCCCTAACTCTAACCCCTTACCAAAACCCCGCAAACCCTAACCACTAACCCCTAACCCTGACCCTACCAACCCTGACTCTAGCACTTAATCCTAACCCTACCAACCCTAACCCTAACCCCTAATCCTAACCTTGCCAACTCTTACACCTTACCGAAACCTTGCCAACCTTAACCCTAACCCTAACCCCTTAACTCTAACTCTGCCAACCCTAATCCTAACCCATGTCAAACCAAACCCCTAACTCTAACCCCTTACCAAAACACTACCAACCCTAACCACTAACCCCTAACCGTAACCCTGCCAACCCTAACTCTGACCCTACCAACCCTCACTCTTGAACCTTACCATACCCCTTAAACCTAACCCTAACTCACCATATACTAAAATAGAATTCATTTCGAGGGTGAAGTGTTTGTGGGCCAAAGTTTCTTTATTCCTAGATACGTTTATATATATTTACCAAACCCCTCCGCACGAGCAGGATGTGACACAAGGTCAATTTCTTAGGCGGAGTTTAACAGGTTTTAAATTCAGAGTTTTCCTTCTCCTAGACTGGTTACCTAACCAAGGTTAAAGTGCCCAGTCTGCCCTACTATTTACCCATAGCTGGAGGGAGAGTAGGATGCATACCTTTCCCAAGGGTATTAGCGCAAAGTGAAATGTAATTACCACATCCAGGATTTGAACTCGGGACGACGAGTCCATTTCCGATGACTTTAACCATTACACCACGCGCTTCCTAGATGCGTTTATAAGTCAGCGTATCTCGATGTGTGTGCATCTTTGTTCAAGTGAAACATTTTGTCCTGTACTATCGACTTTTCTGACCGCGGATTTGCAGTGCGCGCTTGAAGTGTGGTAACATTTAACACACAGACGGGAAAAAAACACTTGACACTTTGGGTAAAAAGGCGACCATCACCATTATCACCAACGCAATAATACTAATCACCACAACAATCATTATCGCTATGTTA
This sequence comes from Doryteuthis pealeii, assembly GCA_023376005.1. Taxonomy (NCBI): domain Eukaryota; kingdom Metazoa; phylum Mollusca; class Cephalopoda; order Myopsida; family Loliginidae; genus Doryteuthis; species Doryteuthis pealeii. The sequence continues at coordinate 41,417,706 of CM042157.1, read as the reverse complement.
TTGAAAATCACGAATACAACTGTTATAGTGTAGAAAGAAAGAAAGAAAGAAAAAAAAGAAAAAAAGAAAAATAAGGCAAAGAAAGAAAGAAAGAAAGTACGCAAGAAAGAAGTAATGATAATACAAATGAGACAAAGAAAAAAGAGGAAAGAAGAAAGAAAGAAAGAAAGAAAGAAATTGTTTGGAAAAATGAAATACACACAAAAAAACAAAAAAAAAGAAAGAATGTGTGTGAAATTAACGAGACTAACTGAAAGAAAGAAAGAAAGAAAAGAACGAACGAAAGTTAAAAGAAAGGAAAGAAAGTAAAAAGAAAGAAGAAAGAAAGAAAAAAAAAAAAAAAGAGACAGAGAAGAAAGACTGAAAAAAGAGCGAAGAACGAAAAGAAAGAAAAGGAAAAAAAACGCAAGAAAGAGTAAAAACGCAAAAGAAAAGAAATAAGAAAGAAGAAAGAAAAAAAAAGAAAGAAGAAAAGAAAGAAAGAAAAGTAAAAAGAAAGAAAAAGAAAAAGAAAGAAAGAAAGAAAGAAAGAAAGAAAGAAAGAAAGAAAGAAAAAAGGGAAAAAGAAAGAAAGAGGGAAAGGAAATACGCAAAGAAAAAGTGAAAAAGGACTGTAAAAGAAGAAAAGAAAGAAAGAAAGAAAGAAAAATAAAGAGATAAAGAGAGAACGAAGAAATGAAAGAAATAAAGAAAGAAATGGTGAAAGAAAGAAAGTACACAAGAAAGAGTGAAAGAAATACAAAAAAAAAGAAGAAATGGAAAAAAACAGAAAGAAAAGGTAAAAGAAAACAAGAAAGGAAAAAGAAACAGTGATAGAAAGGGGTTTTGTTTTTTGTTTAATGGTATATCAACCTTCGTGGGTTATTTAAAGATAAAGCCATCCTTATAGAAAAACAGTAGTGATACTATTTAACATACAATTAGTGGAGTGAAGGATATTAATTCGAAAGTGAACTTCGAATTGCTTCCACACGCATCCTATTCTCCAGATATGGCAACCAGTGACTACTGGCTCTTTGCAGACCTCAAAAGAATGCTCCAGGGAAAGAGATTTGGCTCCAGTGAAGAAGTGCTATCGGAAACTGAGGCGTATTTTGAGGCTAAAGACAAATCGTTCTACAAATAAAGGCATCGATTGTTAGAGAAGCGTTGGAATCAGTGTATCCCCCTAGAAGGAGACTATATTGATGAATAAAGTCGAATTTGGCGTAAAAATTAGGACTATTATGGAGTGATGTTAATAGCGTGGCTGGAGTTTGAACTTGTTTATTACGAAGTTTAGCACGTTAACCACTACGCCACGGGGACTCTCCCGAAAGAATAAAAACTGTGAAGAAAGAAAGAAGAAAGAAAAAAAAAAGAAAGAAAGAAAGAAAAAGAAAAAAGAAAAAAAAAAGAAAGAAAAGAAAGAAAAGAAGAAGAAAAAAAGAAAGAAAGAAAAGAAAGAAAAGAAAAAAGAAAAAGAAGAAAAGAAAGAAGAAAAGAAAAAAAGAAAGAAAGAAAGAAAAAGAAAGAAAGAAAGAAAGAAAAGAAAGAAAGAAAAAAAGAAAGAAAGCAAATACGACAACTACTACGACCGATAATCACTCGTAAAGAGTTAGTGTGGGCTTCCATTTATTATTTCTAAAAATTCTGTCTTAAGTTAAAATTCGTCTAAATCCATTAAATTTAATATTGTGTCCTATTTTATTTATAGAATTTATGATTGATTGTAAATAGATAGATAAGGATGGAATGCACAATAATCGGCTATTAATAGTTATCTCCCTTGAGTACGAACTAAATATCCTACAACAGTTACCCTTATATATATATATATATATATAATATATATCACCAATAATTATATAATAATAAATAAATTATATAAATTTATACAATCTGAATTCGTCATTATCGCCCCGAATTTTAAATATCTCACTTGTAATCAGGTGACTTCAGGCCTTATAGCCATGTCATGCAAAAGCTGGAATCATGACCATCCACATTATACTATATATCATATATATTATATATATCGTATTATATTATATATATTAATATACTCTCGACCCGTCCACACGGCTCATCAACTCTACCTGCCAGACGGCTCAAATAATGCCTCTGTTCTTCGCCCATCAACCCTATCACTCGACACCCCAGATACACCTGCCGATCGCTCTCATGTCCATGGGCCCGAAGACAAATGTTAGTCGCTTTTGTATCCATCCTTCGACACCACCTATCTCGACACTCCTGGACTCTATATTATATATTATTTGGTGTGCTATGATGTATGTAAGTATTATGCAACAGCTGTTTTATGGTGAGCTATCGTTTATGGCAAAAAACATAAAAGAAAATGTAAGAGATCTGACATATTTTGGTATTCCTCGTCAATAATTGGGCCCATTGAATCCGATTATGGGAAGTGGAGGACTGCGATATATAGGGTGCAGAACTGTTTGAAGCAGCCAGGGCTGCTAACGGGGCAAAATCCCAGAGCACGCAGATAAACGAAGATAAACTCCTGCCAGGGTCACATTTGTGGAGCATGTCCGTAGGATTCTGTGAGAATGGTCGCCAGTCCCTGTTGGTGTGAATGCATACCTAGATACCTCCCATCCTCTGTTCATCCTTCAACATGAAATCATCCATCGAGTCACAAACCCGACTGTCAATTTCGCCTTTTTCCCACGTCATCGAGCCCTTCGATGTCTATTCTCACTATCATGTAATAACCTATTTCTTCCCGCCCTCTAACCTAACAGTGAATAATACCTCCTAGAGACATTGGTCGGTCCCTCGCGATCACAATCGAGTAAGCTCAACATAGTTGCGCGGTTATTATCCTGCATGTCGCTCGTCAGTCAACAACCCTCATCGACATGAGGTGGAAAATTTGTAATCCTCCTAATATAAGCAAGTCGCTGTTAGGGCTGAAACGTCAGATCCCACAAGCCTACCGTCGCACGACTTACGTGCCGGACAATGATACAGTTATGATAGCGGACGTCCGATGTTCGTCTACTGACTCAACGATATACATTCTAGACTAACTTAATCATGATAAGACCAGTGAGTGACAAATACAAGCGTTCACACGCCTCCTGTTCTAAGACCTCCGTGGATACTCGCGCGCTATCTCTGTACGTAGGTGAGCTGGCTTCTGATGAACACTATCAGGAATACAATAGGAACCCTATGTCATAAAAACAATAAGATCCCGACATCCGCTCATCATATATATGTAATATTATTATATATAGTATATAGCCCTATAAGCTACACCCAATCTAGGTTCGCCGGCCCTGGCAGGCCCTATGTCATATATATACGGTAGTCATAGTGGTCGCCCTCCGATCTTTTAGTATATCCACTCTTCACTCTAATGAACACGAATATATCTTAACTTTATCCTCTTATTATACACAGTCATCTTAACCTTGATATAGTAATCCTCGAGAGAGCTCTCATTGCCTGACTCTACTTTCTCATATATACCACACTCGTGGCGATAAACAACTATATATATATATATATAATACTATCTATACCACCAATCGCCACTACTCTTGACCCCAGGCGAATGCTGAAGGTAGCCACTTTCTAGTTATCCTGATACTTTGTCAAATATGAGCTTGTGATTATGGCAGTGCAGTTTCGTGCTCTATTCCAATGCTTGTTTTTGTTGTATGCTGGCATGGCTGTCCCTCAACAATTCCTCTTAATCACTGATACCTACGACCAGACACATTACTGAAATACTCGATATAACAAGGTGATATGCAAACTCCTAACGAGTACAATATATACACAACTCTATTTGCATCTCACTCTACCGCAACAACTCGATCCCCCTCTCTCCCAAATGTATATTCGACTCCTCCCTTACGTATATATCCTCCCTCCATGGAGCACGTTCTCTCTCCTCTCTCTCTCTCTGCTTCTGTACAGAGCGCAGCACGCCAGTGATATAGCCAGTAAACATCCAGCGATACAACATAATATGATAATGACTGTCAGTGGGTCTCGATGTCGGAGAGCATAGCGCTATACGGAGCCACTCAGCTTGACAAGGGCGTGCTACTCGCAGGGACGGATGCACATTAACTCGTAGACTGCATCGAGCTAAGCAGTCGTATATGTCCTAGCTTCCATTTCGAACCCCCGCTGACCGCTCGGTCTCATATAGAAACAAGTCACGCCCTGGTGTTCTTCCACAGTGCGTTTATAGTGCAGAACTCCGAGATATCGGGCCCAGCTCCCTGTGGAAAAAGAAGATTGACCAGAGGGACACCCCGAAGTCACCTCATTGGGATCGGGGGCACTCCTTCGGGAGAGCTGATAAAAAATAAGATATAGCCGAATACGAAAAGAGCGCCACACCTACCGTCAGCTCCTCACATTTTTGCGTATCTTGACATCATTTTGAGATATTTTCTTTCTTTTTTTTTAAGCATTTTAAGAATATTGTCACCGGTTTCATAATTAATTCTATTAATAGTTGAGTTGTCTAAAGCTTTTTTAAAATGTTGCCATATGGATCTAGAACCTGATGAATGGAAAGTAAGTCTTCTTGATAATATTGTTGTGGTATAGCCAATGTAACTTATCAGTTTTCTTATTATTATTATTATCGGAGATACATTCTCCCAAATGGATATTAAAATTGATAAACAACATTTTTTCTATTGTCTTTTGGGAAGATTAATAATAACCAAATCTAATGTTCTTATTTTTTTGTTGTTTTGTTTATCAACAGTATGTCGGGTCTCTTGGCTGGGATAGGGTGATCCCTCTTTATTTCGAAGTCCCAGAGAATTTTATGCGTTTCATTCTCAAGAACAGATTCTGGTATTTGCATATACCATCTTGTTGTATGGTCAAAATTTAATTTGTTTGCATAATTCCCAGTGGATCACCGTCACAACCCAGTCGTGCCTAGCTTTGTATTCCTGTTGTGCTAGTTTGCTACATTCACTTAATACATGGTTTACAGTCTCATCTCTGACACCGCACAGTCTACGTTTACTCTTTTGTTGTGTCTTATCAATTATCATCATTATTAATATCGTTATTATTGGATATTATATATATATATATATATAATATATATACCACACACACACACACACACCACATATATATATATATATATATATAATATATATATATATAATATATTTCCATTGCAATCATGAGAAGCCAAAATAGAATTATCCCTGACAGAATATAGTTCTCTTCATCATATCGCTTCTGTCAAACTACAATCTGTCCCCCACCCCCTGAAGCCTGTATCCTTGCAAGAAAGATGTATCTCACAGTGGGGGGGGGAGAGACTTGAGAACAGGTAGTGCGAGCACAGTGATCAATGAGACAATCGTTAAAGTCGCTGTAAAGAAGGAGAAAAATATATTCGTCTTGAATTATTCAGAACAAGTGTGAGTCAAAAGTTTTGCAATGCTTTGGTACGTGCTAGTTTGCGGCGCATATACCACGTGACCGGAGGAGGCGCGTGGTGTAATGGTTACAGTCGTAGGAAATGGACTCATTGACCCGAATTCAGAGAGTATCGGGAGAGCTCGGTATCTTACAAGTTTGAATTCAGAGTTTTCCTTCTCCTAGACTGGTTATCTATTCAAGGTTAAAGAGCTCAGTATGCCCTACTATTTACCCATATCTGGAGAGAGATTAGTTGGATTCATACCTTTCCCAATGGTATTAGCGCGATGTGAAATGCAAACAGCCTCGCCCAGGATTTGAACTCGGGTCGACAAGTCCATTTCCTACGACTCTAACAATTAACACCACGCACCTCCACCAAATTATATACTGGGCACTTCATGTGGTTTAATGGTTAGAAAGCTAGATTATCTGACCATTGTTAATGAGTTCGATTCTCACTGGGTGCCCCATGTTTCTGGACCTGTGCCACATCTAAGCTAAGCTTTGTAAATTACTATATATGGAAATAATCGAATGGATATATAATACAGAGTTTTTTTTTTTTTAAATATATTAATATTTTTGAGTTAGTTGCGTTTGCACTTCCCTGTTGAGTCCATTTCCTTTTTGAAGAACCAACGGCGGCCATTTTATCTGCAAATCAGAACTGTCAAATATCACTTCTCAGATTTCGGGTCTTCAACTGAAAATGTCTTCCTACGATTTTGTGTCAAGTTTCTCTCTGACGATTTTGATATTTTCGGTAAAAGAATCCACAAGTCGTTCCGTTGGTTTTACGAGGGTCTTCGTGGCGCCGAGTTTGACGTAAAGATGAGGAAAAAAAGATGTTATGTAGATATATACCTTCTTTATTATGTTGGAGATTATGGAATTGTCTGTAACCGAATCTACGTCACCACTGACGTCACGGTTTCCTTTAAGTTATATTCTCAACGATTATGAAATATTCATTATTTAATCTTAATTAGCATCTTATCTATTAATGATGTCTCTATTAAAGTCTAACTCAGTTAGATTTGCCGCAAAACTACCCATATTATTAATGCATTTAAAATCCTGAAATCTATTATTATACTAGAGCTGAGAAAAGCAATGATTGTTTGCAAAATACCCTTTTTCCTATTTTGTTTAATGACACAAAATACATCCCAGAATATTCCTTAGTTTTGGGATTAAGTTATGTTTTTAAAAAAATTCCTTTTATTTGGTTCTAATTAGGCGTAATTTGCAATTAAGTCAAAAATTCGCCCGTATCTTACTTCACATTCTGCCTGTCACTTTCTCCCTTTCTATACATATCTTGATTAACTAATCTTTATATATGTTGGTTTTCTCTGTGAGTGTAAAGAGAGAGATTGAAGAGTGTGAGCGGTAGATGAACTTATTCGTATGTTAATTTTCAGCAGCTAACGGCTGGCTCATATATAATACGGGTCAGTTTTTGACTTAATTGCTAATTTTAGCAAAATGATTTTAATGTGTTTTTTTTAATTCTCCGGTCGTATTTATTTATTTACTCAATTTAATTTGTTTTGCAAACTAACTTTCTTCCTGATCCCAATCATCTAATCAACGGGTAATGTTGTTTCTAGTATGTGTTATATATATAAGAAATAAAGATTTACATAGTATATGGTAGGAATAATTTGCATAATGATTTAACAAAACTGGGTTTAATAAATAATTATTTGCTGCAAACTGATTTCTAATACTATCAGGTTGATGTTTTAAATTTCATTTAAATCGAAAAGAAAAAAATTCATTGGAGGGGTATATACCCATGGGGACCCTCCTTTGATCAAAATGAAATATACTTATCCAAGTACTCTAGGTGACGCTGTCCGACTGATACCGACAATAGGCCTACTTTACTACTTTTACACTACTTGTTATATTTCTTCTCTATAAATTTCGCTCAATAATGAATATTTTGTTCTTGTTAAATTGACGTGAATTTTTTTTTTTTTTGCTTATATTAGAGCAGCTCACGGATGAGGCTATGGAAGGTCTTTGTCTTGGCATTGAAACGAGCAAGATTGAAGACCATGTCAGTGGTACGGAATCGTATAAAGACACCCGTGTCACATTTCTGGAAGGCATAGGACAGAGTCATCGCAAAGTAGGTAGTGTTGGTGCAGATACATCACCCTGCTTAACACCGTTGTCGATGGGTATTGGCCCCGAGAGTGACCCGTTGATGTGGAAGCGTGCTTTCATGCCCTGGTGGAGTTGTTCAAACATAAGAACGAATCTCGGTGGGCATCCAAGTTTCCTGAGGATAATCCATATCGCCGGTCTATTCACCGCGTCAAAGGCTTTCGTTAGATCCACAAAGACTTGGTAGAGTGCTACATGCTGTCCGATGTCTTTTTCCTTTATATATTTTATTTACTAACAAGCTTAAACAAATGTGTCCAGATTGTTACGATTTTTGTGGCCATCATTTTTTTGTGGTTCAAGCAAGAGCACTGTCTAGCGGAGATCATTTGTGTTAAGCAGAGCCCGATCCTTATGGAAGAATCCTTTGGTTGCTCCCTAGTGTTCCTTCATATTTGGTATGATCCTCTGTTTATTCCTTGGTGCTCCTCAGTCTTGCAGGTCCTTCGTTAATGATTGCAAATGGACGTCTGTCAGTGTCAACGATTAAGTAGTTAACGAAACACGTATTCGGGCTGTTGATTGGCTGAGGTTTAAACCACGTGACCTCGCTTAGTCTATAAATTTAAGCGGTGTATTGCAGTACGGCTTAGATCCACAAAATATTCCAACACAGGTTAATTTCAATAACAACTAAATTGTAGCATTGAGCAGTGGTTTACAACCGAACACCAACGAAGAATATCCTCACAAAATCAACCTCCCCCTACAGAATCTCCAACAGATCTCTTTCCTGATTCGTTTTGGCACTCATCATGTTCCAAATAATCTTTAATTTAATCCTATTGTAAATATCTTTCTTCTTCTTTTTTGTTCTCTCCTAATATATTTGATAAAATCCATGAAACTTTACTGCAACTTAAGGCTAGATCCTATTTCAATATACAATACAAATTTGACTTGCTCTAGCTGGTGCTTTAGAATACGCCGACTGCACCTCTGCAGAATATCAAGTTCCCTCCAATGGAGCCACCTGTTGGCCGTGGGTAGCGACCCGTGATACTTAAGGACGGAATACTGGTTCCTGAACAGTCCATTGCATGCAATGCTACACTTTGGCATTTACTTTGGCTAGATGGACGGTCGGGTGCGTCTTCCTCGATCAATAGGCTGGTCATGTCAAACCCTAGCACCTGTATGATTGTTCCGACCGTATTGCATTTATGGCAATCCCCAACCCTTTTATCATATACATGCTTGACTGTGTCCTGGATATGACGTTAAACTGCATCTAGGGATGAGTTTCGAATTATGGAGTTCTTGGCAGTGTGGAGTACCCCTTCATTGTCATTACTCCGAACCGGAGTGACAGTAACAGTTAATGTCCCATCTATGCGTTGAATTGATTAAAAAATTTTTTTTTAAGTGTGTAGAAAATGAGTTAAAACAAATTTGAATACCCATCAAGAATAAATAAAACAAAATCGTATTCGGCATAAAATAACCCAAGAGTTGACATGCCGTTAAATCTATCCTACCTACCAACCAACCAACCAGCCTAGACATTACATATTTTCTTTGTGAACTTAGATTTAAAAGTCAAGCAAAGTGCTGTTATTTATTATATAAAGTATTAGAATTGAAAATGTCACGACCTTCAAGATTTCAATTAACTTCTCGTCTATCCAACTTGTGGAAATTTAATATCATCAGATTGGCTCAAAATTGTTAATATAGTTTTTACAAGAAAATATTATTTGATACAAATCAAATTGAGGTTATTTTTTCTGTCATTGTCCTTATTTATCAACAGAATGAAATATGGCTTCTTGCTTAGATATCTTCACTTTTTGTCAGCAAAGATCCAACCATCTAATTTAATTTGTAACTATCTCAGTCTAAAAGTATTTTAATATCTGCACAGTCGGCATGAGCTTTTCAGTTTTATTAAACAGTATGTAGCATAATTAATTAAAATACACAACATTGTTTGTTCAGCTGGGTAAAACCTAGAAGTGCGTTTTAGACTAAGCTAGCTTAATTGCTGACCGATAGGATGGCTTTTAAGCTAGTTAACAAATCATTTTTGTTGTCACAGTTCTAGTAATGTCTATAAAATGTCTACATTAGCCAAATTTTACAATAAAAGAGAGGGGATTTTTTGTTGATTTACATTTGATTGATAGAAAAATCCCTGGTAATAGAGGTCCTAATATTATCTTTGAATTGAAATAATGTTCACTATAGGGGAGTTTAGACACCCATTAGGATGTCTTACTATTACTGAAATTTAACCGTTTAGAAGCCCCTCAAATAGTAATTTAGACGATGCAAAGAGTGTTTTATACCCTCTAAACGACGGTTGGGAAACTCAATGAAAAGGCCGGACTGATCAAATTAAAACATCAATTAATAGACGTAGGAATCAAATTTCTACGTGTTTTTCAACTTCGTTTTCCGGACAAGAATGATGATCGACGGCTTTTTGACTCCTGTCCGTGATCAAGTGCCAGCAAGACATTTGTAAACAACATCGGCTTCATCATCGGGGCCCACACTGTAGTGTGTTTGTTTATCAATGAGACGTGTGGGCAACTGATAATGAAATAGACGCAAGGACGATTATTGACCTTCTCCTTGGCCGAATTCATTCATAGAAAAAAAAACTAATCACCAATTCTATTAAGGATGATCGTGGCCGTTGGCATTAGTCAAAGAAGACAAATGCAAAGAAAGGAACAAAACAAACAAAAAACACAACGTTAGAATTAATCCCAATATCAGTTGGACGATGATGAAGTTAAGGACAACTTCATCAAAATAATTACCCTTGCTTAAAACCTTTTTGTTTCTTTTTCGTTTTTCTTTCTTTTTTTTTTCTTTTTTTTTTTTTTATAATGACTAACAACAATCTCGGCGTAAACAAAACAACTGTTCCGATTTCTATTACGGAGATCATCCTCCTTTCACAGTTGCCAAAAAAAAAAAAAAAAAAAAAAAGAAGAGAGAGAGAGTGGCCAGTGTGTGGTCGTAAATAGCGCAATAATTAAAGTGATAGACATTGTTGCCATCATCATCATCATCAGCAGCAGCGCAGCAGCAACAGCAGCAGCAGCAGCAGCAGCAGCATTATCATCATCGTTGGACTGTTGTTGCATTATGATTTTCTCATTTGCAATAATTAGCAACATTAATGGATTTGCGTTATCATCATCATCATCATCATCATCATCATTGTGACTGCCTCGTTAAAATAATTGTCATTGTCTTGTCACTGTAGCATCGATATATGATACTCTAGTTCCTTAATCTTCCGACCGTTATCATCTTGCAACACCCTCTGGTCAAAAATTGGACCCACCCAATCGTCCAAGTTGAAATGCAAAAATGTAAATACTGATTATCTGGTGTTGCTTATCTGTGGAATTCTTATTTTTTATGAGTGTCGTCACCTCACCATTCCGGAAAGAAAGGGAAGAAAAAAGAAAAAATTACACAAAAAATCGATTGACAAAGAAAGAAAGAAAGAAAGAAAGAAAGAAAGAGATTATGGGATAGATAGAGAGAGGAGTGAGCGCACGGAAGCGATAGCACTAATTTGTTTCTATCGGACATAATGAAAAGATGAAAAGAAGTAAAGAAAACAAAAAGAGTGAGTGAGTGAGTGAGTGAGAGATAGAGAGATAGATAGATAGATAGAGAGAGAGAGAGAGAGAGAGAGAGAGAGAGTTAAGATTAAGATTATCATACTTTTTACATATTGAACTATTTAGAAATAGGTCTTAAACATATCAAACGTTATAATAATCAAATTATTATACTGTGGTATATCCACAGGTCCTGCTGGTACTTATTATTCTTCCACGAATTATTTTATCTAAAATTCATATCTTTGGTTGGTTGGTTTGTTGGTTTAACGGCATATCAACCTTTGTTGGGTTATTCGGTACCAAAATCAGTCTTTTTTTCTTTCTTTCTTTCTTTCTTTCTTTCAAGCAACTGTATTATATATTTACCAACCCATCCGCACGAGTAGAATGTGACACAGGATCAATTTCTAAGCCGGGTTGAACAGGTTAAAATTCAGAGTTTTCCTCTTCCTAGTCCAATTGTCTAACCAAAGTTAAAGGATTTTAACACACTTGAAAAGCCTGTTTCATTTGGAAAAATACATTTCCAAGAAGCCGTTTCGAAGTTGGGATTTTTCCAGTGTGAATTCATACCTCAGTCAAAATGTGTCCGGTGTGTGTGTGTGGTGGTGGTGGTGGGGAATGAAAACTCGCAGAGTATCTCGACTGTACATGAAATACCAGAACTTGAGTCACAGATTTTCATGAATCGGTATTACCTACTGAAAAGTCGAACTGGCTCGTAATCCGACCCCCACCCCATTCACGGGGATGAACTGATCAAGACGCTGTTTCATTTCATAGATTGATAGCTGTACAGTGTCACCCAAAACGTGGCTTGTCTCTCACATCACTGGCCCCACTGCAGAAATAATTACCCACCACCTGACTGATCACATTCACTGTTTGACTTTTGTAAACTTTCAAAAAGCGTCATATATATATATATATATATAATATATATATATATATATATATATATATATGCGTGTGTGTGTGTGTACTTTTGCAAATTTTAAACAAGCGTCGATATATATATATATTCAGTCATACACAGACACCGTGTTTCGACGTATCACGTCTCCTTGGTGTGGCTAGAAATAGCAGGCTACCTCCAGCTGTGATTGAAACCCGACCGAGTTATCATCAGTTAGAGTTGCTAACCCTTAGGCCATCAGAACACCCGCAGACCAGTGCGAGATTTTAACTGATAAATACATACATGTGTATATATGTTTAGAGGCCGTCAGAGATGGCTCTAATCGTTATAGGAGAGCCTTGCATTTGAGATTTTAATATATATATATATATATATATATATATATATATATATATATATATATATATATTTTGGGAATAAACCAACCCTTGTTAATATAGTTTTTACAAGAAAATAATATAAAAGATATATATATATATATATATTTATATTTTATTATATTTGTTTTCTTTTGGCCAAGTGTTAATCGATTATTTTCGGTTGGTGTGACTGTCTTTGTATTTTCTTTTTTTCATTTTTTACAAGGCAATGTTTTGTAGTATATTTTAATAACAAATTATTTGCCGGGTTTGTTTTTTTTTTTTTTCAATTTTCTATGAAATCAAAAGAGAAAACACAATTTTCAGATGGAGCTTTTTTCTACTTTCGTTTTCAAAGAAAATTCCTGGAACTACCAGTTATGAAAGACGATGAAATTTAAATTGTTTTTAATGATGGCTAACATACAAGCATTTTGAGTTCATGAATTCAAAATTACCGTTAATTTTAGATTTCTATTTTAACGTACTGCAACATTAATGAAATATTACAATTTGGAAAAGATATTTTCTACAGAAATAATCCTTCAGTGTGACAATATTATTTATTTATTTGTTTGTTTGTTTTGCCTTGAAGCGTGTCATTGGCCTTAATTATCGATGCAATTATCTTTTTTTATTGCAAAAATACAACGATTCTTGCATTATTGAAAAACCCACACCAATAAAAAAAAAATATCTAATCAAGACCAGCAATACCTCAAGTAGTTCAGGTTTTCATTTATGAAGGTTTTCATATAACAAAAATAATTGTAACAGAAAAAAAAACTAACGAATATCATTGGAAGTAAACGGAAGAGACACACGAGGGTGAGCTGAAAAGTTCATATAACATCATATCTGCTGTTGATTACATTTTTACCAGTGAGATCCAAGCACTGCAATACCGCTTGAAGAAGTGCGGGAACTTCAAGGGGAACTATGTGGATAAATAAACCTCTTTTGATCACATTCTATGAGAGTATCTTGGTCAGCCTATGAACTTTCAGTTGATACTCGTATCTTATTTGAAAGTATTTATATTATAGGTTAAAAGATTTTTTTATCCAATAGGCACCCCATTCCATTTAAATTTATTTCTACGCCAAATTTCCTTTTGAAATTGTCAGGCAAGTATTTATTTATGACCAATAGTGTAGAGTTAAAAACCGGTTGTAATTCGAAAAAAAAACTTATTTTTTAAGTGTAGAAACGTAAAGAAAAGAAAAAGCTTGAAATTGGAAAAAAAAACTTTATTTCCTGAAGAAATAACACAACTTCATTTTTTTTTTTTTTAGTTTGATTTTACATTTATATATTCTTTATTTCTTTGTTAATTCCTGAACCAAAATTGTTATTTTCCAATTGCTAATGCCTGAAATAAATGGAAAAAGCCGACTTTTTCTTGAAACTTTTGCTTTTGTAATGAAATTTTTAAAAAAACATTTGAACGTTGATACGTGAAAGCAATTTATATTATCGACGTAAATCAAGAAAAAACTATTCACGCCAAAACATTTCTGTTTGTTATTATTTTTCTGTGTTCTTGAGATGAGGCTTGATGTGAATTGTCCTCATCTTTATTCTGGTAGTTATTAACACAATGTTTCGGCCGCTGTATCCTCCGACCTTCCTCAGGTGTTTCGTGTGTATCCAAGTATAGTAATGATCCAACGTGGGAAATAATTTTTATATAGTGATAGAAATATAAGAAAGAAAGAAAAAAAGAAAGAAAGAAGAAAGAGAGAACAGAGGAAAGATAGAGACAGGGGGTGATAACAATAATCTGTTTCAATCGAACATAATGAAAAGATGGAAAAAAAAAGGAAAGAAAGAAAAAAAAAGAGTGAGAGAGAGTTAAATCAATATCATTATACTTTTTACATATTAACTATTTGGAAATAGTTCTTAATTAAACATATCAAACGTTGTAATAATTAAATTATCATCATGCTGTTGTATATCCTCATGTCTCTGTTTGTTAATTGTATTACAACAAAACCAACACAAATCAAGACTAACCTGCTGAAATTATTTCTGTGCTCAGAGATTCGGGTTCAAACCGAGTTCAAGTTCATTTGAGATTGGTTTGCCTTCACAATTGAATAAAATATAAATACATTTCTCTTTCTCCAGTTATAATGTGGGTTCAAAGTAAGCTTTTGTATAAACAGATGACAATCGTATGGCCTATATATTTAACTAACATAAATGAAAGAATATGTTGAAAAAATTAAATATACTTACTATTTGGGGGCCGTTGAGAAAGATCTTATATAAATAGATGACAATCTTATGGCCGATGTATTCTTTACCCCCTTATAAGTACATTTATTTCTTTATCACTTTCTTTCATTTACGTTAGTTGTATATATAAGCCATAAGATTGTTATGTATACATAATTTATATATATTTATACACACACACACACACACACACACACACACACATATATATATATATATATATATATATATATATATATAAAGTAAAGTCGACGGGGCGGCCTAAAGTCGGTATTAGCCAGTCAGCGAGGAAGTCTATCCCCTTTTCAATAGCGCTAGACCAAGGAGATTGTTTTAGCATCTGAGGTGGAGCGCCACACCTACCATCAGCTCCTTACTTTACCCCACAGATCCCTGTGCTACTCATACGCTGAGTTGGCGGGGACCTGTATCGAACTAGGAACCTTGTGGTTTCTAGATATATTCATTATACATTTTTTTTTATAAATTGTTTATTATATATTTCCCCTACTTAAGGATTACGTTACCCCCAAAGTTCTCTACTTATATATAAAACCCAATGATATATATTGTTTTTGTCAGCGTTTACAGTTCATTTCAGTATATATCAGTATATTTCAGTATATATATATATATATATATATATATATATATATATATATATATATCGTCCCTATCGCTCATCATTCTCGGGAGGTCCTCTATGCAGCATCCTGTATCCACACAGAACTGATCAATGTACGTCTTTGCTGGTCGGCCCACACTGGCGTGTCCATGTGTTGGCTTCCACAGTAGGACGTCGCTTATGAATTCGTCCTTGCTTCTCCAGCAGTGTCTTGTCCGTCTTACTCGGATGGTTTGGGTGATATGTGACAGGTGACCATATATAATATATATATATATATATATATATATATATATATATATATATATATATATATATATATATATATATATATAGATAGATAGATAGATAGATAGATAGATAGATGTGAGGGTTCAAAGTATGCTTCTTGGATAGATGACAATTGTATGACCTATATATTTAACTTATTGAAAGAATATGTTGAAAAAATTAAATATACTTACTATTTGGGGGCCGTTGAGAAAGATCTTATATAAATAGATGACAATCTTATGGCCGATGTATTCTTTACCCCCTTCAATAGTAAGTACATTTATTTCTTTATCACTTTCTTTCATTTACGTTAGTTGTATATATAAGCTATAAGATTGTTATGTATATATAATTTTCCTTCAATACACACACTAACAGCGCTACATACTCACACCGTAAAATAGAATATTTGATGTCATATTTCAAAACCGTCTCCTGTTTTCAAACTTCAAATTTTTTAAAACAGACTGAATGACAAGGATTACCACTCTCTTTTCTCATTATTCTGTGATAAATAATTTCTTATCTTATGCCCTGAAGATGATCTAATTAATAGATCGAAACACTGCAGTGTCGGCCAATAAACTCACCACTTAACCCATTTAAACCTGTGTTTTTTCATTTTTCTTGA
>CM042157.1:41383960-41396460 GCA_023376005.1 Doryteuthis pealeii | reverse complement strand
CAGAATAGAGTGTTGCATGTTATGGACTTCCTAGCCTCCAGGAATCCGTCCTTAAGCATCACAGCGATCTATGAACAGTACACATCGTAGTAATACCTCCCACGTGTTGACTGCGGCTGTAGAATACGCTGACTGCACCTCTGTATAGGGGCAACCCCCACAATGAGGCTACTTGTTGGCCGTGTGGGGGCTATGATACTTAAGGGCGGATTCCTGGTGGCTGAGCAGTCTACTCTGGTCCTTACTTGGGTTAGACGGGTGATTGAAGTGACCCCCTCAGATCAATCGGCTGGTCACGTCAAGCTCAAGCGCCTATAAGACTGCCCTGACTGTATTGCCCTAATGGCAAAACCCCAACCCCTATTTATTATGTATAAGCTAAAAGGCGATGGCTGGGCGTCTTAGTGTGTTGGGTATGACGTTAAACTTCATCTAATGATGAAGTTCCAATTCTGGCGAACTCATGTGTATGGAATACCCTTTCCTTGCCATTACTCCCAGGTCCACTCTGTCGTGGAGTGGTAGTATATGTTAGGGTCCCATCTACGGATTAAATAGATTCTTAAAAATGAGTTTTAAAAAATGTGTTTAAAAAACTGAGTTTGAAAAAAAAATGAATACCCAATAACAACGATTGAACAAAACATCTTCGGCATAAGGTCAACAAGGGTCATAAAATGTCAAAAACCAACCAACAACAAAAATGACGCAAACTAGAAAGCAGAAGGTGAATATTCTTCCCCAATTCATTTGCTTTAAGCTATAATTATCAAATTGTCTTGGGATCTCTACGGCGTAGTGGATAAAGTGCCGGACTGTGACATCCTTGTAATACCTCACACATGTTGGCTCTATCTAGAAAAAAAACAACAGGAATGAATATTTAGCCAACGGAAAAACAAAGCCGATAAAGAATCTAAATAGAACAAGCAGAATCATTCCAGGCAAATCATTCCTGTGCTCTTTGGCATTGACAGGAGATTTATGTCAAGGATTGGCGTATTTATAACCGGAAGTCAGTCTATTTGTGGAAGAGATTTAAAGCCACGAGAGAAGACATTATCATCAGTCAACTACAGATAAGCAAACCCCCAAGGAGGAACTGAGTTGAAATCTCTCCAGAGTTGCAAGATACAAGATAACCTAATTTGAATGGGTTCAAATATTTTCAAGACCCAGAAACTAGAGTTATGCAAGGGCAATCAAAGCTGGAAATAGTGCAGTTTGGATTGGTTGGTTGGTTGGTGGTTGGTTTTTACGGCATGTCGATCCTTGATGGGTTATTTTATGTCGAAGACGTTTTGTTTTATTCATTCTTAATGGGTTTTTTTTTAAGAAAAGATTTTTTAAACCCATTTTTTATATTTCTCTCATAGATGGAACACTAACAGGTACTATCATTCTGGGTCAGAGCGGACCTGGGAGTAATGGCGATGAAGAGGTACTTCACACTTCTCAAGCTCCAAAATGAATACTTCTCCATTAGATGCAGTTTAATGTCATACCCATCACACTAAAATCCTCAGCCTCAGTAAGTTTATTGTCATATCTACGTCAACTTGTTATATTATAGGGTTATATAATGCCCAAAGGTTAGGGAGTCATGTTCTTAATCTCATTTTCTATATAATTGATCTTTAAGAGTATTTTTTCACACTGTCTTTAAGGAATACGGATAATTTAAAACATATTTATTTGACCCTGACAGGTACGGCCATTTCGGATCAGAGTGGATCTGAGAGTAATGCCAATGAAGGGAGGAGATAACAGAACCCTTTGCTCAAATAAACAACTGTATCCGACAAACCTCTTGATACACACAAAAGTTAACCAAACAAAAATCCTATAAACTTTGTGATTTGGACGACCAAACCAAGGTGTATTTAAGCAAACCTATAAACAAATTTCTCCATTTGGTCGGAAGATTGCAGAGGCAAAGTGTTACCTTGACTTACGAGTTTAATTCGATTTCCACGTATATCAAATCAGTTTTCTCCATAAGAATAAACTGAAATGCCATTAATCCGTTCCAGCTCCCACTCAAATGATACAACCTGATTTTAAGTAAGAAAAATAGCATCGACTTGTATAACAACATAATAAAATAGAATGCTATGAATTATCTGCTTCTATCTTTTAATCTTTATCTTTTTATAAATAATAATTAATAATTAACATAAGCGTATCTGAAGCTCGCTCGTACCTCAAATTTTAGCTCACAACACAAAATCAAGCGAGTGGAAACTCGTAATCCGAAAAACTCGTAAGTTAGGACTCCTGTAAGCCAAGATCCCACTGTATATACATAAATATATTAAAATATGAAATCTTCCTGATGATCGTGGTATCCTCTACGTGAAACTTTAAGTCCAGATCTAAAGAATTGCGATTTTTTTTATAACTGGGCACTGCTGGAGAAGCAAGGACGAATTAATAAATGAAGTTCTCCTGTGGAAACCAGCACGTGGGCATGCCAGTGTGTGCCACCCAGCAAAGACATACATTGACTAGCTCTGTGGGGATACTGGATGCAGGACGAGGACCTCCAAGGAGCAATGAATAATAGGAATGGTTGACGAGAGGGTTCTTTTCTATAACTCCAACCTAAAAAAGGGGAAGCACTCTGAATTAATTTTATCTGTTAATTAATCTACCCATTATTTTACCATTAAACTAACCCTAAACCCTAACCTAATCTAAGCCATAACCTAACCCTAACCCCGTCTTCTTTTTTCCTAGTAGATCAATAAATAAATAAATAATTTATCAGTCAATCAGAGTGGTTTCCCTTTTTTAGGTTAGAATTATAGGAAATAACCGGCGAGAGACAAGAATATCCGTGCTATACTAGCACGTCATGATGATGATGATGATGAATATCTTATTACGGTTCTGTTTTTGTAAATTAAATAGTTAAAGGCGACAGAGCGTTTCTGTGGGTTCAGCCTTTTTCTCTCTCGTTTTTCCTGTTTGTGAATGAATGTTCTAATCACGGATTCACAGATGAAAAGGTACTGTCCAGCAATTTGATCCCGGCGATAATTAATGATTAAATTAATTTCATCTATGATTCCGCTGTTAGATAGAATACTCCTTCGCAAACCGGAAAGGTTGGAAACACGGATGGACGACAGAAAAATTACTTTTCCTTTAATGTGTCTTGTTTGTTGGTTTGTAAAGTTGGTTGGTTGGATTTTACAGCATGTTAACCCTTAGGTTATTTGGATCAAGTAACTAAGAAGCACCCCAACAGAGACCAGTTTGGAAAAGGACAGTTTTGATTTTCATCGTAAACTTCCGGTTGTTTGTAAACAAACAACAGAAAATAGTTTTTGATTTTACTAAAAATATAGTTGTTTCCTGTTGTTGTTGATAATACAATAGCAAAATACGATGAAAAGCAAAACTGTCCTTTTTCCCACTGGTCTCTGTTGAGGTGCCTATTAGATACTTGATCCAGTTATTTTATACCGAAGACATTTTGTCATATTAATTCTTGTTGGGTATTCATTTTTTTAAGACTTAAAAATAAAAACAACTCATTTTTATCTATTTAACCCATAAATAGGACCCTAGCAGGTACTTCCACTCTGGGTCAGAGTTGACCTGGGATTAATAACAATTAACGTGTACTCCACACTCTCCAGAGCTCCAGAATTGGAACTCCAACCACTAGAGCCAGTTTAATGTAATTCTCAGGAAACTAAGACCCTCGTCACCGCCTTGCCATTAGGATAATACGGTCGGGACAATCATATAAGCGCTAGGACTTGACGTGACCAGCCGATAGGTATACGGAGAATAAAGAAGGTACTAAATAGAAAGATTCCTACCACCATCTTATCTGATATATATATATATATATATATATATATATATATATATATATATGGGGGTATATATATATATATATATATATATATATATATATATATATATATATATATATATATGCATACATTCTTCTTGTAAAAGGAGAGAAAGAAAAGGAAAAATATTTTCTCAATTCTAGTTTGTTTTCTTGGTCATTATGTATCTGGCTGGCTGGCTGGCTGGCTGGCTGGCTGACTGGCTGGCTGCTGCCTGCCTGCCTGCCTGCCTGGCTGCCTGGCTGATGAGACTAAGCTTATTTGATGAGTTCTGGTCAAAATAAATTTATAATAGCCAAATGACGGTTTGTTAAATGTTTCTTTCTCATCGAAAGTGTAAATATTGCTCTGTATATAATTAATTTATTAATTCTCATACATTTAGCTCTCTTAGGGAATTGTAAAAATCCTTGTATAAATATATAAGTGTGCATCAACATTGTGGCTGTACAGGAGATACTGATGATCCCAAAGAGAATTATCATCAACACACACTATTTCAATTGGATACTTTTGCCTTTATATATATATATATATATATATATATATATATATATATATGATTAACTCAATATTATTGGACAGGTCAGTATAGAGTTCGTGACATTCTACAACCTTCATCTATTGATTTTGTTAACCTTTTCACTGTTTCGGCTTCAGCATTTCTTGTAGCAGTTTTCATTGCTTCCAATTTAAATATTGTTTTCTATTTTTATATATATTTCTTTTAATGATATGCAATACATTTTCTATTGGATTGATATCTGAAGAGGCGGGAGAGCCATTCCATTAGAATTTTTCTGACAGGGGCAGTACTTGTTTTATGCTTGGTTTTGTTGGGTTGCTTTCTTCTGTCGGCTGGGGCTATCTGTTGGCTATGGGTGACAATCCGTGATGCTTAAGGAAGGAACCCTGGTGGCTGAACAGTCCATGACATGCAACACTCCACTGGTCTTTACTTAATATAGACGGGCTTTCGGAGAGGCCCCCTTCGATCAATCGGTTGTTCAGGTCAAGCCCTAGCACATATATGATTGTCCCAATCTTTTTGTCTTTATAGCAAGCCCCAACACTTTTTTATATATGTGCTAGATGGCAGTGGCTGAGGGTCTTATTGTCCTGGGTATGACGTTATACTCTATCTGATGGTGAAGTTCCAGTTCTGGATCTCTGGGGAATGTGGTGTACCCCTTGATCACCATTACTTCCAGGTCCACTCTGACCCGGAGTGGTAGTACCTGTTAGGGTCATATCTATGGGTTAGATACAAATAAAAACGAGTTTAAAAAATGTTTGTTTAAAAAGATTTAATTAAAAAAAACTGAGTACCCATCAAGAATGTATAAAACAGACGTTTTCGGCATAAAATGACCCAATAAGGGTTGACCAATCAACTTCGTGGATTTCTTTAATATCAAAGCCATCATTGTGTGTAATTACCAACTCCACCACGCAACCAGGATGCGACACTATGCCATTTTAAGCGGAGTTTGAATTCAGAGTTTTCCTTCTCTTAGACTGGTTGTCTAACCAAGAATTCAAGAGCCCATTGAAAATACTCTGACTTTCTTCAGCAATTGTCTGTAATGTCAGTTTCGGGTCTTGTTCAAGTTTAGATAAAATGTGAGAACAGATTTCCGCATCTTTGTCTGAAATACATATTTACCTAACCCCTGAGCCCGAGCAGGATGTGACACAAGGTCAATTTATTAAGCAGAGTTTAATATGTTTGAATTCAGAGTTTTCATTCTACTAGACTGGTTGTCATTCTGCCCTACTATTTACCCATAGCTGAAGGGAGAATAGTTGAATGCATACTTTTCACAAGGGTATTAGCGCTATATGAAATGCAAACCGCCTCATTCAGGATTTTAACTTATCACGAAGGGTTCATTTCCTACAATGATGACCATTGCACTACACGCCTCGAAGAGGTAGGTATTTACCCAACCCGTTCGCCACAGGTAGGATGTGACACAATGTTGCAAGAATGGGCATCGAACGTGGATAAAAATCGCTTTTGGGTCGCCAAGGTAGGGATACAGCGAAGATTGAACTCGTTATTCAGGAGTAATGGAACTGCGATACTTATTACACCACGATGGGATGCCTTAAATTACCCCACCCGTTCGTCATAGGTGACACAAGGCTGCAAGTATGGGGCATTCAGCGATGATCAAGCCAGCCCGTGGTATTAGAAATATAGGTGGTTGTTTTGGACCATGACACCACGATGGGACGTGTGTTGCCAGTCAATCAGGTTACATTAATACGCTTTTTTCTGTCATAGACCCATGTTTATAGCCCCGTCGTCTGGGGCTTTAGAATACACCGACTGCACCTCTGCACAGGGTTAAAACCCCTCCAAACAATGGAGCCATCTGTTGACCGTGGGTGGTGACCTGTGATGCTTAAGGATGGAATCCTGGTGGTTAAGCAATCCATGACATGCAACAACCCACTTAGCCCCTTACTTAGGCTAGACGGGCAGTTGGAGAGGCCCCCTCCGATCAATCATCTGGTCACGTCAAGCCCTAGCACCAATATGATTGTCCCAACCCTATTTCCCTTATGGCAAGCCCCCAGCCCTTTTTAACATATATGTGTTAGAAGGCAGTGGCTGAGGGTCTTCATGTTCTGGGTACGACGTTAAACTCTATCTGATGATTGATTCTGGAGGTCTGGGGAATATGGAACACCCCTTTATCATCATCAGACCCGGAGTGGTAGTACCTGTTAGGGATTTTTTTAATGTCAAAGCCAAATTTACCAACTCCTTCACACGAACAGGATGCGAAACTAAGTCATTTTTAAGCAGAGTTTGAATTCAGAGTTTTTCTTCTCCTAGACTGGTTACCTAATCAAGGTTAAAAAGCCCATTTTGCCCTATTATTTACTCATAGCTGGAGGGAGAGTAGCTGGATTCATACCTTTCCCAAGTGTATTAGCGCTATGTGAAATGGAAACAACCTCGCCCTGATTTGAACTCAGATCGACGAGTTCATTTCCTCGGACCTTAACCATTAAACCACGCACCTCTGCCAACTTATACATGGCAATAACCGAATGGATATATAATACACGTTTTTTAGTATAGATTAATATATTTTTTATATATATTAATATTATATATTTATTTTTGTATATATTAATATTTTTTGTATATATTAATATTTTGAGTTAGTTGCGTTTGTACTTCCCTGTTGAGTCCATTTCCTTTTTGAAGAACCAACGGCGGCCATTTTATCTGCAAATCAGAACTGTCAAATATCACTTCTCAGATTTCGGGTCTTCAACTGAAAATGTCTTCCTACGATTTTGTGTCAAGTTTCTCTCTGACGATTTTGATATTTTCGGTAAAAGAATCCACAAGTCGTTCCATTGGTTTTACGAAGTTCTTCGTGGCGCCGAGTTTGACGTAAAGATTAGAAAAAAAGTAATTATGTAGATATATACCTTCTTTATTATGTTGGAGATTATGGAATTGTCTGTAACCGAAACTACGTCACCACTGAAGTCACGGTTTCCTTTAAGTTATATTCTCAACGATTATGAAATATTCATTATTTAATCTTAATTAGCATTATTAATGATGTCTCTATTAAAGTCTAGCTCAGTTAGATTTGCCGCAAAACTACCCATATTATTAATGCATTTCTCTCAAAAGTTTCTCTCTGACGATTTTAATATTTCCGGTCGCAGAATCCACATTGGAGTATTCATAAAAAATGAATAAACATAAACATCTTCAACATAAAATGACCCAACAAAGGTTGACATGCCGTAAAAACCAACCAGCCAGCCAGCCAACCGACAACCTTTGTTTACAAAACCGGCTGTTGACATAATTGCATAGCCGTATTATGTTTAGAAGTACTGGGGAACACAGAAGTTGAAGTGGATATAATACAATTTGCAAGGTGCAAAGTCAGCCGATGTTTGGTTGAATGAATTATGCTTTGCTCTGAGGACCCCCTCCCCCCTCCTGTCCGTCCCCACGCTCCCCGTGTTTCCTCGCTTCACGATTTATCAGCTCAAAAGAATCGAAGGGTTTCCACCTGAGCCTCCACCGCCGCTTCTCGATAACGAGGAAAAATAGTTGGCGAATTAAGCAGCGGTGTTCTGCGTCCGACCTTGCAATAAAGCATCGCACGCGTGTTTACTCAATCAAAGATATGTACGGCATATCCAAACTCGATAATTGTCAGGTTTGAAACCATACAAGTATAATTTCATAGACTTCCACCCCTCTTTCTTTCTCCACTTTCTTTCTTTCTCTTTCTCTTCTCTTCTCTCTCTCTCTCTCTCTCTCTATCTATCTATCTATCTATCTTTCTTCTCTTTCTCTCTCTCTCTCTCTCACACACAGCTCTTTCACACCGTTTCCCGCTCCCCTCTCTCTTTCTTAAACGCACAGAGTCCCCCCCTCACTCCTCTCTCTCTCTCTCTCTCTCTCTCTCTCTCTCTCTCTCTCTCTCTCTTACATACACAGTTTCCCTCTCGCTCTCTCTTCCTCTCTCTCTCATACTGTTTCCCGTGAACTCTCTCTCTCTCTTTCTCTCTCACACTGTTTCCCGCCCTCTCTCTCTCTCTCTCTCTCTCTTAGACGTACAGAGTTTCAACCCTCTCTCTCTCTCTCTCTCTCTCTCTCTCTCTCTCTCTCTCTCTCTCTCTCTCTCTTACACACAGTTTACTTCTCTCCCCCTCACGGGTGTCTGTTTACAAGGTTTGATTAATCGTGTTATCTTATACTCGTTTGCGCGTGCGCAAATGTAAGTGATAATATATATATATATATATATATATATATATATATAAGTGTAAGGCTTCTTTGCCCGCATCTATGCGTAGTCAGCAAAAATAAATATACAGCACTTCGGATCTGTCTAACGTTTTAAGGATTAATCCCGAATCTCACGCCGTTATGCAAGATTCTAGAAGCGAATAGTAATCGATTGGACACCCCACGTGACCAAAATGTCACGTGGGATCGGTTTAGTTTGAGGTGCTCCACAGGAAGCAAGTATCCCACGGGCGGGGAGGGTTTTTTTTGTTTTTCTTTTTTTCAAATTGCTTATATCCATCGGCATTCCAATTCGGAAGCGCCTCTGCACCTGGAAAAAAAAAAAAAAAGACTTTACATTTACGCGAGAGGGCACGTGCTGCCTGGGGGAAGATGCTCTGGAGCTGAGTTGTTTATTATTTCTCACCCTCTCTCATCCTCCCCGCCCCCGCCGTAAATCAAAACGGAAGTAAAGGAATATCAATCGCTTGAAAGTAAAAAAATAAAAATAAAAAAATATTATGGAGCAAATATGGCCTCCCCAAAGAAACCGCCATAATGATGCTCTACCAAAACACTAAAGTAATGGTACACTCAGCTGATGGCGACACGGATTTCTAAAAGCACATGGGCACGCTTATGTGGACCGTTCAACAATGACGTGCATTGACCAGCTCTATGTGCATACTGGATGCTGGAGTGTTGCATGTCATGGACAGCTCATCCACTAGGGTTCCGTCGTTAAGAATCACGGGTCGCCACCCACGGCTAACAAGTGGCCCCATGAGTGGGGGTGGGGGGTTACCTCTCTACAGAGGTGCAGTCGGTATTCTACAGCCTACAGAATCATTCAGATATGTAAAACACTGGCGCGAAATATCAACGCATATGTACTCTGACTCTACCGAATTTCCAACCGTGACGCGAGGAACGCTACTTTTTAAAACATAGTAAACACTGTCTTGTACAAACGCCATTATTAACGACTAGAAGCGGCTACCCAGCATCAACTGGGTAGAGGGGGGTAACAAAAGCCATAGTGTATTGATGTGTTTACTTGTGAGATTTACAAACGCTGGACATTTTTAAGAATAACTTAAATGCCATTTCTATGTATATTCTAATTTTTAAATATTTTTGAATATAGATAAAATCTCCATGAACTGGTGATATTCAATTTTATATATATTTACTTTGTCGTTAATTGTTTTATTTTTGTAGTTTCACATATACATACATACATACATACATACACACACAACTATCCTTTACATATGTACTAGAAGCGGCTACCCAGAGACACATGGGTAGAGGGGGAACCCCTACGTATTGATTTGGTTACTTTTGATATTTATAAATGCTGGACATTTTTAAATAGAATTTCAATGCTATTTATATGTATATTTTTTTAACAATCTTCGAATATAAATCAGATCTTCATAATTTTTGCACAAAAAAGCAGGAACTGGTAATATTCAATGTGTACATATATTTACTTTGACGTTAATTGTATTATTTTCGTAATTTCATCCGGACATACAAACATACAAACATAGATATATACATACATACATGCACACCAACTGCCCTTTATATAAGTACTAGAACCGGCTACCCAGCATCGAATGGGTTATGGGGGGACTTAGTCTTGCGGATCCATTACTACTGAATCACTAGTTACAAACTTGCAGTATGCCCCATTAAAATCCCTACGTATATATATATATATATATATATATATATATATATATATATATATATATATATATTGTGTGTGTGTGTGTGTGTTGTGTGTTGTGTGTGTCGTCTGTGATATATATATACATATATATGTGTGTGTGTGTGTGTTTCACTCTTCTCTCTCTCTCTCTCTCTCTCTATATATATATATATATATATATATATATATATATATATATATATATATATATCCGTAAAAAATAACAGATTTTTACGGATATAATATTGCTTTGTGACTGAGAATACGAGCACACATTGAGCTTTGCAAACTACAACATTAAAAAAAAAAAATAATACGTCGTAAGGAAGATTTCTTGACCTGATGTTTGGATTATATATATATATATATATATATATATATATATATATATATATATATATATAGAGAGAGAGAGAGAGAGAGAGAGAGAGAGAGAGAGAGAGATAAGCAACGCAAGTGAAGACAACAAAAAAGACATGTTAAAAAATGGCGTCCGCGTATCTACAATGTTATTATTAATGCTAACTAATGTTGAAAATCACTTTCAAATTGACCTATGGACATTTGGGTCGGATATGTGAATGTTATTCTCCATGGGGGATGCAATGGCACCGGAATTCTTAGTGGGAAAACAACAGGACGGTAGAGACAATGTGATGATTGGAGGAACTATCTTTTGAGACGGCTGGATGCAGTCACTCATATGGAAGGTACTCTGACGTATACCACTTACCTCAATATCATTGCAGAAAATTAATTCGTATCTTCGAGGTCGGTCGTCAATTAATACGTTCCAGTTATTAATACTATCCAATTATTATTGGGATCCAATGTTATATATTCATACGATCCAATTAATGGGATTCAGTGACATATAGTAACCTCATCCAATTACAATCTATAAAATAAATTTTGTTCCTAGATAATATGTGTTATTACTTAATTGTTTATGTGAAGAAATGTTGAATAAACACCGGATGTTTCAATGGATGGAAAATTTATTAGTCGTAGTGTCGATGTTTGAACATTTCGGTTTATAAGAAACCTTCTTCAGGACCATTTAGTAACTAGACAAGGAGAAAAAGATTTATGTAGTTAAAAAGATGGTGGATGTTTTGAATGCGTTGAGTTTGGAAAATGTGAAGAAAAGGTTCGTTTATTGTTTATGTTGTAAAAGTATAGAAAATGGCCATTATTCCCTTCAAACTTTGCTTTTCTGCCTTGGATAACACTATGTAAGACAAATTTTGTTTCTGGATAGTATGTGCTATTTCTTAATTGCTTATATTGTAAAAGTATAGAAAATGGCCATTATTCCCTTCAAATTTTGCTTTTCTGCCCTGGATAACACTATGTAAGACAAATTTTATTCCTGGATAGTATGTGCTATTTCTTAATTGCTTATATTGTAAAAGTATAGAAAATGGCCATTATTCCCTTTAAACTTTGCTTTTCTGCCCTGGATAACACTATGTAAGAGAAATCTTGTTCATTGATATTAGATATAATTTCGTAACTAGCAGGATATACAACAGTATGATAATTCAATTATACTATCCTTGATATGTTTACTTAAGAGCTATTGCTAAATACTTCAATATGTGAAAAGTATGATAATCTTGATTTAACTCTCTCTCTCTCTCTCTCTCTCTTCTTTTTTCCTTCTTTTCATCTTGTCATTATGTTCGATTGAAACAGATTAGCATTATCACTTCCACACACTCACCCCCTTTCTCTATCTTTCCATTACTCTCTTTCTTTCTTTCTTTGTTATATTTTTTCTGTGTAGAATGTCCTTTTTCTTCTCTTTCTTTACAATAAAAAAGAAAGGTCCATTATTTTGCTGAGTTGACAACACTCATAAGAAATAAGAATTCGGTGGATAAACAATATCAGATAATCAGGATTTAGATTCATGTATTTCATCTTGGAAGATTTGGACGGTTTCATTTTTAACCAGAGAATGTTGCAAGATGATAACGGTCGGAAGATAAAGGAACACGAGTATTAATATATAGATATCCGTTAGTTTGTTACATAATTTATAATCAGTCATAAATATAAGTTATAAATTAACGCACCTGTAGTTGGAATATTTAAATTATATTTAAAATAACGGGGTCCATGA
>CM042157.1:41376460-41378960 GCA_023376005.1 Doryteuthis pealeii | reverse complement strand
TTCAAATTAATATTTGAAAAAAAAATGAATAAAAGTAATCAAATTAATGTAAAACGATAAATAATCTTTAAAAAATAACATTAATTAAAGCGTAGCCGATCGGATGTCAAATTATTATAGTATACTATACTATAAATTTGATAATAATTTGATAAATAATATACTATACTAAGTATAGTATATTATTTTTTAAATCAAAAAAGTACACTGACTTGAAAACATTAAGAAAAGAAAATTAAATTTAAAAAAAATGAAACACTGTTTTTAAAAAGAATTTTTGAATGTGAATAAAAGTTATATATCAAATTACAGTTTCCAGTTTTGGCACAAATACAGAATAGCACGCAATAGATATCATTAGAATTGTATTTCATGATAAATAACATTAGATTACGGAACTCCCGAAGGCACACAATTTTATTTGTATTTCTAATATTAAAATAAATAATTAACGCGATTATGAAAAAAAAAAAAGTTTTGTTTACAATTGACGAGCGACGGAAAATTGACCTTACATACTTACTCGAGTGTCTCAAAGTTTTCAGGTATTTCCGTGAAATGTATTAGGTGTCGAAAATTATTTTTCCTCTTTCGGAAAAAATACCGACCATTGAACTTAATGACTTCGTTAAAGAAATGGTTAGGGAAAAAATGAAATTACGAAGCGGTCTCGCTTGATAGTAAAACAAGAATTTTATTACAAATATTCCACAAAGGAGGCAAAAATGAAATATATACAATACAAATTAGGATTGCATAGAATTCCCCATGCACAGTCGCTAAATAGACAAATTAGGCGCCAGGTAACAAAAATACAAATACAATAAAATAAATTAAATACAAATGTGTATAAAGAGGGTTACACTTACGGTAACAGAACGGGCGATTAATCACAGAAACTAACCCTTTCAAAAATGTTGACCTCTCACGCAGGAGAGGTCAAAAATAGTTCACGCAAAAGAGTCTTTCAAATGTCTCTTGCTCCTTTTCGCCAAGAACAAGACTCGTGGTTGAGAATTACTTTAACAGAAAGATAAACCTTCTTTCTGTTTTAGTTGTACCTTCTCGTCAAAGAACTAGGCTCCTGGATGAAGATTACTCTAACTGAAAGATAAACCTTCTTTCGGTATTCTCGTTTTTATCGCCAAAAACGAGGCTCCTTGTTGAAAACTATGGCTGGCTCTTCTGCGTGGTACCTCTCACTTTCCTCGCGTTGCTGTCCGTTATTCTTCAAAGGGATGGGCTTCCAACAACAAAGTTTCTTCCGTGGTCATAAGAATATGTGAGAAAGGACCGCGACCTTTTTCGCCAAAGAAAAATGAAGGACCTCCGTCTTAGCCTTTTTTAGAAATTCTGTAGGGTTGCAACAGCAATAAGCCACCTTTTCTTAATTAAGGTCTTCTCTCGAACCGGCCAATGTCCGTATTCAAGCAGCTTAGAGGTGCGTCACTCAGTGCTATGACAGGACAATCTGCTAGTTGCGTCCTCACCCTCGATTCTCATTTCCAAAAATGCAGATTTTAGAGCACACGTGACTGATTCCAGCCCCGGTGCCAGACACAGACCCCCCCTTTTTTTCCATTTGTTTCGTAGAAAATACGAAACAAGAGACACAGAAAGGCGGATAAAAAAATAGGCATTTAAATGCAATACAAAAATTTCTTGGATAAAAATTGCGCACAATTCTGCATTAGTACCATGATTTTATTTGTATTTCTAATATTAAGATAAAATAAATTAACGCGATTATGAAAAATTAAAAAAAGGCTTTGTTTACAATTGACGAACGACGGAAATTAATTTTAAAAAGTTGAGTTATCGTTACCTGTTTTCGTTTGATTTGTTATTTAATTCGATGTAAAATAATTCAATGTATGAAAAGACATACTAATTACATATTTAGAAAGATTTTTTTCTAACCAAATGAATATTTCTAAGATAGGAACAGAAATATGCGATAGAAAAGATTTGATTTTATGTTAAAATTTAGTATGAAAATGTTTTACTACGAATTCAAGGCTGATTGAAGCTAAATATTTTTTTTTAACTCGCTGTGAAAAATAATTCAATCGATAAAAACTCAATCAAATTCATATTTAGAAAGATTCTTTTATTTTCTTTCTAGCCATATAAATATTTCAAAGAAGATTGAACCGTAAATAGGCGAGAAAAAAAGAATTTGATTTTTCGTTAAAATTTAGTCTGAAAAGAAATCATACTTATCAGCTGTCTGGAGCAATTTCTTTTTTTTAGCTCACTGTAAAAATAATTCCAATACATAAAAACGCATACAAATTACATATTTAGAAAGATTATTTTATTTTATTTCCACCCTATAAATATTTTTAAGATTGGACTAAAACTAGGTGATAAATTCCGAGCTGAACGGCTTAGACTGAAAAATTAATTCACTAAAATCAAACTACGCTGCTGATATCACTGTAACAAAAGCAGGCAGAGACAATATTTTATTATCAGCAGGGGCTGGTATAGCGGACAG
>CM042157.1:41321460-41371460 GCA_023376005.1 Doryteuthis pealeii | reverse complement strand
GTGATGAAGATGAGATATTGACTCTGTGCAGAGTAAATCTAAAAAGTGGGTGTTATATACCCTACCTATGAACATTAATATGTATGTCCCTATCCTCATAAATACAGGGGTATCATGCTGACTGAGTAGTCTTATACCAATAGCTGTAGTTTACCTTCTTCACGCCGCTGGCAAGTATTGGATTTTGTTAATGTTATAAAGATTCCATTTCATTTCCAACCTCCGTTTGGTTATTTCTCATTTCGTCACCTTTGTTAGATTACAACAGATATATATATTTAAAAATACTCACTTAAAGGCAGCTAAACTCTTCCTAATCAAACCCACTCTTAAGAAAGTCTAGAAAGGAACAAGTCATTGTGTCTCGGTTATGCATTGGTCACACAAGACCTATGCATTTCTTTATACTCGACAAGAATAACAACCACAGTGTGAAACATGTCTAACACCTTTGACTGTGAAACACTTATTCATAGAATGTGGGAATTTTGCTCCCATCAGAAACCATTTTTTTAATGCAAACAATATGAAATATCTATTTGAAAAAGTCAACATAGAAGATATTCTGTCCTTTTTTAGGGAAATAAAATTATACCATAGAATATAAACATAAACTTGATCAATACCATACAAAACTAATCCCTTAACCTGATCCCCAATAAAACTGTTAACTACAAAAGCGTAAATATAGATATACAACATATATTATTTCCTAAGCAGTTGGTGTGTATCTATGTATGTATGTCCGGATGAAACTACTACTATTTAAAAATTAAAATATATATAAAAATAAAAATATATATAAAAATAAAAATATATATAAAAATAGGATTGAATTTCAATGCTATTTCTATATATATATTATAATTTTTAAATTAAGATAATAATAATGAGATAATTTTTAAATTAAGATATTTTTTATTTAAAAACGTCCAGCATTTAGAAATCAATACATCAGGGTTTTTTTACACCCCCTACCTAGTTGATGCTGGGTAGCCATTTCTATTACATATACAAAGGGCAATTGGTGTGTATATATGTATATAAGTATGTATGCACTCCTTCATACTCAAACAAGAACAAAAAACACAGTGTGAAACATGTTGCACTGTTAAACACTTATTCATAGAATGTGGGATTTTTGTTCCCATCAGAAACCATTTTTTTTAATGCAAACAATATGAAATATCTATTTGAAAAATCAACATAGAAGACATTCTATTCTTTTTGAGGGAAATAAAATTATACCATGGAATATAAACATGAATCTGATCAATGCCATACAAAACTAATACCTTAACATGATCCCCAATGATGCTAACACATCGTTAAAACCGTTAACTACAAAAGTGTAAATATAGATACATAACATATTATTTCCTAACCTCTTGACATGAAATAATCCCAGACGAGTTGATATGCCGTTAAAATCCACCAACCAACAATAATGGCAGCCTTCAGCGAGAATATCCTACTAAAAATGATATCCTAATTGATTGCTAATCAATAACATGTGCTCTATAATTAGCAAACCCCACTCTAATTGGATCAGAAACGTAAACATTATTCTCTGTGTTAACGCTATTGTCCTTGTAGCGATTGCCTGTCCCTGTTTGGTCTGGAAGAGTTATCTTCCCTCGTTTCAGGGTTTTTGACCGCTAGGCGTTCCTGACTATTTAATCAGGAAAGTGGGGAGTAAGAATTCTCTTTTCACCGGGACAGCAAACAGGACACATGGGTTAGACACTTGCGTCTATACCTTTTATGGAGGGGGGGGCTTTGCCCCTCAGCCTAAGTATGTGACATTCTTTCATGTACCCTGGATCACTTCTTTAGGACGAAAGCCTACCTCCTACTTCCTTTATAATACATTTATGTATCTCCTTTATACACCCATTATGTGTCCATTATGTATCTCTTTTGTGTATATACCTTTTAATGTGTATATGTATTCCTGTTTAAATGTATTTCTGTGCTCACTATTAAAGTCTATGTTTGTTACACCTCATAACTTCTTTGTCGGAATATTACTTGTACTTATATGTTACCCACGTGAAAGGTCACAAAGCCTTCCAACTAATAAATATATTTAAACCTAACACCCTAACAAAGATCTCTCTACAATGTGCTATTTTTGCTGTATCTTCTTATTATAATGGAGATTGTATGTTTGTTTGTATCCGAAACTATATCACTACTCAAGTTACAATTCCCATAGTTATTTACGTCACATTCTCCATGATTTTATTTTTTATTTCAACCATAATTATTAATAAAATTATTTTACATTATTAATACTGTTGGCAATATCTGCATATTAATAACATGCAATTGTATTATATATATTCAACAAAATAGCGGTTTACTGTGTGAACGGGGAGGCTAATTTGTATATTGATATTAAAATTTGATTTTAATGAATATGTTCTTAGTATTATTGATTTTTAATTCTTTGGTTTTATCTTAATGGATATAAGCAAAAATCTCGGAGACAAAAACTTAAAAGAAATCCATTAAAAAGAAGAAATAATTGTTATTGTATTTCTTTACTTCCTAATTTACTTAATAGTTAAATTAGGAAAATTTAGCAATGAAAGACGGAAGTGATGGAAAATGATGGAAGAGTAATTTTCAATTGTTCTATTTTTTATTATACCCCCCTCTGTTTAAAATCCTTTTATCTGCATTCTTATTTAGTTTTATTAGTGCTTCTAATTTAATATATATTCTATTACATCAAAACTTAAATAACTGCATCCGGAGGGTGCATATATTTGCTAGTTACTGTAACATATATGGGAGTAAAATGAGGAAATCAATCCGACAGTATATGGATGAATATTTATTCTTGATGATAATGTCGACGCTATAACGTTTCGTTTGTTGCAACCTTCTTCAGGACATGGTCCCAGAAGAAGTCCAGTCTGTCCTACCCATAGCTGGAGAGAGAACAATTGGCCGTATTTCTTTTCCAGTGGTATGTGAGTACTCGACGTGACTAGCCGATTGATCGGAGGGGGGTCCTCTGACCGCCCATCTAGCCCAAGGGTCAAATATTAAGTGTTATGACAAGACACGGAAAAAATCTAAGCTGTGCTTTGTCTTGCACTCAGACCTCAAATAGTTTAGACGAGCTGCTGTTACTACATGATTACAATACTTGAAAGATGTCACTGCCTAGCATTGAGAGTTTAATCCTTAGATTACGTCTTCGCTGGTTGGTCATCTAGTTCCGCATGAATGATTGCCGGATCCCAAAACAACTATTTTAGGGGAAATCTCAACTGGCAAACGTCGTCAGTGCAAACCCAAATTGAGATTTAAGGACTGCCTCAAGGATACCCTAAAGAACACTACTATTGCTGTGGAAGACTGGGAGAAGCTAGCTTGTAATAGACCTGGCTGGAGAGCCAGCATCTACCTGTCTGTGGAAGAATTTGAGTCCAACTGAATTAAACACCAAAAATTGAAGCGGGCTATTAGAAAAGGTAATTTTCAATCCAGCAACATTCAAAGTGGAGAAGTTCCAACATGTAGTTTATGTTGAAGAGTATGTCTCTCCAAGGTTGGCCTGGTGAGTCATCTGAGAAAACACAAGGATTAGAGTGTCAAATGCTACTGGCACCTAACTATGATGAAAACAAAAACAGGAAATGGTCTTACTCGAACACGAATTGACAGCCATTATATTATACCCATCTAAATAGTGATCAGGCTCATCATTGCTCAACTTCAGTGATGTAGCGGGACTTGACCTCAGAGTCAGGTGATATGAAATTGTAGTGTTGCCGACCTGGCGGTTGTATGCTGATTGCTAAGCTGTATTGAATTTAAACATTGTCAACAAATTCTGGTTGAATTGACGTCAAACGATCAGTTTCGTGACATCTGGTTGATTAATTTTTCAAAAGTTTCGCGTCATCGAAGAAAGCTTTTTACTTTTGATGAAAATGACGAGTATGTGTGTGTGAGTGGGGGGGGGGTGCACGCGCGTGTGTGTGTGTGTGTGTGTGTGTGTGTGTGTGTGTGTGCGTGCTAATAAACATAATCGAGAATTAAATAAAAAGATTTGCATGAAGAGAATAAAAGAATAAAAGAATACAAGAATTCAAGAATACTAGAATCAGATAAATAAATAAAAATCTATTTTTCGATTGGATTAGACGCTCTTTGTTGAACTGTGAAGAATAGAATTGTTCGTAGTTGGATTTGACTCTGAAGAAGAGAGTGGATAGGTGAGAGAGACACGAGAGGGGGGTGAGGATAGGGTAAAATGGCACAGAGAGAGAATTTGAAAAAAGAGGGTGGAAAAATAATTCGACTTTGATTCTGGAGAGAGAGAGAGAGAGAGAGAGAGAGAGAGAGAGAGAGAGAGACATATATATATATATATGGAAGCTCGTGTTCTAATGGTTAGAGTCGTAGGAAATGGACTCGTCGACCCGAGTTCAATTCCTAGATGAAGCTGTTTGCATTTCACATGGCGCTAATACCCTTGGGAAAGGTATTAATCCAATCTCCCCATCCAGCTTTGGGTAAATAGCAGTGTTAAAAACCATGGCTAGGCAACCATCTTAGGAGAAGGAAAACTCTGAATTCAAACCTGTTAAACTCCGCTTAAGAAATTGACCTTGTGTCGCATCCTGCACGTGTGTGTGGGGTAATATATATATATATATATATATATATATATATATATATAGTGAGAGAAAGAGAATGAGAAGTATATATGTATATATGTATATATATATATAAAGAAAGAGAGAGAGACAAGGACAGAGACAGAGAGAGAGACAGAGAGACAGAGAGAAAGACAGAGAGAGAAAAGAAAGAGAGAGAAGGAAGGAAATAGTATAAAATGGTGCAGAATAGAGAATGAAAAAAGGATGAAAAAATAAAAATTCGACTTTGATTCTGGAGACAGAAACAGAGAATGAAATAATATAAAAATGCCGCAGACTCAGATTGCAAAAAAAAAAAAGATGGAAAAATAAAGATGCGAGAAGAGAGTGAGAGACAGAGACAGAGAGGGGGGGGATAGAAAAAGAAAAG
Organism: Doryteuthis pealeii; assembly: GCA_023376005.1. Classification (NCBI taxonomy): domain Eukaryota; kingdom Metazoa; phylum Mollusca; class Cephalopoda; order Myopsida; family Loliginidae; genus Doryteuthis; species Doryteuthis pealeii. The sequence continues at coordinate 41,366,408 of CM042157.1, read as the reverse complement.
AAGGAAATAGTATAAATTAGCGCAGACAGAGAATTTAAAAAAACAAAGGATGGAAAAAGAAAGATTCGGCTTTCATTCTGGAGGGAGAGAGGGAGACAGAGAGAGACAGGCTGACTGACTGACAGACAGACAGAAAGAGGAGGAGAGGGGTCAGGGGGAGGGAGAGAGAAAAAGAGGAGGAAATAGTATAAAATGGCACAGAGAATGAAAATGAATATGGAAAACGAAAGATTCAGCTATGATTCTGGAGAGAGAGAGAGAGAGAGAGAGAGAGAGAGAGAGAGAGAGAGAGAGAGAGAGAGAGAGAGGCGTGGATGGGAGATACAGAAATAGCATAAAATGACGCAGACAGAGAATGAAAACAATGGACGGAAAAATGAACATTCGGCTTTCATTCTAGAGAAACATTAAGAGAGACAGAGGCATACAGAAATAGATAGATAGATAGATCGATAGATCATAGTAAGTGAGTTCAAACTCCAGTTTCACTATTACGTTCACTTGGGATATGTATGAACCTGTTGATCCCCTAAGTTAAATAGTATCCTACTGGGCTTTTTTTTCAATAGGAATGGTTTGGGCATTAAATAACCCATAAATTAAACAAAGAAACCAAACTATAATCAATCGTTAGTTAATTAAAATTGACTATAAAATTAATTTGATTTCTAAGAAAATAAAAAAAAGATGAATTTGAAATTGAAAATTAACTATTCGCTAAATAATCTGGTCTATTTATTTGGCGGGTAGTGTATTTTTTTTTTTAAGAATTAAACCATTGTACTCAAAACGGAAGTAATGTATCTAACTGAGGTCAATTAAGTTTGATTGACATAATAAAATATAATCTCTTAGGTTAATTGAGAGTTAGGATTTCATTGGAGGATTTTAAAGTCAGCTGTATCCGAATTCTAGAAGTTAGAAATTAAATTTTAACTTTGAGTTAGTTAGACACTGAAGTTCACAGAGCAGTATAGTATGAGTGTATTTCCCATTAATGTTCCAAGGTTAGTTCTCAGTTTCATACGACCGGTAAGAAGAAAGAAACCAGAAGTGAATAAAATAATGCGTTATATAGCCGTGGTGTAGTGTTTAGAGTCGTAGGAACCCGAGTTCAAATCCTGGACGGGGCTGTTTGCATTTTACATGACGTTAATACTCTTAGGAAATGTATGAATCCAACTACTCCCCCTCTCTCTCTCTTCTCTCTCTCTCTCTCTCTCTCTCTCTCTCTCTCTCTCTCTCTCCAGCTATAAGTAAATAATAGGGTAGACTGGGCTCTTTAACCTTGGCTAGGTAACCAGTCTAGGAGAAGGAAAACTCTGAATTCAAAACTGTTAAATTCCGCTTAATAAATTGACCTTGTGTCGCATCCTGCTCGTGAGTAGGGGTTGGTAAATATAGATAGCTGTTTCTTTACATAGACGGTATGGGAGTTGCTCAAAAATGCTATGTGCGATCTAAAACAAATCGTGGAACTAACACCTCACAAGGAAGCAGCTGTACGGCCACTTGCCCCTATTACGAAGACCATCAGAGTAAGACAAACAAGACATACTGGGCACTACTGAAGAAGCAAGGACGAACTCATAAGCGATGATCTCCCATGGAAACTAGCACATGGGCACCCCAGTGTGGATCTACATTAACCAGCTCTGTGCGAATACTGGATGCAGCGCAGAGGACCTCCCGAGGGAAATGAATGATAGGGCCGATTGGCGAGATATTGTCATGGATATCCGTGCGGCATGATGATGATGATGATGATGATGATATAGTATATGCGTGGCGTATACCATACTTAATCTTATAATCATGCATTGTACTTATCGTTTCTGTAGTCGACGTATTTCTTCTTACTGTAGCTTCTTCTGTTTCTGAGTAGCAGATTTTCTTACTTACTTGGTCTGGTGTCTAGCTGTCTAACGGTAAATGCTCTTCCATCTGACTGGTCTTTTTCTTCATCGCTAGGTGGCTAATTAGAAACTGATTAGACTAACTTCCACGCTTGTATGCAACAGGAAGAACGGGGTCAACACTAGGTTACGAGATGTCTGTCAAAATCTACAACTGTTTAGATTTGAATTCAAATAATTTTCTTTACGCTAATTGTGCATAATTTATAGTACACTCATCAATTATGCAACAGATGTATGTACACACAAAAGGGTATTCGTTATTATTCTTTCCCAGCGAAGAAGATGGGTGAAAGAGAAGGATCAACCATTGTCCGTGAATGAAGATAGAACAAAGAACATGAAAAGGAGAACCGGCTCTATAGTACAAGATTCGTTCCAAAACTTGTTCTTTAAATATTTCTTTGTTTATACACGGCCCACTAATATATACGGCCCCACATGTAACATAGGAAGACAGGCCGATTCGTTTTATAGTTAATTCATGTCTGTTTCAAAAAATGTTAAAACTCTACAAAAATACACCAACTGTTGTCTTTTTTTTTTTTCAGAAATGTAATGATAAAAGATTGTAAACAAACTAACAAAAATGATTATAAAAAAAAATGCAGTTATACAAAACAAACACGAGTAAAAAAGATAAATAAAATAAAAAATACTTAGCTACAATTTCTCTAGGATTTCAGGTTATATATATAAAAAAAAACAAACCTTTTCAATGTGAAATGTGTTCCCTGGTCATGGTAGGCAATAGTGATGATACTACAGAGAAGCTGTATTTCACGAGGAGGACTTAAAATTTTGCACCGAATGAAGTTCGAAAACATACGGTAAAATGTTTTTTTTTTTTTTTTTTTTTAATATACGATCAATTTTTTGTAACTATTTTTCTTATTTTGTTTACAATCTTCTATTATTACATTTCTGAAGAAAAATAGATTGTGTACTTTTGCAGAGTTTAACATTTTTTTAAACAGACATAAATTGACTATAAAACGAACCGGCCAGTTAAAATTCTGCCTGCTTATGTTACATGTGGGACCGTATATATTAGTGGGCCGTGGTTTATATCTTTACTTTAAAATAATATTCTAAAAATAAGTAAAGCGAGAATTATTCCAAGTTGCTGCCGTATCAGTGCTACTGCATGGCTGCACTAATCGAACTTTAACGAAACGAAAAAAAATAGTTTGATGGAAACTACACAAGGATGCTGTGTGCTGTCCTGGAAAAATCCTGGAAGCAGCACCCCACAAAAACAGATATACAGTCACTTACATCATATAACACAGAACATCCAAGTAGGACAAACAAGACAATGGACACTGCTGAAATAAGTAAGGACGAACTCGTAAGTGACGTTTTTTGGACAACTACACATGGAGACATAAGAGAAGATCGACCAACAATGATTTACATTGATCAGCTCTGTGCGGAGACTGTATGTCGTTAGAAAAACTTGTCAGGATTAAAACTGATACATCTTTTTACTTCAAGGACCAACAGATCGACAGACAAGAATTAAAACTGAAACTACATCTTTCTACTTCAAGATCAACAGACAAGAATTAAACTGATACTACATTTTCTACTTTAAGGATCAACAGACAAGAATTAAAATGATACTACATCTTTCTACTTCAAGGATCAACAGACAAGAATTAAAACTGATACTACATCTTTCTACTTCAAGGATCAACAGACAAGAATTAAAACTGATACTACATCTTTCTACTTCAAGGATCAACAGACAAGAAATAAAACTGATACTACATCTTTCTACTTCAAGGATCAACAGACAAGAATTAAAACTGATACTACACTTCAAGGACTTAAAACTGATACTTTTCTACTTCAAGATCAACAGACAAGAATAAAACTGATACTACATCTTTCTACTTTAAGGATCAACAGACAAGAATTAAAACTACATTTTCTACTTCAAGGACTTCACTTCAAGGAGACAAGAATTAAACTGATACTACATCTTTCTACTTCAACAGACAAGAATTAAAACTGATACTACTCTTTCTACTTCAAGGATCAACAGACAAGAATTAAAACTGATACTACATCTTTCTACTTCAAGGATCAACAGACAAGAATTAAAACTGATACTACATCTTTCTACTTCAAGGATCAACAGACAAGAATTAAAACTGATACTACATCTTTCTACTTGAAGGAATAAATCAACCTTTATGCCACAAGTAATAGCCAGTGTGAAACTGTATTTAATACAACACCAGAATTAAGCGCCTAAAATGGCGACTAGAATCGTAACATTTTTACCTAAGCCATAAGCCTGATCATCAGCATTAATGTAAAATACGCCATTTTCAATCCTCCATCAAGTATCCCCTCCCCACCCGCAACATATAAACAAATAAACTCTTAAACATTCGCACCCCCTCCCCCGAGTTTTAGCAACATTTATTTACACATAAAGATTACGTGGGTAAAATCGTGGGTAAACGTTGAATCTGTCAAAGGTGATTATGAGGGTAACAGCTATTTTTTCTCCTGTCGTTTCCTGGAATGGCAAAGTAGTTAAATGCATTTGCATTGGCCAAATGTTTATTGACCCAATCTTTTCTGTTATGAAATCCAACCGATTTTGTAAACATCATTTAGTGGAATGGTAGCCAAGGTATTCCAAGGTCAGTTGTAGAGAGATAACACTAACGTAAATAAAAATGGTTTTAAACGTTAATTTCCTTCAAAATACTAGTGTGTTCAGAAAGTATCAAGACTGGTGCTGTATTTACCAACACAGAAATTAACAATGAAAATAAACATTAATTTTCTTCAAAATACAAGATGTGTTCAGAAAGTATCAAGACTGGTGCTGTATTTACCAACACAGAAATTAACAATGAAAATAAACATTAATTTTCTTCAAAATACAAGATGTGTTCAGAAAGTATCAAGACTGGTGCTGTATTTACCAACACAGGAATTAACCATGAAAAAAAAAGGTAATTTCTTTCAAAATACTAGGCATGTTCAAAAAGTATCAAGACTGGTGCTGTATATATCAACACAGAAATTAAAAATTTAAAAAAAAAACATTAATTTCTTTTAAAATACGAGGTGCGTTCAGAAAGTATTAAGACTGAAGCTATATTTAACAAGACAGAAATAAAATGTTAATTTTATTTTAAATATCAGTTGTGTTTATAAAGAATGAGATTGAAGCTGTATTTACCAAGTCAGAAATTATCAATGAATAAAACGTTCATTTTATTAAGAAATATCTTCTGTTATATCAAAAAATATCAAGACTAAAGCTGTATTTACCAAGACGGAACTGAACAATGAAGGAAACGTTAATTATATTCAAAATATCAGTTGGGTTTAAAATGTATCAAGACAGATGCTGTATTTACCAAGACAGAAATGAACAATGAACGAAACGTTAATTTTCTTCAAAATATCTGCTGTGCTAAAAAGATATAAAAACTGATGCTTTTTTTTACCAAGACAGAAATGAACAATGCATGAAACGTTGATTCTAATCTAAATATCAGTTGTGTTAAGAATATCAAGACTGGAGATGTATTTGCCTACACAGAAATGAACAATGAATGTAAAGTTAATTTTATTCAAAATATCAGTCGTGTCAAAAAGAAGTATCAACATACAAACTGTATTTACCAAGACAAAAATGAACTATGAAACGTTAATTTCATTCAAAATATCAGTTGTGTTTAAAATCTATCGACGCAGATGCTGTATTTACCAAGACAGAAATGGACAATGAATGGAACTTTAATTTTGTTCAAAATATGTTGTATCAAACAATAGAGAAACTGAAGCTGTATTTACCAAGTAAGAAATGAACAAGGAATAAAACGTTAATTTTAATCTAAATATCAGTCGTGTTAAAAATATCAAGACTGGGGGTGTATTTACCAAGATGGAAATGAACAATGAACGAAACGTTAATTTTATTCAACATATCAGTTGTGTTAAAATAGTATCAAAACTGAATGTAGTCTTATCACTGGGATGATTACATTCATTTTGCGATTAGTTACTTTGTCAATACTTTCTGCACCCACGCTGTTTTTTTTTAATAATTCATGTCCATAGTGCTAGAGGGAATGGAACAGTTTTCTATGGCCTATTTGGACGACATATACGTATTTTCATAAGTAATCATTTTCAAAGCCTACAGGGCAACATTTGATGAGTTAAGAAAGCCCGAGCTCAGTGTAAAGTTACCTAAGTGTCAGTTCATTATGAGAGACACCAGATACTTAGGATTCGACATTGTTGGGATTACATCTCTCGACTACTAAAGGACATGGGAGTTAATAACCTTCCGTGTCTGTCAACCGGTGGCGTGGCCAGCAGTATTATAAAAGAAGAAGCGGCAAAGTCAAAACTCTTTTTCACTCTTTCGGCATCGAGAGAAGTAACAACGCACCAGTTGTGTTCCAGCAACATTGTGTCAGATAAACACAATAACATGCTTAACATATGAGTCTTTACACTTTCATTTTCTACCTGCTACATATCAAGGACTCAACACTTTCTCTACTAAAGACTCTTCCGCCCTGTCGGCTGGGGCGTTAGAATGCACCGACTGCACTTCTGCAGAGGGGTAAGACTCCCCCCAATGGGACCACCTGTTGGCCGTGGTTGGCGACCCGTGATGCTTAAGGATAGAGCCCAGGTGAATGAGCAGTTCATGACGTGCAATACTCCACTTTGGCCCTATCTTGGGCTAGACGGCGGTCGGAGAGGCCCCATCCGATCAATCGGCTGGTCACGTCAAGCCCTAGCACCTATATGATTTTCCCAACCCTATTGCCCTTATGTCAAGCCCCAAACCCCTTTTATCATATGGGTGCTAGAAGGCGGTGGCTGCGGGTCTACATGTCCTGGGAATGACGTTAAACTCTATCTGATGGTGAGGTTCCAGTTCTGGACGTTTGGGGAATGTGGAGCACCCCTTCATCATCATTGCTCCCTGGTCCACTTTGACCCGTAGTGGTAGTACCTGTTAGGGTCCCATCTATGGGTTAAATAGAAAAAATGTATTTATAAAAAAAATTGTATTATCCATTAAGAATTGATTTATTTCAAAACTTTATTGGCATTAAATGACCCACCGAGGTTGATATGCCGTAAAACAAAAAACAAACCAAACCAAAAACCTAAAGACTCTTCTCATATTGACATTTTTTCTCATACAACTCTGTATAATCTCTTCATTGCCATGTTTGTATTCTATGTTATCAAAGTTTGCACAGGTAATAAAATATTATAAAATATAAAATATCCTTATTATAACTTGAATCATTCTCATCGTTATTGACCTGATATCAAGCCAGATTAACACAATGGGAAATTCTTATGGGGCATCCAACGATGATCGAACTCGCTAGTCAGTAGTAATAGACCTGCGAGACTAGTATATATATATATATATATATATAATATATATATATATATATATATATAGTCATCCACAGACACGTTTTTCGACTTATCAAGTTTCTTCAGTGTGGCTAAACATTTGTAAGCTACCTACAAACCGGATTGAAATTCGATCGGTTCAGTATCAGTCAGACACCTTAACCGCTAGGTTATAGTCACATACAGAATGTGTAGGGGGTTTTAATTGCTTTTAATACACACATCCCTATCTATGTAAAGGTCGCCAAATAGTGCTCCATCCCTTATATAGCAGAACGTTGCGTATATATATATAATATATATATATATATATATATATATATATATATATATAGGATCCGACGATATGCTGTAGATAGAAGGAAAGTGGTCAAGAAATGATCAACTCAAAAACAAGTCACAGGGTGATACGTTTCGTCTGTATTCACAGCTGTGACTTGTTTTTGAGTTGATCATTTCTTGACCATTTCCTTCTATCTACAGCATATATATATATATATATATATATATATATATATATATATATATATATATATCTATTTGATCCAGATGCAAAAAAAAAAAAAACAATTTCGAGCTTGCTAGGATATGTAAGTATACATACGATTTTTAAAAAATTGTTTGTACAAGGTTATATGACGATTTCTTGTTTGTAAATAATTTTCTCGTAAAACTCTATACATATTATATAACTTTAGATATACATTAAAATAAAACAAACTGTTTTTTTTAAAATACTGTGGACCGTCACATGTTGTGTACTAACTTTCTGAGTATGTATACATAATATAGCATTGTTCTTTATTCTTATTTATTAATGAACTTCACTATAAACTAAATAACTTACTTACTTCCTGGAATTACAGTGACGTAGGTAGTGACGTAGTTTCGGTTACAGACAGATAGATCCCGAATCTGCATATAAATTAGATACTCATTGATAAACTTACGCAATTCCTGGGGTATTGTGACATAAGCATTGACGTAGTTTTGGTTACAGACAGACAGCTACCGAAATCTCCATTATAATAAGATTGAATCAGCCTTGTATATAAAGCACAATGCAAATCATATCTACCAAGTTTATTACAGAAGACATTTATTATTCGAACGATTACAAACATTTGTTACAATCTTCAGTATATCTTCTCACACGTCTACATAAAGTGTGCATACCTGTGCGTAATCACACGCATAGAAGATTTTGTTTGTTTTATTTTACGGCATATCAACCTCAGTGGGCCATTTAATGCCGACATAGTTTTGAAATAAATTCATTCTCAATGGATACTCAATTTTTTTTATAAACACATTGTTCTATTTAACCCATAGATAGTTGACACGCTGTAAATTGAACCAACCAACCAACCAACCAATAGACAATAGCGATGTACAAATGGAGAGTCCACAATTGCAATTCAGGGTATCATCTGGTTTGGTTTGGTTTGTGGCATATCAACCTCAGTGGGTTATTTAATGCCAAAAAAGTTTTGAAATAAATTCATTCTTAATGGATACTCAATTTTTTATTATAAACACATTTTTCTATTTAACCCATAGATGGGACCCTAACAGGTACTACCACTCCGGGTCAGAGTGGACCTGCGAGCAATGGTGATGACGAGCTGCTCCACTTTCCCCAAACCTCCAGAACTGGAACCTCACCATCAGATTGAGTTTAACGTCATTCCCAGGACATGAAGAAACCCAGCCACCGCCTTCTAGTACCTATATGATAAAAAATAGGTTGGGGTTTGCCATAAGGGCAATAGGGTTGGGGCAATCATATAGCTGCTAGGGCTTGACGTGATCAGTCGATTGATTGGAGGGGGTCACTCCGACCGCCCGTCTAGCCTAAGTAATGGTCAAAGTGGAGTGTTGCATGTCATGGACTCTCAGCCACGGCCAACAGGTGGACGGATTGGGGGAGTCTTACCCCTCTGCAGAGGTGCTGCTGGTGTATTTTAACACCCCACCGACAGGGTGACACTCATAGAAGAACCTAATAAGATAGAAAATAAATTCATAATACTTTTATTTATTTTTTATACAAAATCCTTATTGCATTTCATTATCAATATGGTGCCTGTTTAGCTCAGTCGATAGAGCAGCTGCCTTGGAATCGCAAGGTTCCTGGTTCAATACCGGACCACGCGAACTCAGCGGATGAGATTCACAGATTGAATAATCTGATTTGTGCCGTAAATTGGGAGCTAACAGTATGTGTGGCGCTTCACCTCAGCAAAAAAAAATCTCCCTGGTCTAGTGCTTGGGAAAAGAGGATGGACTCCGTCACTGTTCGGCTGATATCACGCTAACTTTTACTTATATATATATATATATATATATATATATATATATTATATATATTGCATAGCTCTTCTTAAAATGGAGAGAGCACTCCCTGTGGCCTAAATATGTTTATAACAGTAAAATTCCATTTCTAAAAAGTGGGTGGGTTGATGGCACGGCGGTAAGAACTTTGACATAACAAATCAGTCGGGTTTCGATCCCAGCCTAAAACAGTCTGCTCTTCACACTGATTAACCGTGAAACGCCGAAACAGAACTATGTGGATGACTGTATATATATATATAAGGAGGTGTAATGGTTAGAGTCGTAGGAAATGGTTAGAGTCGTAGGAAATGGACTCGTCAACCCGAGTTCAAATCCTGGACGAAGATGTTTGCATTTCACATAGCGCTAATACCCTTGGGAAAGGTATGAATCCAACTGTTCTCACTCCAGCAATGAGTAAATAGTAGGGCAGACTGGGCTCCTAGATTGGTTACCTAAACAGTCTAGGAGAAACTCTAAATTCAAATCTATTAAATACTGCTTAATAAATTGACCTTGTGTCGCATCCTGCTTGTGCAGACATATATTAAAACTCCCATTAAGATCTCATAAAAACTACCGGGCAGAATTTACAAAATAAAACGTGTTTTATTTTTTTAACAATTTTTTTTTTCAATTCTTTTTTTTTTTTTATTAATCTAACTCTTTTTTGTGAATGAATGATTTTTTGACTATGTGTATTTGTGTGGTTTGTGTGTGTGTGTGTGTGTGTGTGTGTGTGTGTGTGTGTTTGTGTGTGCACGCGTGGTGTATGTGTGAGTGTGTGAGTGTGTGTGAGTATGTGTGTGCTTGTGTGCATGCGCAGGTGAGTGTGTGTGTGTGTATGAGCGTGTGTGTGGTGCTGGGGGTGCGACATTCCTACAAAACACATAGACGCATACACACAAACTAGTTATGACCAAAATTTCAGTACGACGGCACCCACCTCCTTTCTTTAAACTTTAATAAAAAATTAAAAATTGTAAATTGTCACTTATTTTAATATTTTTTCTTCTAAAGAACAGAGACTAAACTTAAATATAGAAAAAAATTGTATGCATTTCTTAAGAGAAAAAAAACCGGCAAAAATGCGTAATTTTGACAGATACAGATTTTAATTAATAAAAATCTTCCCGTTTTGAAGACTGTAAAACAAATGATTTTTACCTGTGATTTAAAAAAATCCTACTTTGTCATAATACAGTAAAAAATACGTTAAGTTTTGTTTTTTTTTTCCAATTTTTGTTGAATTTTAATTCATACGGGAGAGGGGTTAAAAAACACGTGAAATTTTGGTCTACCTAATACAAACACATACATACATATACATACATAGTGAATGCTTAACGAGCACTTATTAAATGAATAATTAATTTTTCCAAGTTTTGTTGAATATATATATATATATATATATATATATATATTATATATATTAAATCTACAATTAAAAGCTCCTAAAAATCACCGGACCGAGTTTATAAAGTAAAACGTGTTTTATTTTTATAACATTTTTTTTTTTCAATTCTTCCTTTTTTTATGGTATAAATTCTTTGAAAATTAATTTAACCGTTCATGAGAGGTGGGTTAAAAAAAAAACTCGTGAAATTTTGGTCATACCTAATAAAAACACATACATACATACATACATACATACATACATATATTATATATATATATACATAGTACATACTGAATCGTTGACGCAGACTTAGTAAATAAATATGAATGAAAGCAACCACTCAGTTTTACTCCCTCTTACGCGCACTTGACGATTCCAATAGAGAAAAACGTACGAGCGAGCACACGATACGTTCCCCCCCCTCCCGCCTTCCATCATTTACTTACCTTCTCCCCCCACCCCCCACCCCCCAGTGCTGCTACTTCGCTTAGGTGTAGACTAACCAGGCAGACCACTCGAAATCTGAGCTGAACACCAGAGAATCCAGTGGCACACGTGTACTTAGCCATACATAACACACACATAGACACACACATACATACATACATATACACACGTACGCGTGCGCACACGCACACCTAGTACCGACACTTGTGACATACCCTTGTACTCATGCGCACAGAGCTGGCTGCCCGAGAAGACTAAACACACACTGCTTCCTTGTGGGGCCCTCCTCTGTGATCACCAGCAGTTCTCATATTTGTTATTGTCACTGCTTTTATAAACAGACAACTTGCGCTTTTTGTACGCCGATAAGACGCACGCACAGGATTTTTTTTCTTTACGGAAACATCAAATAACGGATTATGTACTAAGTACAGAAAACGAGAATTTAAAAAAAAAAAAACCCACAACAACAACAAAAAAAAAAAACAAACAAAAAAATCTAAGGACCCACTTAAACTCTCCGTCCACGGCGCTGAGACAGACCTCTTCCACACTTCGCAGTAAGTATTAAAAATATATATATATTATACAGCTCTCGTGTATTTTAAATTTTCCTGACCCAAAAGCCTAGTAAAAGAGTATCTTTTAATCTTGCGTAAATGAGACTTGTATACTAACTGGTATATACGGTACTTACTACCGTATGCACCCGTGTATAAGTCGACCAGGTTGACCCTTGATTGATTATATTTAATTTATGACATTGATTTTTTGGAGAAGAATGTTCCTGTACTTTTCATGTTTGTTTAAATTTCAGCCTTTTAAATTATATCTTCGTGTTTAGTTCAGAGATGTTTTTTTTTATTAATTCTTCAAAATTCGCTTTATACACGAATCTACACGAATCATATGAATTTTTGAAAACTTTCCTTTGGTATGAACTCGAACACTCACAACAATAAATGTAAACTCTTGGGAATTATGTTTACTAAGTCTACTAGATAATATAGATGCGAGAAGAGTGAAAGACACCCTTAGAGAATTTGGTAAATGGGCAATCAAGCGAGACCCCCAGTCTGTTAATCATTGCGTTGTTGTTAGGTAGACATAAATCTTTCTTTCTTTCTTCTTCTTTTTAAAAAAATCATTTTTGCTTAAGAATTCGACCTATACTCGAGTACATATGGTATATTCATTGGTAAAAAGATTTTACTTCTTATCTAAACTAGTGGAGGAAGCGTTCGTCTTTGTTGCGGCATTCACTTGCACACACATCTATGATGCACACGCGCTATAAAAGCAACGAGTATCACAAATCAAAATACAAACATTTATTGCGAAAAGGGAGGATTGATTTAGTCGTCTCTTAAAACACTTTTTTGAAAAAAGAAACAAAAACACATTCGTCTTGTTCGTCTCTTAAAAGACTTTTTTGAAAAAAGAAACAAAAACACATTCGTCTCTTAAAACACTTTTTTGAAAAAAAAAAAAGAAAGAAAAGAAAAGAAAAAAAAAGAAGAAAGACACCCCCTCCCACACAAAAAACAACAGTGCACCTCGCGATCAGGAATGAAATAAACCTGATCTTCCTCTACTCGCTTTAAAACCGTTGTTTTATTATGACATGTTAGTGGGTTTCTTCAGTGTTGATATCTATCTAATTCTGTTCATATCTATCTGTATGTCTGTCTATCTATCTATCTATCTATTTATCTATCTAAAGTGTCTTCACATCTATCTATCTATCTATCTATCTATCTATCTATCCCCAGTGTCTTCACATCTATCTATCTATCTATCTATCTATCTGTCTATCTATCTATCAATCTAAACCCCAGTGTCTTCACATCTATCTATCTATCTATCTATCTATTTCTCATTCTGTTCATCTCTCTCTCTTCTCTCTCTCTCTCTCTCTCTTCTCTCTCTCTCTCTCTCTCTCTCTCTCCCATATATATAATATATATATATATATATATATATTCATTCTTTATATATATATAATTCATATTCTCTCTCTCACTCTCTCTCTCTCCTCTCTCTCTCTCTCTCTCTCTCTCTCTCTCTCTCTCGTTCTGTTTATATGTATAATATATATATCATTATGTTCATCTCTCTCTCTCTCTTCTCTCTCTCTCTCTCTCTCTCTCTCTCTTTATATATATATATATATATATATATATATATATATATATATATATTCTGTTCATATCTATCTATCCCCAGACACTTCACATCTATTTATCTATGTATCTATCCGTCTTTTCATTCTGTTCACATCTATCTATCTATCTATCTATCTATCTATCTATCTATCTCATTCTATCTGTCTATCTATCTGTGTTTATTTTACTTATCCTTAAAGCCTTCTTCATGACACAAAATCCACACAAACACCTTTTTTTTCCTGTTGACTTGAATGAAAGACCATATGTGCCATTTGAAAAAATGAATGACAGTGACAGAATATAACAGACGAAATCATAGTGCATTATTCTTCATTGTTGCTGTGTCGTGTTTTCCTGCACTCGTTTTCAAATCATTTCTTTCTTTCGTTCATTTTGAGGAAGAAAAAAAAAAGACATTGTGAAAAAGAAAGAAAAAATAAATTTTTAAGTTTAAACGAAAAATGTAAAAGGAAAAAAAAACCCTCAAAAACTTGGGTAGAATCGCATCTATTTATTTGTTTGTTTATTTTTAATTTTCATCGAAGGTTTGAACTCCGACCGAAATTACCATTTCTTTTACTCTTTTTTTTTTTTTTTTTTTTTTTTGTGTGGGGGGGGGCTATGTTTCGTCTGTTTTCGGGAACGGGTAACCCCTGTCACGTGTTTGTCGTTTTGCAGAGTGCACGCAGAAGATGTCACTTTTTCGGAAAGTGTGTGTGTGTATTTTTAATTTCTATTTATTCTATTTATTTTATTTATTTGGCTTTTTTCCCCAGTTCGTTTCAACTCAGAAAGACAGCAGTTCGCGTAGCAAACAAAAAAACAAAAAAATGTTGGATTAAAATTAGAATCTTTAAATTATTACATTAAAAAAAGAAAAAGAAAAAAGTAAAATAAGTAATTAAAAAAAAAAAGAAGAAGAAAGTAGCGTTCTGCACGTGACTAGAGGGATACGCACCTTATTTTACAAACGTGTACGTAATAATAATAACCAACATTTTTATTTACTTTTAATTTCATTTTTTTTTCTCAATTTTTTATTATTATTATTATTATATTATTATTATTATTATTATTATTATTTGCTCCTTTTGAGTTTTCACATCAGCATTAGCTGATGGTCTTTCACTGGAGTCTGGGTGACAGCAAGTCTCCTCAGGTCTCCAGGACTCTTCTGAGTATTCTGGCAGATTGCAGCAGTGCAGTGTTCTGAATGGTGTCAATCCTTCCTTTGATATCCAAACTTTCCTATTATTATTATTATTATTATTATTATTATTATTATTATTATTATTATTATTTCACTCCTGTGAGTATTTCACAACAGCGTTCGCTGATGGTATTTCAACGGAGGATAAGTGACAACAAGTCTCCTCAGGTCTCCAGGACTCTCCTGAGTATTCTAACCGATTTCGACAATGCTGTTGTCTGGATGGTTTCAAATTTTCCTCTAATTTCCAGTTCTTCTTCTTCTTCTTCTTATTATTATTATTATTATTATTATTATTATTATTACATTCGTGGATCCTCTGGTTTTGTTTGATGAGGATATTGGTCCTCGTAATACCTAATTAATTAAGACTTGAAGCAAATTACTATAATCACGACCGTTTTATAAATTAACTAATTTAATAAGCAGCTCTGCACTTGCAAAATCGGTCAGGTTGCGAATATCTTTTCTTTGAATTTGTGCAGTGCTCGTCGGGTAGAAACGTTTGCATCGTTCTATGTAGGGTGCATATGCTGCACAAAATGTGCATATGCTGTTGTTCTTTTCTCTCAATCCGTGTGTGTGTGTGTGTGTGTGTGTGTGTGTGTGTGTGTGTGTGTGTGTGTGTGTGTGTGTGCACGCGACACGCCTAGATGACTGCTCAGGTGGAACAATGAACAAAAGGAGAAATGAAAAGAAATATTGGTGATGCCGCCAACTGTGGTGGTATTAAAAAAAAAACTGTTTCTTATTCGTCCAATTTTTAAACAGACACAGCTGGGTGAGAAATAAGGGGGTGGTGATAAAATATGCATGGGTGGAATTCTGATTGCGATTGCATGCGCTTGTAGCATGCGTGACTGCGTAATTTGTAACTAAAAATGTGCACATCTATATTATAATGATCCGACTTATGTATTTGTGTGACTGTAACATAATCGCGTTAAAATGCTCTAAATTAAAGAACAAAACAACACCACAACAACAACAACAACAACAATAATAATAAGGGGTCTGGAAAAGTCAGAATGAACTGGAAATCAGGGGAAGAATCGAGACCATCCAGACTACAGCATTGTTGAGATCGGCTGGAATACTCATAAGAGACCTGAGGAGACTTGCTGTCACTCAGCCCCCCGGAGAACCACCGGCTAAGGCGGGTTGGAAAAACTCGAATGGAGTGAAATAATAATTTGTCATCTTGTGGATTTTGCCGTTTCGGTTGATCACAGAGTGAAGATGAAGAAAAACGAAAAGATAGACAAATACGCAGACCTGGACAGAGAGCTGAAAAAACGGTAAAACATGAAGGTGAAGGTCATACCAATCATAGTTGGGTCCCTGGGAACGGTCCCAAAGTGTTTTGAAAAAAAAATGGAGGAATTGGCAATCCGAGGAAAAGTCAAGACCATCCAAACAGCAGCATTGTTAAGACCAGCTAGAATACTCAGAAGAGTCCAGGAAATCTGAGGAGACTTGCTGTCACTCAGCCTCCAGTGAACCACCAGCTTAGGCGGATTTGAAAAACCTTCATAATAAGAAGAAGACTGGAAGAATTGGAAATCAGAGGAAAATTGAGACCATCCAGACATCAGTATGGTTAAGATCGGCTAGAATACTCTTAAAAGTGTTGAAGACCTGAGGAGACTTGTTGTCACTCAGACTTCAGCGAAAGACCAACAGCTTACGCTGGTGTGAAAAACTCACAAGGAGTGAAATGATTAGGGATTTGGAAAAAAAGACTAGAAATACTGGAAATCAGGGGGGGATAAAGACCATACAGACCTCAGCATTGTTAAAATACTCGAAAGAGTTCTGGGGACACACGGAGACTTGTCATTCAACCCCCAGTGAAGGACCACCAGTTAAGTATGAAGAGAAAACTCACTGGGAGTGAAATGATAGGTTGGTTGGTTGGTTGGATTTTACGGCATGTCAACCCCTTTGGGTCATTTTATGCTGAAGACGTTTTGTTTTATTCATTCTTGAGGCGTACTGACATTTTTTTTAACTTAATTTTTTAACGCATTTTTTCAAACTCAATTTTAAAAAAAAAACACATTTTATTCTGTTTAACCCATAGATGGGACCCCAACAATTTATATCACTCCGGGTCAGAGTGGACCTGTGAGTAATGATGATAAAGGGGTATTCCATATTCCCCAAGCTCCAGAACTGGAACTTCACCATCATGATAGAGTTTAACGTCATACCCAGAACAGTAAGACCCTCAGCCACCGCCTTCTAGCACCCAGATGATAAAAAGGGTTGGGGTGTTTGCCATAAGGGCTATAGGGTTGGAACAATCATATAGGTGCCAGGGCTTGAGGTGACCAGCCGACTGATCGGAGAGGGTCTCTCCGACCGTTCGTCTAGCCTAAGTAAAGACAAAAGTGGAATGTTGCATGTCATGGACTGCTCATGCACCAGAATTCCACCCTTAAGCATCACAGGTCGTTACCCATAGACAACAGGTGGCTCTATTGGTGTGTGGGGGTCTTACCCCTCTGCAGATGTGCAGTCGGTGTATTCTAAAGCTCCAACCGATACGGTTGGATGAAATGCGAATAGCTGGAAAATATCTAGACCTTGCCAGAGAACTTAAAAAAAAACTGTGGAACATGTAGTTGATATTGATCCCAACAGTCACCCAAAAGCCTGATAAATAGACTCAATGACCTAGAGATTAAAGGAAGAATTGAAACTATCCAGACCACAGCACTACTAAAATCGGCTAGAATACCGAGAAGAGTCCTGGACAGCTGAAGAGACTTGATGTTCCTAGGAATTCAGTGAAAAACGATCACGGCGTGAAAAACATCAGAATCTGAAAAACTCGCACAGAATGAAAATGATAATAAAACAATAAAAAATAAAATGAGAATAATAATAGTAGTGGGTTAGCTCAGTCGGTAGAGCGTTCGGCTAGAAACCTCAAGGTTCCTAGTTCGATACCGGCCTCTGCCAACTCACCGTATGAGAAGCACAGGGATCTGTGCGGTAAAGTAATGAGCTGATGGTAGGTGTGGAGCTCCACCTCAGATGCTAAAATAATCTCCTTGGTCTAGCGCTAGTGAAAAGGGGATGGACTCCCTCGCTGATTGGCTGATACCGACATTAGGTCTCCCCGACGACTTTTTTACTTTTATATTTGCATATTTACCAGTTTCCCAAGCGAGGGCAGGATGTGACACGATTTCAAGCATTCCTATTTAATAATTTGTAGACAGTTACATAACTTCAATTAATTATTCGAATTTGATACTACTACTACTACTACTACTACTACTACTACTACTAATAATAATAATAATAATAATAATAATAATAATAATAATAAGTAAAGTTGTCGAGGTGAATTAAAGTCAGTATGAGCCAGAAAGCAAGGGAGTCTATCATATTTTCACTAGCGCTAGACCAAGGAGATTGTTTTGGCATCTGAACGGAGCGCCACACCTACCATCAGCTCCTCACTTTTTACCATACAGTTCCCTGTGCTACTCATACGCTGAGTTGGTGAGGGCCTATATCGAACCCGGAACCGACCCATAATAATAATAATAATAATAATAATTTCCTATTCAGTACATTGGCAATACAAAATTATATATATATATATATATGTGTGTGTGTGTGTGTGTGTGTATTTGGGCAGCATTTTTTCATTTATGCAAATACTCGAAGCTTTATACATAAAACAATACAAACCATCCTTAAACAAAATTAATTTCCAATGCAGTACACATTTTAAAATGCGTATAGCACCTTTCCCATTAATTCTCTTCCTTCCAGCCTCCACATCCATTAATATAATTCGAAAAACTGGAACACATCACCCCTGATGATGGCACTTCGAAGTGCCGAAAGTACTCGGGACATGAACTTCGGTGGACTAATCCACGAATTCTACCCAAATATTAAAAAGTTGGCCAGAAAACTTGAGAAAATCACAAATAAAATTGTTAAACAGGAGATGTGTCTTTTGTTTAATTCAACATGCATATATATATATATATATATATATATAACTCTTTCGTACAAATTATTAACAACTCTCAAGATGATAACATCAAAAGAATTGTTTGGATACTTATAAGAAAAAACTTGAAAGAAAAAAGAAAAAAACTTTAACAATAAGGATTCTGTTATGTTTAACCAAATTTGTTTGAATATATATATATATATATATATATATATATATATATTATATATTTGTTGGGGTACCAAGTTTCTTGGTAAAGGTGATTCTAGGCTGGTCCTATTCTCTAACAGTAGTTTGTTGTAGAGTTCAGATTCCGTATGGTCATTTGTCAGTCTGAATAAAATAAAAACATGGTCTGACAAAGCTCAATGGGCCCCAGATACCCACGAGTGGAAATGGTCCATAATCACGATACCCATGGTATTTAAGGCCTTTTTATTCACAAATATATATATATATATATATATATATATATATATATATATGAGAGAGAGGGGGGTCTTTGCGTTTCTCTTTGCACTAATTCTCTTGGGAAAGGTATGAATCCATCCGTTCTACCCGAATCCCTCCATATCACTGGGTAAATAGTAGAGTAGACTGGATTTTCTAGTCTTAGTAAGGCAACCAGTTTAGGAGAAGGAAAACTCTGAATTCAAATCAGTTTTACTCCGCTTAAAAATTGACCTTGTGTTGCATCTTGTTCGGGATGAAGAGATTGGGTAAATATACCCCACACACACATAAAGAATAGTAGCTGTACGGCCACTTGCCTCCTATCATACAAACCATCCGATAAGACAGACAAGACATGCTGGACATGCAAGGACAAGCTCATAAGTGAGGTTCTCTTCTGGACACCTACACATGGACATACCAGATAAGGCCGACCAGCAGAAACCTACATCAGTTAGCTTTGTGTGGATTCTAGATGCTGTGCGGAGGTCCTGCCAGGAGCGATGAGTGACTCTACCACCACCCATTCATATGGGTGGTGGGAGAGTCATAGAGATCTGTGTTATCGGCGTGACATTAGGTACTGGTTTAAATCAGTCGGTTGAGGACCCGCCAAGAAATCACAAAGTTCGATACCGGTCCTCGCTAACTCTGTCTATGAGTAGCCCAGCTTGAGTAATCTGATCTGTGCGGTGAAGTGGGAAGCTGATGGTAGATGTGGCGCTCCATCTCAGAAAAAAGGGAAAACAATCTCCCTTATCTTGCTTTAACAAAAAGAGGATAGACCCCTTCGCTGTCCGGCTGATATCGACAATAGACCACCCAGCCAACTACTATATCAATGAGACAAGGCTGTGGATCAGTTATTAATATAACTAGCAGGACCTGTGGATGTACCACAGTATGGTAATTTAATCATTACAAAGTTTGATATGTTTACTTTAGAGCTATTGCTATACTTCAATATTAAGACCCCAGCCACCGCCTTCTAACACCCATATGATAAAAGGGTTGGGACTTGCTGTAAGGGCAATAGGGTCGAGACAACCATATACGTGCTATGGTTTGGCGTGATCAAACGATCGATCGGAGGGGGCCTCTCCGTCCGCCTGTCTAACCTAAGTAAGGGTCAAAGTGGAGTGTTGCATGTCATGGACTGCTGATCCATCAGGATTCCGTCCTTAAGCATCACAGATCGCCATCCACGGCCAACAGGTGGCTCCATTGGTGATGGTAGATGTGCAGTCGAAATATATTTTAAAACCCTAAACCCAGCCGACAGGGCTGTGTAATGATCTGAAAACAGTTCCATGTCATAAAAGAAAAATGGTAAAATAGAACAGATTGATGATTGATGTTCTTCAAAATAACAATTTACAAGAATTGTCGTTACCATTTTAAAATGATTCCTGTTTCTTATCGATTTTACTTTGCGATGCCGACAGAAAAATGAGCAAAGTAAGAATTTCTTCTCTTTTTTTTTTTTTTTTTTTTTTTTTACAGAGGTGCAATGACACCTGAAGAATGCCAGAAAATCTATCGGTCGAAACATCGTATGAATATTCAATAATTCTTTGAATAAGATCTTATTGCCACCTAAACTTAGCTTAGCTTAGCACACAACTAGAATGATGGGGCATCCAGTGAGAATTGAACTCATAAATGGTCGGCTAACACTAGCTCGCTAGACATCACACCACGAGAAGTGCCCTAGAAATAAGATTAACTCTCTCTCACACACACACACACACACACACACACACACACACACACACACACACACACTGCTGTATATACATATTCAACTTGTTTTATGTAGGTAAATACTAACAAAGCTTTGTTTGGCCCGAAACAATAGTCGAGTCCCCAAAGAGAATAGAGGTCATAAATCACAACTTGTGACTGTAGATTGCCGAATAATACATCACAAGTAACAGGTTATTCACCAATTTCAGCTTTTACCACTTTTACAATAAAAGTAACACGTAGTGACGTCAAAGCCATTTGCAATGTCTTACAAGATTCTTATAATTAAGTAAACTAGCAGGACCTGCGGATATACCACAGTATGATAATTTGATTATTACAACGTTTGATATGTTTATTTAAGAGTTATTGCTAAATAGTTACATATGTAAAAAATATAATAATCTTGATTTAACTCTCTCTCTCTCTCTCTCTCTCTCTCTCTCTCTCTCTCTCTCCTTCTTTTCATCTTTTCATTATGTTCGATTGAAACAGATTAGCGTTATCGCTTCGGCGCTCACCCCCTTTAACCATCTTTACCCTACTCTCTTTCTTTCTTTCTTTTCTTATTATATTATTCTGTGTAGCAATGTCCTTTTTCTTCGATTTTTTTTTAATAATAAAGACGGAATGGTCCATTATTTAGCTGAGGTTACGACACTCATGAGGAATAAAAATTCGGTGGATAATCGACACCAGATAATCAGGATTTACATTTGTGCATTTCATCTTGGACGATTTAGACGGTCTCATTTTAAACAAGAAGATGATAACGGTCGGAAAATTAAGGAACACGAGTATCAATATATAGATATTAACTAAACTTTGTTTGGCCTAATACGAAGCCACTATAGTCGAGACCCCAAAGAGAATTATTGGGGTCATAAATCATGACTTTTGAGAGTAGGTTACCGACTTATGCATCGCAACACGTACGATATAGAAAGACATCAAATTTAGCTTCGTTGGGGTCCGGTTTAGCTCAGTCAGTAGAGCATCAGCCAATGAATCTCAAGGTTCCGGTTTCGATACCGGTCCCCGCCAACTCTGTACGGGAGTTGCACAACTGTGTGGTAATCTGAGCTGTGTGGTAATCTGATCTGTGTGGTAAAGTATCTAGGTGCTGATGGTAGGTGTAGCATTCTACCTGAGCTAAAAAAAAATCTCCCTGTTCTAGCGCTAGTGCAAAGGGGATACACTCCATCACTGTTCTGCTTATATCGACAATAGGACACTCAGCAGACTTAAGTTTTTACTACTCGACAAAGGGCTAAATATGTTTTTCACGACGAGCGTGAATCCAAAAGACACTCAATGGAGCTGAAACTCGCTGACTCTCAGGTAAACAAAATGTTCTGGGCGCAGTGGTCAGTAAAGAAGGTCATGCTGACAGTCACTGTGGATTTTTTTTAAAAAGTTGCAACTGTAAATTTCAGAACTAGATGCAGTTTATCATACCCAGGACAGTAAGACCTTCAGCCACCACCTTCTAGCAATTGTATGATAAGGGTTGGACAGTGTTGCAATAGGGGTAAGGGGGTCAGGACAATCATATAGGTGCTAGGGCTTGATGTGACCAGCTAATTAATCAGAGGACGCCTCTCTGACTGCTCGTCTAGCTTAAGTAAGAGCCAAAGTGAAGTGGTGCATATCATGAACTACTCAGCAAACAGGATCCAATCCTTAAGCATCACTGGTCACTACTCACAGCCAACAGGTGGCCCCATTGGGGGGGGGGATCTTACCCCTCTGCAAAGATGCAGTTGGTGTATTACCAACTCCTAAGTAATCATTCGTCAAATTTATTGAATGACCCCCCCATATATACGAGGGTAATCACAAGGGTAAGGTCTGCAAAATATTTAGAAATCACAGAAATGTTTATTGTTTATTGTCGGTGATATTTACATCATTTAAAAGTTTAAACATGTATCCATTTTTCTGCATAATCACCATTTTAGTCGATACATTTTTCTAGGCACTGTGGTAGTTTTCATAAGCCTGTGTCATACCAGCTCGCTGCCATGTGGTTGAGGAAGCGTTTAAACTCGTTGTCGTTGCAAACTGCCTACATTACTTACAGACATTTTTGACATATATACACGACTCGCCATACACTTCTGCTTATTGGCAATGAATTTCAGTCGGTTTAATGCTTTTTGTGTTCAAAAACTGAATAACTGCGCAAACTTTACATTTGAAGGTAGTTTAAATCGGGAGCTCCATCAGAAACGACTGCCAAACCAAGAGTGAGCGTGATAGCCAGGTGTGCGCAGAGGAAAACGCTGGAGCATGATCAACAAACATAACAGTGTTGTCAATAGCCCCACGAATAGTTTCCCTGCGTAACCAGCGCTTTAAAGACCTTACTTTTGGGATTACCCTCGTATTATAGCATTTTTGTATCGCCAATAGCAAACGAGAGAAGGTGAAAAGGAGAGATGAAAAGAGAGAGAGAGGGAGAGAGATAGAGGGAGGATGAGAGAGAGACCAAAAATCACTTTAGAGATCCTCTGCATCATTGTACCTCATTATAGACAATATTAATAGCCTTGCCATTGTTGATTTTTCAGTATCCAGTGTCCTTGCCTGAGTTTTAAACAGAGTTACTCAACACGCTTCCCGTCGCGTGCGTTGACTGGCAACAATTTAACTCAACGGTAAAATATGAGAAATTGGAAGATCTTAAAAGAAATACGACAGCACACCTTCAGGGGTGCATCGACCACTGAAATGTACGCAGGAATATGTGTGCTGCATGCCATTGGAACTATTTTGAAGAAAATAAATATTCTGTTCGTGGTTCATTTTTGTCTTTGTAAATACAGCTTTAGTCTAGAAGACATTTCATTTGTTAGAATCAAACATAGAATCTAAGGTTGATATCTATATCTATACAAATATAAAGGACACTTGGTGTGTATGTATGTAAGTTCAGAGGGAACTGCAAAAAAAATTTAAAAAATAACGACAAAGTAAGTTTATATACACATTCACTATCAACAGAGCTTGCTTTTTGTGCAAAAATAATTTTATTTGATCAATGGGAAGATATTTAAAAATTATGATTTGAATAGTAAGAAAAGGGAAAGTCTTTGGTTGTGTTTGTGATTAAAATATAAATCAATTATGGAAGACCAAAACAATCAATGGATCTGCGGGACTAACTTTTAACTATACCCAGACAACGCCGGGTAACCGCTTCTAGTCTATCAATACATATATAAAGAGCAGTTGGTATGTATGTCCGGATAAAACTACGAAAATAAAACAATTAACGACAAAGTAAATTTCTTGGTCGGCAGCCTTCCGTCTACGGGAGACGATGGAGTATTGTCAAAGTTTTTTTCTCTCTTTGAACTACATAGCCTGGGCGGGTTCATATGGAGGATAAGCTGTTGCCCATGCAGCAAATCCCCCCTCTCCACACTGCCGCTGTGATCCAAAGGAAAAGTAAGGTACCAATGCAGTTTGGCAACGGTAGTGTCACAGGAGTTGATGGATAGCACTGGATTTCAGCATCAAACCATTTTAGGGACTCCAGCTCCTGATTTGTTTTCTGGGTTTACTCCCTTAGACTTTCCGTTGACTGATGGGTTGCCGATAAAGAACCCTTTTCAATCCATTTGGTGATCCATGCGTGTAGCAAGTGCTGTAATCCGACTGTTGGTGTTCCTGAGAATGAAGTGAGATTAGGGATACGGTGTATTTTGCATTTATGTATCAGATAAGCATTAAATATCACTGGTTTTTGCTTTTTGTGCAAAAATTATGAAGATGTGATTTATATTCGAAGATATTTAAAAATCAAAATATACATAGAAATTCTACATAAGAAGAAATCCAGCATTTGTAAATCTCAAAAGTAAATGAATCACTACCCCTAGGTTTTTCTTTGCCCCCACCCCTACCCAAGCGACGTAGGGTAGTCGCTTCTAGTTCCATAATAAATCAAACCCTTTAGCCTTTTTAATTTCGCTTTACATCTTCTTGTGGGCATATCCGAATTGAATGGGGTTACTCATATGGCGCTTTAAGACTATCATTAATTTCTAGCATCTAATAACTTTTGATATGTTTACTTAAGAGCTATTGCTAAATAGATCAGTATGCAAAAAGTATAATAATTAAGCTCTCTCACTCTTTGTTTTCTTTCTTTTCTTTTCATCTTTTCATTAAGTTTGATTGAAACAGATTAACGTTGTCGCTTCCGCACAATCACCCCTCTCTCTGTGTCACCCCTACTCTCTTCTTTCTTTCTTATATTTTTCTGTGTAGAATTTCCTTTTCCTTCCGTTTCTTTATTTTTTTTATAATAAAAACGGAATGGTCCATTATTTAGCTGAGGTGACTGACAACGCTAAAAAAAAAAAAAAAAAAAGAATTCAGTGGATAAGTGACACCAGATAATCAGGATTTACATTTTTGCATTTCATCTTGGACGATTTGGACGGTCTTATTTTTAACCAGAGGACGTTGCAAGATGATAACGGTCGGAAGATTTAAAAACAATAGTATATATATATATATATATATATATTATATATATATATTGAGAACTGATTGTTTCAATATTAGTAGCCTTGGCTTTGTTGACTTTCACCATCTAGTGTCCTTGCCTTTGTTTTAAGTAGATACTCAACACAGGCTTCCCGTCGCGTGCGTTGGCCGATTAGGACAACGTAATACTAACTTGAAAATAGGTTTTTCCAACTAGTGCTAAGTACGTTTTCCGATAAGACGTCATGGGAATAAGCATAATGTCCTTTTTTTTATTTATTTATCTATATCCCCACTTTTTTGTTGTTTTTGTTGACGTTTAGACAAACGCAGCCAACGCGTACTGAAAGAACAGCTATGTAATCGAAAATAGGGATTACTGACAGCTCCTAGTAGCTTACTGAACACAATAATGTTGCTTTTACTATCAAGCGCTGTCGAATGCAATGGTCTGCCAAAATATTTTCCTACAGTCGCATACAACAAAGCAATTTCCCTATCTGTCTGTCTCTCTCCCTCTCTAAATAAACACGTGCGCACAGGGGCATGTGCACACACATACACTCACACACATACACACAGCCTCTTATGTATATATATATACATATATGCATATATATGTGTGTGTGTGTGTGTGTGTTGTTGTTGTTGTTGTTGTTGAATGGATACCTTTCCCATGGTATGCATCCAACTAATCTCCCTCCAGCTATAGGTAAATAACAGGACAGACTGGGCTCTTTAACCTTGGATAGGGAATCAGTCTAGAAGAAGGAAAACTCTGAATTCAAACCTGTTAAACTCCTCTAAAGAAATTGACCTTGTATCACATCCTGCTCATGTGGAGAGGTTGGTATATATATATATATATATATATATATATATATATATATATTGTGTGTGTGTGTGTGTGTGTGTGTGGAGAGAGAGAGAGAGAAACTTTATATATTAAAATCGGTTCCGGCTAGATTTTCGAATTTAAGCAGCGATGCGCCTGTTCAATACTTAAGCAGGTGGCTATTTAAGCAATAGCAGGTACTGTAAGAAACTGAATGTCAAAATAACTTGATTCTGCATTAAATTAAACGAAAAGGGTTAATATGACGTAAAAAACAACAACAACGAAACACAACCAACCACCACCTATAATCCTTTAATGTTCACTTTCCCAAACACTAAGAAGATGGCAACTTACGGCCGATTGCTGATATGTAATTTTGGTTTGGTTTGTTGGATTTGACGGCATGCCAACCCTAGTTGGACTCAATTTAGACTCAGTTTTTTAAACTCAGTTTTTCTATTCAACTCATATATGAGACCCTAACAGGTACTACCTCTTGGGAGTAATGGCGATGAAGTGATACTCCACACTCTCCTGAGCTTTAGAATCGAACCTCACAGCTAGATGCAGTTTAACGTCGTACACAAGACACTAAGACCCTCAGCCATCGCATTCAAGCACATATGATAAAAAGCATTGGGAGTTTGCCATAAGAGCAATAGGGCTTGGACAATAATATAGGTGCTAGGGCTTGATGTGATCAGCCGATTGATCAGAGGGGTCATCTCCGGCCGCACATCTAGACTAAGTAATGGTCAAACTAAGTATTGCATCTCAGAGACTGCTCAGTTACCAGAATTACATCCTTAAGCATCACTGGTCGCCACCCACGGTTAACAAGCGGTCCCATCGGAGGGAGGGTTACCCTCTGCAGAGGTGCAGTCGGTGTATTCTAAAACTCCAGCTAACAAGGGTTTCTGGGGGTTGCTATGATGAGTACTTAATTATATGGCATCTGTCAGTATTACTTAGTGATGTGCATATTTTCTCCTCATCATGCACCAGTTGTACTGGGTTATATGGTAACAGCTGCAATGAACATGGACTTCTCAGCCAACAAGATGCAGTCTAAGAATCACGGTTCGCCACCATGGTGACCCCATTAGGGAGAGATTTTACCTCTCTGTAGAGGTACAGTCTACTGCCTCAGCCGACAGGGTATAATTTTGGAGATTAAAACTGCTTACCAAACAAAATAAAGAAAATATAAGATTGGAATGAAAGTCTTGTCCGATACAAAATAGTATTTATTTAACCAATAAAGACAACATGTAGATTGAGAACAAAGTATTTAATAAAACATTGAAACATTTTAGAGACTCTGGCGAATATTTTGTTTATATATTTCTAAATTTACATGTTGTCTTTATTTTTTAAATAAATGTTACTTTGTATCGGAGAAGACTTTCGTTCCAATCTTATATTTACTTTATTTTATTTGCTTTCGTTTCAATCCTATATCTGAAACTTACTTTTACGAATGGTGAGTGTAAGTATTATATTTCTATATGATCGTTTTGCACATAACCACGGGCATTCTCTTAGAAGGATATTCTGGACAAGTAGCGACTTTGTAGAAATGAAAGAAAGACAGAATACATGTCAGAACAAGTAATGGATACTTAGGTCTCAGCAGCTTCAGGCAGAGTGAGTCAAGATTGAAAAACGCCTTGTTTCGTTTGGTTGGATATTAGGTTCTTTGTGTCTTACGGCATATCAACCCTTTTTGGGTCATTTAATGCTGAATCAAATCATTTTGATAATCAAAGGATCAGGTTCGTTGGTTGTTTTGTTTTATGGCAATCAACGCTTTTTGGGTCATTTAATGCCAAATCAAGTCATTTTTATATCAGGTTGCTTAAACTACCTGCTGTTGTTTAAATAGCCACCCATCTAAGTATTGAACAGGCTCATTGCTGCTTAACTTCAGTAATCGAGTGGGGATTGGTGCTTTCAAAATGACTTGACTGTAAGTCTTAAAAGTGTAGTTTCTGTGGCTATACTCCGATCCATAGAGGCAAATCCACTAAGTAGCACTTAGAGAGTATCAGGCTTGCTTGATATCTTGCAGTACTGTGTGGTTCATCACATTCATGACATTGTCAAAAGCATCTTGAACTGTTCATATTACTAAGATATTGCAAAACTTTTGACTCATCCTAGTACATGGTACAATGGTCTTACAATCCTTAAATGGTTGGTTGGTTGGTTGGTTTTAGGACTTATCAACACTTTTGGGATAATCTAATACCTAACAAATCATTTTGATAACAGGTTGCGTACAGTACCTGCTGTTGCTTAAATATTCACCCATCTAAGTACTGAACAAGCTGATCCTGCGGTAACCAGTGCTTTAAATGTGACTTGGCCGTAAGTTTGTTTAATTTGGTTTCATTAGTTCATATCAAACTTCGTGTGTTATTTAATGCCAAATCAATCCTTGTAGAAGAACAGTAGTGGTACTATTCAACCCATAACTGGGGGTATTAGGGATTTCATACCTTCATACCAAGGTTATTAGTTCGAAACTGGACGTAATAGCGCGACTGGAGTTTGAACTCGCTTACTACGATTTCGCAGTCCAGCACGTTAGTCACTATGCCAGGCGTATTTCCCCCTGCCTTGTTTGTAGCACATCTGGGGTTATTTGCATGTTATTTGCATTAAATGTTTACTGTATAAATCATATGTCACATTTCGCCTCATGATATATATATATATATATACCAACCCCTCCGCACGAGCAGGATGCGACACAATGTCAATTTCTTAAGCGGAGTTTAAAATACAAATGATCCGGTCTCTATTCGTTAACCCACTGTAAAGAAAAACTTTTTCGCCGCATTGGATGACTAAAAAACATACCCAAAAATAATGACAAAATCCACAAAAAATTTTCATCCTTTAATATTATACTGATCTTAATTTTTTTTTAATACTAATCTTCATTTTTTATACTTATTTTAATTTTTTTTCTATTTCTCTGAATTTTTCAGATGAGGCTTGATGGTTTTCATTATTTGGATTATTTAGACAATTGTCCCCATCTTTATTGTTATCTACACAAGAAGATTCGCGAGCTCGACAAAAAACACCCGAAGAAGGCCGGAGGTCACATCGGCTGAAACGTTGTGTAGATAACAATAAAGATAAGGGGAATAGTCAAAACAATCCAAATAATGAAAATTCATTTTTTTTTTAATTCCTAGTCCCAAGAGGTATCTCCGATAAAGAGGCTCAGTAACCACCCCCCAACGATTATTCTAGTGTCCCCGGGACAACGGGACATCATTAATCTCAATCCCTAATAATCACTTATGACTTATTATGACCGAATGTTTTGTGTTAAACTTTTAGTGTCCGGAGTGACCGTTTTGATGAAATGGTCAGCAGGCTACTATCACAAGCCATTGTTAGTAACTTCTATTAAAGGTAAAGTGATGAGCTGATGAGAGGTGTGGCGCTCCACATCAAGCGCAAAAACAATCTCCTTGCTCTAGCACTAGTGAAAAGGGGAGAGACTCCCTCGCTGTCTGGCTGATACCGATTTTAGGCCAACTCGACGACTTTTTTTATACTTTGGGGGATAGTATTAAACTAAATAACAAAAGGGAGTTTCTAAGCCTTTCAAGGTTGAGAAACAGTTGATGGGTTTTTTCATTCCCCAATGATACTTGCATCAGAAAAATAAGGTCTAAAAACTTTAGTGCACATTTAACCTGAACTAAATCCTTTTGTAAATGGTAAAAATCTAATTCTGTTCAAACTTAAATTTTAAAAAAAGATTTAAAAGTGATAATCTTATTTTATCTTTCAGTAAAAGACAAACACCACGCTAGTGAAAAGGGGATAGACTCCCTCGCTCTCTGGGTGATACAACGGTTTCATTTTTTACTGATATTTGATTAAATTTATGTACGCACATGCGTGAGGATATTTTCAAGAAATTTGACAAACAGTTTTTAAAGACGTTATCGTCGAAATTAATCTTCTGATTTTATGTGTCTAAATACTTTAATTGATTATCTATTTTCTTCTCAGCAAATCGATGAATTCTTTAGTAATAACAATAAAATCGAATATCCCTTTGATAACAGCAAAATCGAAGATTTCTTCAGGGATAACAGCAAAATCGAAGATTCCCCTCGAGATCACAGCAAAATGGAATTATAAAAATTGAATGTGGTTATGACTTCAAAATGTTAATACCACTTCTTATAATACCATCGAAAAGCCTCCAAACGCAGGTGAATATAAACAACAAATTCCAACAAAGAAGTGCATAACAAAATACAGACTTTATTGTCTGAGCAACATTTAACAACAACAATAAAAGAGTTAGGATGAAAGTCCTAAGGAAGAAAGTTAGAATGAACGTCCTAAGGAAAAGAGGTAAAGGAAGAGATGAAAGTCCTACCTCAAAAGGTTGTCACTACTTCGTACATGACCATATGGTGGTCAACTCCACATAGAACAAATATTAACACCATTTTTTGTCTTTTTATTCACGGAAAGACAGGGGAAAAATGTTTGGAAATATCCTTTGGTATTCTCATTAATAAAACATCTGCTTTTTAATAGTATAAGAAATTATGGGTTTTTTTAGCTTCAGTAGCTAATACCACTTCCTATAATATGTTAGGAGGCCTCAGAAAAGCCCCCGAACGCAAATGAATATAAACAACAAATTCCAACAAAGAGTTACATAGCAAAATACAGACTTTATTGTCTGAGCAATATTTAACAACAATACAAAAGAGTTACGACGAAAGTCCTAAGGAAGGAAGAAAGTGTTCTTGCCGAGTTAAGAGTTCAACGAAGAGACGAAAGTCCTACACTAAAAGATTATCCCTTTACTTCGTACAGAAGCCACGTGGTATGGGTCTCTCCATGAAGACATGGGAGTGTTATTAGGCACTTGTGTTCACGGTTATAAAACGGTGAGGAGCCTAACACATCTATGGGGATAGAGTATGATAGAAGCCGCATAAAAGCACACGTATAAGACTTTTAGTTGGGAGGCCTTACCACCAAGTCCAAACGGACAGAGAGACAACTAATGCATGTCTAGATATCCCAGATGAGAAAGAAAGAAAGAGAGAGAAAGAGAGAGAGAGAGAGAGAAAGAGAGTTAGTTGTTCCCGGGCTGTATTTTAATAGTAACGCCCTCAAGTGGCAAACCCTGGCGGCAAGGGAAGATAAACGTTTTCCAATCTCAACCTCACCCCAACAAGGTAAGACAATCGATACAGAATATTTTCCTCTCTGTTTGACAATAAAATCTAATATCCCCTTGACAACAGCAAAATCAAATATTTCTTTCCCGATGACAGCAAAATCTTTGATTTTGCTGTGAGTGATCACAGCAAAATGTAATATCTCTTTTGTAATAATATCGTGAGCTTACGACTTGTTTGGGTGGCGGTTGGGAGGTTTCAGACGCTAAGCCTCTCTTATGCAATTGCTTCTTTTCGAGTCTGGAGTTGGACTGACTATTATAATCAATCAAAACCTCAAAGTGTCCCCCCCTCTCCGCCCTCTCTCTCTCTCTCTCTCTTCTCTCTCTCTCTCTCTCTCTCTCTCTCTCTGTCAACACTTGATATCTTATCTATTTTGGTACCCTAGTTGCCACGCTGGCAGAGAATGACTTCCGACCCATGACTGTCAGTCAGCATTCCCGTGTGACCTCGAAGATCCCCCTTGGTGATAACTTCCAAATCCAAAAATCGCTTAATGACGACAGAAAAATCGAAGATTCCTTCAGTGCCAAGTGCGAAATCAAGGATTTTCCTAATGGTAACAGCAAAAACAAAAATGTTGATAGACGGTATTATTTAAATAAAATGTGAGATGCTGTTTTTAAGCGAGTCTAACAAAGTGTCACGTGGTTATGTACTCGAGTCTTGTCTGGTTACCAAATCATGGTTAAAAAAACCCGTCTGCCCTACTATTTACCCATAGCTGGAGGGAGAGTAGTTGGATGCATGCCTTTCCCAAGGATGTTAGCGCGATGTGAAATGCAAATAGCCTCGTCCAAGGATTTGAACTCGGGTCGACGAGTTCATTTCCTACGACACTAACAACTAGACCACGCCTTCATAAAAGGCAAGTATTTGATATATATATATATATATATATATATATATATATATATATATATATATATATATATATATATATATATATATATATATATATATATATGTTTTTTTTTAAGCATGAATATGCGAGTGTAAGTGTTCAAACTAGACTAACATTTTAAAGAATATAAATAACTTACCGGTCGTGTTAGAATTGATATAGTAAGTGATAATGAACTCGAGAGATTTATAATAGTTGTTATAAATATTTTTCAACACATAAACCACCTGCAAATAAAAATCCATTAACTTAAAAAAAAAATACATTTGCCCTAACCAGCAATATACCAACTAGTATAAATCTCGCGAGTTCAATATTACTTACTATATCAATTCTAACACGACTGGTAAGTCATTTGTATTTTTTTTTAATATTAGTCTAATTTGAACACTCACATATTCAAGCTTAAAAAAACAGTATTTTATTTTTTAATCTTATATATATATATATATATATATATATATATATATATATATATATATATATATATATATATATATAAATCAAAGACTTGCTCAGCTTTGTCATTAACTCTGCCTGGGGCATTTCAAAAACATCAAACAAGTTTTTGAAAGACAACCTCGAAGAGACAGAGAAATCTCTATCTGGTATGCCTTTTAGGCAACCGGTAAAAAAAAAATGCCTAAAAGAGATTTAACGTTTCTCTCATCAGATAGACTTTTAATGACGTTAGTCATTATCAATTGTATCTCTTTGGTAAAAAAAAAAAAAACAGTATAAAAGCCGGCAGATAGGTTCGACTTGGACTGGTCTCATGTTCTTGGGATCTTCGTTAAAGTTTGTTTCTATTCTGAGAATAGAATGGTTGGAATGAAAAAAATATATGATGTTATTTCAGGAAAGGAGTAGGTTTATACCTTTCACAACACAAATGTGAAAGGCTTTATAAAAACTATCAAATTTATGCATCCTCCAGGTACAGTATTTATGTTTTGATCTAATAAGATATTATATTAAATTAGAAAGGCTAATGAAACTAAATAAGAATGCAGATAAAAAGATTTGAAACTGAGGGGGTTATAATCGAAAAATAGAGCAACTAAAACTTAATCTTCCCTCACTTCCGCCTTTCATTGCTAAATTTTCATAATTTAACTATTTAGTTAAAATAGGAAGTAAAGAATAAAATTACAGTTATTTCTTCTTGCTAAGGATTTCTTTTAATATTTATCCCCAAGATTTTTGCTCATATTCATTAAGATAAAACCAAACAATTAGAAATCAAATTTTGATATCAATATGCAAATTAGTATTCCGGTCCACTCTGTTAACCACTAATTTGTTATATATCTATTAATAATGGAGATTCGCTTCCGGGTTTTGTCTGTAACAAAAATTACGTCACTACTTACGTCACATTACCCAAAATCGTCATAACATAGAATAAATACACTCAAAATTTGAACATGCAACATTAGACAGTCCTCATTGTTTTTTAAAACAAGTTTTTATAAATACATGACTGGTATTATATATCTATATATAGTTTGTTTTATTTTAATATATATTTAAAGTTTACATTTCAAATTGTTTTATTTTCTAATCCTTTATGAATTTGATGATTTTACTTACTTAGGGTACAAACTCGCTGACATTGAATTTTTTACTCCCACCCCTCAGGCAATATTTTCAAAAAATCTATTTTTACATCGATTCATACCATACCAAGGATATTAGCGCCATGTGAAATGCAAACAGCTTCGTCCAGGAATTGAACTCGGGTCGACGAGTCCATTCCTATGACTCTAACCATTAGACCACACGCCTCCATACAGGGCTGTATATAGGATGAATTTCTTTTCCTAAAAAAACAGTCTTGCAACAGATAGTACTAACTTCAAATCGTTTTATATGTTTACAGTGTGACATAGGATATTTTATCAATCCACCCATTCGATTAACTCGCAAGAATATGCACCGTTCGGGCGTAAGTATTTTAGTTTTAATATAATAATAATAATGAATGTAGCAAACTAGCACAACAAGAATACAAAACTAGACATGACTGGGTTGGGAAGGTGATCCACTGGGAATTATGCAAAAAATTAAATTTTGACCACACAACAAAATGGTATATGCATAAACCAGAATCTGTTCTTGAGAACGAAACGCATAAAATTCTCTGGGACTTTGAAATAAAAACGGATATCCCAACAAGAAGACCAGACCTAGTGTTGATAAACAAAAAAGAAAGAACTTGTCAACTGGTGGATTTTGCAGTGCCAGCAGATCACAGGGTGAAGCTAAAGGAAAATGAAAAAATAGACAAATATCTGGACCTTGCCAGAGAACTGAAAAAGTTATGGAACATGAAAGTGAAAGTGATACTAATTGTGGTTGGTGCACTTGGAACAGTCCCAAAAGGATTAGAAAAGGGTTTGGAAAGTTTGGATATCAAAGGAAGGATTAAAACCATTCAGAACACTGCACTGCTGCAATCTGCCAGAATACTCAGAAGAGTCCTGGAGACCTGAGGAGACTTGCTGTCACTCAGACTCCAGTGAAAGACCATCAGCTAATGCTGATGTGAAAACTCAAAAGGAGCAAATAATAATAATAATAATAATAATAATAATAATATCTTTTCAGCTAGTATATGAGGTCTGAGACCTGTCAGCTGTTCCTTATAAACATTCATCTTAATTCCACAGAATATTTATACTCTCTCTACAGATTATCTAATATTGAGGGATCGAGACACAATTTCGTTGCAGTGTTAACTATAATGAATTTATTCAGCAGGAAAAGGTAAAAAACCTGGAAGGAAAAAATAAACATATGAGGCAAATCAAGGTACAATAATTATAAGAAATTAAGAAAATAATGAAAGAAAAAACTAACGAAATTAAATAAGAACGCATATAAAAAAGATTACACTTGTTTTATTATATTTTAATCGGTTTCTATATAGAATCATTCATAGGATTTATTTTAATACATTGGAAAATAAAACAATATCAGAGATCAATAACACCAAGTAATTATTTATTAAACCCGGTTTTGTTTAAAAAAAAAAAATTTAAAAAAAAACAGTATGCAAATTAACCACACCATATATTATGTAAAGTTTGATTTCTTAGAGATATATAAGACACATTGCAGGATTTTAAACGTACCAATAACATGGGCTGTTTTGAGGCAGATCTAACTCAGATTTTCATAGACATTGTTAATAATAAATAAGATTTATTCTATTCTATGTATTAATGATTTGGCTGTAAATTAAATACGCATTTATAAAATTACGCAATTCCAGAGGCTATTGTGACGTAAGCAGTGGCGTAGTTTCGGTTATAGACAGATAAACACTGAATCTCCAATATAATAAGATTTACTCATGAAATATTTTCTGCTTCAAGATATTGCTTTTAAAAATGAAGAGTAGCCACGGTCATCTAGTCTGCGCACATGTCAGAGATCGCTAAAAACCCACTAAGTGTTAATGCTGCAACCTAATTCGAAAGCTTACGCCTAGTTGTCTGGCTGCAAGAATAGAAGTGGAAATGTCAAATTCCAACCAAATGAGACCCCCCCACACACACACACTCCAGCAACAGATGTTGTTTGAGAGATGGTTAGATATCAGTACAAATGTACATTGTTCCTCTGGCCTAGAAGAATGGTTTGGGACGTGCTGACACACATACCCAACACTAGCAGGACCTGTGGATATACCACAGTATGATAATTTATTTATTACAACGCTTGATATGTTTGCTTAAGAGATATTGCTAAATAGTTCAATATATAAAAAGTATAATAAGCTAGATTTAACTCTCTATCACTCTTTTCTTTTATTTATTTCTTTTCATATTTTCATTATGTTCGATTGAAACAGATTAGCGTTATCACTTCTGCAGGCTCACCCTCTCACTTACTCTACTCTCTTACTCTACTCTCTTTCTTCTTTCTTCTTACTCTACTCTCTTTCTTTCTTTCTTTCTTTTTTTCTTTCTAATTATATTTTTCTGTCTAGCATGTCCTTTTGCTGCCCTTTATTTCTTCATAATAAAAACACAATGGTCCATTATTTAGCTAAGGTGACGATACTAATAAGAAATAAGAATCCGGCGGATAAGCGATACTAGATAATCAGGATTTACATTTTTGCATTTCATTTTAGACGATTTGGATGGTCTGATTTTTAACCCGAGGGTGTTGCAAGATCATAACGGTTGGAAGATTAAGGAACAAGAGTATTAATAAATAGATTGTCCGTAACGGGCAGGATGCGACACAATGTAAATTTTCAAGCGGAGTAAAACTGGTTTAAATTCAAAGTTTTCAATTAGCCAGACTGTTTGTTTAACCAAGGTTTAAAAAAATCTTTGCCTTTCCCGATTAATTATATCATAGTTTGCAGGGCACATATAGATTCATGCCTTTCTCAAAAGCATTAGCGCAAAAACGAGACACAAACAACATCGGCCAAGATTTGAACTCGCGTTGCCGATTCCATTGCTTCTTTAATGTATGTATCTACCCAACCCATCCGACACGAGTAGGATGTGACATAAGGTCAACTTTTAAGCGGAGTACAGCTGGTGTGAATTCAGTGTTTTCTATCTCCCACATTGGTGGCTTTAAAAAATCATCAGAAACGACTGCCAAGCCAAGACTAGGCGTGACAGCGAAGCACGCGCATGGGCAGGCGTAGGCGCAAGCACAAGAAACTCAACAATGTTCCCAATACCGCCACGAACAATTTTCCTGCATCCTCTGTGCTTTGGAGACATTACTTTTGAGATTACTATATATTCATTACTCGTATATATATATATATATATATATATATATATATATATATATATATATAGTATTATAGTGTGTACAGAAATAACCGGCTCGAGTTTCCCCATAAGGATCTTCAGAGTTAAATCCACTAAATTAATCAAGATATTGATTAATTTCAGTTAACTGCGAGAGTTCATATTGTAATTATGACCGTTGAAAACTAAACCCGCTTTACTTACGTATGGATCACTTTATATTTGTTATAACGCTGACTTATCCGATTAACACTTATACCAACCAAATATTGACACACACCCAATATTTTTATCGGTAAGTCATTCCCTTTACACATACACACACACACACACATATATATATATATATATATATATATATATATATATATATATATATATATAAGGCAATTCAGTCTCGAAAGACTATGGTAAAAGTTTTTGTGTGCCCCTGAAGTTGCAGCGCCTCCTGTGACTATGAAGTCCTATGTTTGAGAAACATTCTCGACCACATATTTTGCATTTGTAGGTTGTCCTGTAGATGATGATGTTCCGATGCTTTGTTGCCGTTGCTTTCTTATGGACCTCTTAGCTTCATGATGTTGTATCGGGGTGACTTCTGACATGTACAGTCCTCTATGGAGATTCTGCCGCACCGAGGGCGGTCTTGAGTCAAATTTTCCCAGCTGGAAGGGACAATGCCAAAGCACCTGAGATCATTTTTGCAGTCTGCAAATGTATATATATATATATATATATATATATATATATTATATGGTTTGGAGGTTGTTTTCGAAGGGTATCACAATGCAAGTGTAAAGAAAAATGAAGTAACTATGCTGCAGTTCAATTACCTTTGATTTATTCTCTTAATATTTCGGGATAAAGATCCCTTCGTCAAAAGATTTCTGAAAGCATGAGTCCTGGAGCTACCAACCAGTGGTTAGAATATGCTCTCTCTGTTGTATGCTTGGTAATATCATCCTCCGAATTATTTGTGTTTGTGTGTATATATATATATATATATATATATATATATATATATATGAACGTGGATTACAAAAGCAATTTAGACGGTTAATTCACTGGTCCCAGTGATGATGATGATGATGATATTCATCCTGATAAGGATTAAGTAAATTAATTATAAACTAATTAATTATTAATCAATTGTTAATTATTTACTAATTATTAATCAATCGTTAATTATTGGCTAATTAATTAGTTATTCATTTAATGTATGATGTATATTTTTTTGAATTCGCACATTCAATATGTAAATTAAAATATCGGAAAAGTGTTTATTATATATTCAAGTAGCATTGATATTTATCAATGATAAATTTTCTAACCTCTTATATATATATATATATATATATATATATATATATTAGTATTTAGATCACTATTTGTATATCGATCTATTTATCAATCTATCAGTCTGTTCCTATCTATCTCAATATGATATTATCTGCATACTGATATATATATATATATATATATATATATATATATATATACGACATGAATGAACATGGAATGAAAATTAAGAACATAAGAATAGGTTTGACAAGAGGGGGGGGCGAAAACAAAACTAAGGTTTTGGTATATATATATATATATATATACCATAACCTGCGCACGAGTGGGATGCGACACAAGGTCAATTTTTTAAGCGGAGTTTATCACGTTTGAATGGAGATTTTTCCTTCTAGACTGGTTACTTAGCCAAGGTTAAAGAGCCCAGTCTACCCTACTATTTACCCATAACTGGAGGGACTAGTTGCATTAATACCTTTCCCAAGGGTATTGTGTAAATGCAAAGAGCCTCGTCCAGGATTTGAACTATGGTCTACGTACTAGTTCATATCCTTTGACTCTAGCCATTACACCATGCGCCTCCATACATATATTAGTATCTGATATTATCTATAGGGTTAACTTACCTAATCATCTAAGCATCGTAATCCGTACGAAAAAAAGTGTTTCTGGCTACGTATGCCATTTAAATATGGGGCACCGCGCATCTGATTGCTGTTACTAACAACCAATCAGATGCGCGGTGCTTTGAATTTGAATGGGTTAGTTCTACCGTCCATAAATTTCTCAAAAGTCAAACGTCTTTTAGCGTTTTTTTTTTTTTTTTTGTTGGTGGTTGTATCGGAGTTTGATCACCTCTGATAGGGTCAGCAGGGTGAGGAAAGACTGATGTTGGAAGACCCGAAACTTCCCAATGAACCCTGCGAATGACATCACTGACGACAACCACCAGCGCCCCAAATGTAGGAGCGTATATTTGAAAACAAATATATACCAATATATACATTCGTAGGTGGGTTACCAGGTAATTTGGTATTAGGACGATTCTAAGTTGCTCCTTTCTTCCAATGGTAAAATGTTAGAGAGTTCAGATTCGATTTGAGAGCTCGATGTTTATTTTTAAAATCAGCTATTATGCGGTTATGGTACAATTTCCACTTATAGGTATCTGAGTATACCCATTAGCTTCATCAGACCGCTATCTTTATTGTAAATGGACCATTTTCAATAAAGATAGCTGTCTGATGAATCTCATGGGTATATTTAGATACCTATGAGTGGAAATGGTATCCTAACCGCATAATAGCCGTTTTTTAAGCTTTTTTCTTTACTAATATATATATATATATATATATATATATATATATATATATATATATATATATATTAGTTTGTAGATAACTATTTATCGATTGATCCATCAATATGTCTATTTCTTTACTCAAACAATTAAATATTTATCTTCTTACAAAACTTGCTTCGTTAATTTTGCTGTAATCGCCTGAAACTTGAGAAAGAAAAAAACGAATAAATCTTATCCATACGTGGGCGTAAACGATTGGACACGGCAGCTTTCAAGTGTTTATACGTTTATAGGTATGTATTCAATTGTGTATGGGGCGGGTTCGAGTGTGTGTGTGTGTGTGTATGTGTGTGTGTGTGTGTGTGTGTGTGTGTGTGTTTCTCCTAGAAAATAAGTAGGTGGAATCGCTTAATTGTTGTTTGCTCATATTTATACCAAAAAATCTTTAATTGATGTGAAGGGAAAACAAACCATTAAAATACAAAAAGTATTAGTCCCGTCGGATTAAATCTCTTGGTAAAATAACAAGCAAATTGGTCTGTACTATTATGTGGGCATCATATGTGGGAAGGGGAGAGAGAGAGAGGGAGAGAGAGAGTGGGGTGAGTGGAAGAGAGAAAAGGCGGGTAAGGTGTCAAACAGGATCAATGTGTAAAAGTCTGACCGACTGTGGAGATTTATTTTTTTAATTATAGTAGATACATGTGATCACACTGAGATAGAGAGATAGATACATAGATACATAGATAAATGTGATCGCACTGAGATAGATAGATGTGAACACTAGGGTTAACCAAAAAACGGTCACATGATCAGTCTATGTCATTTTGAATAAACGGAAGTAAATATTTTTTTACTTTGTTTTTTTTTAAATCTCTAAAAAAAAGTAACGATTATACAGAGTTATTACAAAGAAAAACAGTTAATTCAAAGATAAAAATATCCGATTGGGGAAAATTACTCTTTGACATTTATAGATTTAAATGTATGGGTGGCTGTATTCAACATAATTGTTTTCTTGTGCATATTCGATAACCGATTATTGGTTTTCAACGATTTTTGAAAGATTTTTTTGTGGTAGTTTCAGAAGTTTCTTATCGTAACTTGTTTTTAGCTACGTTAAATTTCAGTTGATTTAACAGTGCAAAAATGAAAACATTGTTTTTATTTCCGGAAGCTGAAACAATTTTTTTTAAATCATCAGGAGTTTGTTTAATGTTTCTTCTTTTGAATGGAAAAAAATTCAAGATAATATTGATTTTCATGCAAGTTTCATAGTGGTAAATATAGGGGGGGGGGTAAATTTCACAGGGTAAATTGGTGGTACCTAGTGAACACATAGATAGATAGGAGGGTAATGCGAAAAGTAAGGTCTTCAATGCGTTGGGGTTGCAGAGAAACTGTTTTCATTCGGCTATTGTCAATACTGTTGTGTTCAACTCGACAATAAGCTGTAGATAGATATTGGTGGGGTATGGTTATGAATGTTCTTTTGTTGTTTTTTGCTGTTTTTTTTATTTTTGGGTTGGGGTCTTTTGTAAAAAAACAGCAGAGGTAATATTCAACCAAAATCTGGGGTATGAGGGGTTCATTCTTTTCCCACGGATATTATTCCGAAAGTGAACGTAATAACGTGACTGGAGTTCGAACTCATTTATTACGATGCCACTGTCCAGAAAATTAGCCACTACGCCACAGAGACTCCCCCACCCCAGCGTATAAAGTAAAGGGGACTAGTATTTTTCAGGTTGGTAACCATTCACTGAAAATCCACCGATACATTTATCACCAACTATTATGGTTAAATAATAGATTTGCGGAATCTGTTGTTTGGAAGGTGGTGTAATTAGTTCAAAATGTTCATGAAAAACTGTTGTTTCGTCTTGTGTAATGGACATGTGATCCCCGAGGTTATTTGAGGATGTGGTTTTGCTTGAGCGAAAGTTCCGTAATCAAATTTTTTTCTTGAATGTAGAACTTAACGTATCTTCAGTCGGTGAGAGAATCGCGACGTGAGCGGTTGATAGTTTTCCATCTCTGACTCCCGACATACGTCCTGTCGGTACGATGAAAGTGTCCTCGAAGAAATAAAAAAAGAATTATGTGTACAGAAAACCGTCTTTGTAAATTGAGCTCACCGGTTGGTTGGTTTGTGGTTTGTTGGATTTTACGGCATATCAATCCATTGGGTTATTTTATGCTGAAGATGTTTTTGTTTTATTCATTCTTGATGGGTACTCAATTTTTTAAACTCTTTTTTTTAAACTCCTGTTCTCGTGTTCTATTTAACTCATAGATGGGACTCTAACAGGTACTACCACTCCGGGTCAGAGTGAACCTGGAAGTAATGGTGATAAAGGGGTACTCCACATTCCTCAGAGCTCCAGAATTGGAACTTCACCATCAAATAGTTTAACGTTACACCCAGGACAATAAGGCCCCCAGCCAACACCTACTAGCACATATATGATAAAAAGGGTTGGGGCTTACCATAAGAGCAATAGGGTTGGAACAATCATACAGGTGATAGGGCTTGATGTGACCAGCCGATTGATTGAAGGGGGTCTCTCCAATC
The DNA here is from genome assembly GCA_023376005.1 of Doryteuthis pealeii. Classification (NCBI taxonomy): domain Eukaryota; kingdom Metazoa; phylum Mollusca; class Cephalopoda; order Myopsida; family Loliginidae; genus Doryteuthis; species Doryteuthis pealeii. The sequence goes on along the minus strand of CM042157.1, from coordinate 41,323,877 downwards.
GCCCGTCTAGGCTGAGTACGGGCCAAGGTGGAATGTTGCATGTCACGGACTACTCATCCACTAGTATTCCCTCCTTAAGCATCACGGTTCGCTACCCACGACCAATAGGTGGCCCTATTCAACGGGGGAGAGGGGGCTCTTACCCTTTTGCAGAGGTGCAGTTGACAACAACACAAGACAATGAGACACGAGAGAAGCGACGATAACGAACAAGGAGAACAATACGACAACGAACGATACGACATGATGGAGATAGAAGAACGGGAAAAACGGGGGGTGCGTTAGGCAATTGTCCGAATCTGTTGCTAGGCAACATTGTCATCGTTAAATGTCAAGCAGATCAGGTGCGAGTCCTCACATATTTTATTTTTCTTTTCCTTTAAAAAAAAATTCAAGATCGTGAAGTATTTGGTCTTCATTGACATAACACTGTAGACCGTCTTCGCATACAATACGTTGTCGCACACAAACCCAAATACTTTTTATTATTATTATTATTATTAGTAGTAGTAGTAGTAGTAGTAGTAGTATTGGTAATCAGTCCTGGTGTTGTTATGTTTTGTTTGTAGTTCATGTTGTTTGATCTCCGATTCAGCTTTGTATTATGAACACCGAATTAACATTAACGAGGTGCCATTTTGTAACTTGAAAGAGCAAGGACACCGCCCAGAGTAATGTTGTTGCTTTGTATATGAGAAAGATTTTGTGCGAAACAAAAAGCTCACTCAGTACTGCTATGTAATAGGGTACATCAAACATGTTGTCGTTTTTGTTTTTTTTAAGACATTTTCTTCAAAGTTTAGTTCAAATGTTATTTTAGATGCGGAGAGGATAGAATAACATAATCACATCAGAAAACAATACAAATCTATCTCAATAAAATTGGCCGCTTGTGTCGATAATGTTATGAATCTTAATCTGAGTTTCATAAATCCATTGAAGGGATCCAGAGTCAGGAGTTACTCAACGGAAGTTACTCCACAGGAGTACACAGGATTCATTTGGTTATCAGTACGGCTTACCAGTTTAAAAAATAGTTTGAAATTTGTATAAATACAATAGAGTGATCTTCCTCTGTGTCTAGACTAAACAGGGTTATCTGCCCTTGATCAGAACAGAGTATAAAGAGAACGTTGGAAACGGCCATTTTTCAATCCTGCTCTTGACGTCTGAACACCACAGACCACGTCTTTCAAACTTTATAAAATTGACCGCCTGTGTCGATAATGTCGTAAATTTCAAGATTGTAAATTTATTGAAGGGATCCAAAGTCAGGAGTTACTCCACAGGAGTACACAGGATTCCTTTGGTTATCGGTACGGCTTACCAGTTTAAAAATATAGTCGTTTGAAATCGAAATATGTAAAATGTTGTCTTGATAGATAGATAGATAGATATTCTTTCATGTGTAGTTCAACCGTAGTGATACAGGTTAACCCAGTGTTATACATATATACAGTGGTACCTTGACTTACGAGTGCCCCGACATACAAGTTTTCCGAGTTCCGAGCTATCATTTTTTTTTTTGCTTTGTGTTGCCACCACATCACGAGGAATCCCCTGTTGATGTTGAATAATCATAGCAATAAACAATACAAATTATAATATAAATATAAAATTGGCCGCTTGTGTCGATAATGTTATAAATCTTAATCTGTGTTTATAAATCGATTGAAGGATCCAGAGTCAGGAGTTACTCCACAGGAGTACACAGGAATCCTTTGGTTATCAGTACGACATTGTTGTTGGCATTCATCCGTCTGCTAGAAACGATGGTGTACTGTCCATTTTTTAAAAACTGCATCTGCGCGAGTGGCTGAACAGACTAATTTTTGAATGGCAATTTCTGGTGCAGTGACTGCAAACAAAAAGTGATGCTTGCTGGAGTCGTTGTTGTCTCTCCTTCCTTCTGGCTCTCTTTTCTGTGGCGACTTCTTTCCTCTCCTTTTCACTCCTTTCCTTGCCTTGTTTGACAAGAAGACGCCAGACCGCTTGGTTTTCTGTACCAACCTCGGTACGGCTTACCAGTTTAAAAATAGAGTCGTTTGAAATTGTTGCTGATCTGGCTAGTGTTGTTACTTGTGGTAGCATCACTAGTCGAAGGTACACCGTTATTTTCCTCGTTTAGCCCGGTGCGTATCCATGATGTGGGGGGAAGGGCTTTTATCCAAGGCAACGTCCTAGCAGTATGTATCTTCTGTATATAAGTTAATTTTCGTTATTGTTGGAATATTTGGTCAGGGTCTACTTCCTAGAAGTTGTATCCTCATGTCAGATACTGACAAACCCCTCGACCGAAGGCATTAGAGGCCGTGTCTAGTAGGCTTTTCAATTCCCTTCTTCTGTGGTGGTTTATCTTTTCTTGTGACTTTGTAAATTTGTAACCCCATTGCAATTTCTTAGTATGTATTTTAGTT
>CM042157.1:41238960-41316460 GCA_023376005.1 Doryteuthis pealeii | reverse complement strand
CCTTGTGGTTTCTTGCCGAACGCTCTACCGACTGAGCTACGTGTGAATATTTGTTATGGCGCCGGTCGTCGGAAGATACTAATGGTATTTCTGAACGTATTCATGAAACTTAGTTTAATCTTGCACATTTGTGAATATCTAATTAAGGTCGAATCTGGTCTTAAAAGGGTGGCTTATCAATTATTAATTTACAGCAAAGCATAAATCTTATTTACAATTTTCGGCTGAATTTATTTATTCCTTACAAAAACTAGATAGTACAAATAAAATCTTTTATCCATATATATATATAATATATATATATATATATATATATATATATATATATATATATATATATATATACATATATATATATATATATATATAATAAATCTTTAATCTTCATACAATGACTGCTATTTACACAGTAGAATTGCAACCAACAAAGCTTTTATCAGATGATGACTCTGGGTCCAGGCATGGTTTCGGGGCCGAAGCATCATCATCACTAACCCAGAGTGCCCCAGCAGTATCTCACGAAACCACTTCATAAGGCAATTTTTTTTTACGCTGAATCCAAAAATTATACTCATTTTTCTACTCAGATCAAATTTTTAAGATACAAGTGAACAGTATTATAGCTTTATTGTATAGTCCACAGGCTTTTTGAATAAATGTTATTATTATGTTCAACTGATTCAAGCACATCTTAAAAACTAGACCTGACTAAACACAATGAATGGTATTTTTGAATTTAGTATAAAATGGCGATAATTTATCACTTTATAAACAATTTTTTAACGTGGGCCAGTGTAATAGGTACTGTAAGCAACATAAAACTTGAATTTTGTGTTGCAATATGTATGTAACGGGTAGGGGTGGGTAAATGTATACCACACTGGGAGAGGACAGGTGAGTGACACTTTAGCCATAGGCAGAGCGCACAGATACTACGCTCTGATCCCTAACTAGAAGTGCAGATCCACATGTAAGTAATTCCCGCCAGTCTTTGCACGTAATACACAAGTCAGATTTACAAAGCCCTGTTGGCTGGGGCTTTTGAATACACTGACTGCACCTCTGCAGAGGGGTAAGACGCCCCGATGCGGAAACCTGTTGGTCGTGGATGGCGACCCGTCATGCTTAAGGATGGAACCCTGGTGGCTGAGCAGTGACTGACATGCAACTCTCCACTTTTGCCCTTACTTAGGCTAGACGAGCGGTCGGGGAGCCTCACTGCGATCAATCGGCTGGTCACATCAAACCCTCGCTCCTACATGACTATCCATTATATTGCTCTTATAGCAAGCTCCAACTCTTTTTATTATATATGTACTAGAAGGCGGTGGCTGAGGATCTTATTATCCTGGGTATGACGTTAAACTCTATCTGATGACGGTGTTAAAATTCTGGAGCTCTGGGGAATGTGGAGTACCCCTTCATCACCATTACTCCCAGGTTCACTCTTACCCAAAGTGGTAGTACCTGTTAGTGTCCCATCTATAGGTTAAATAGAACCAAATGAGTTTAGAAAAAATGTTTAAAAAAGAAATTGAGTACTCAGGAAGAATGAATAAAACAAAACGTCTTAGGGATAAAATAACCCAACAAAGGTTGACATGCCGCAAAATTCAACCAAACAATCAGATTTACAAGGCACAAATCAAGTAAACAACAGACCGAACAAAATAAAATTTACAATACGCAATTCAAAGTTAACAATATGACATTTAAAGCTCCTTATAGTTTTCACCAAAGAATGCTATTCGGTCAACAAGAAAGGTTTCCATTCCACCGACACCGTATCTTCCGACATATTCTGCATGATATTTTCCTCGGAGGCTGTTTCAGAATAGGCTGAACTCTTTAATAGTTTCCAAAACGGGATCCCACGGACGATCCATTGAGAGCAATTGACATTTCCTTGGATTTTACAAAAGCCACTTTCAGACAATTCTCTCAAGAATGGAATTATTAAAAATAAACCAACTTTTGTTTGTGCATTGTGGATTTTACTTCTTGATCGCCTTAATAGAAAGTGTCTTGTCTTCGTCATGTCTTTTATGCAGTTTTAGTTATAAACCTATTTCTACGGGGCTTGGTTAAACTGTGAGTACTCTGAGATATCGTATATATATATATATATATATATATATATATATTGTTGTGTCCTTAAAAGGGATACAATCAGACAAGGTTGTAGTCAAATCGAAGGACCAGTCAACACGTTCGTAAATTTAAGATAGAGGGTTTTTAAGACAGACAAGGAATAGTAAGGTACGCTACTAATCCTCGAAGCCAGCCCAGAATAATGCCGTGCTCATTATATACGACCAGACCACATGGGTGAGAGAGAGTGTGGAATATTCGGTTACAATATATATATATATATATATATATATATATATATATATATATATATTATACGGTATCTCTACGGAAGCTGCACAAGTCGGAGATCCTGGATACATTTCCTACATTCAAGCCTGACCATATATGTAGTGTGTTTGGCAGGTCTTGCCTGTCACGGGCTAGTCTCTTGAGTCATATGTGGTTCCATGGTGACAGCCGATCATGTGAAAAATATGTGTGTGCACGAGCGAAAGACAGGGGTCTCACGCGTCTTTTATACGACAGGCCGTGTAAAAGCAAAGCTGGACATCTGGGCCACTTGCTTGCTCACAACCGAACTTTGTAGAAATGGCCTTCTTCTGTGAAAAAGTGGCAATCACCGTGTATATTATATATATAATATATATATATATATATATATGTGTGTGTATGTGTGTGTGTGTGTGTGTGTGTGTGATGTAAAAAAGGGAATGACTTAGCGGTAAAAAATATTGAGTTAATCCCAATATTTGGTTGATACAAGTATTAATCGGATAAGTCAGTGTTATAATAAATATAAAGTGCTCAATACGTTAGTAGGGCGTATTTAATATTACAGTGTGTACAGAAATAACCTACTCGAGTTTCACCATAAGGCTCTTCAGGGTTAATTCCAATGCATTAATCAAGATATAGATTAATTACTGTTAATTGCGGAAGTCAATAATGATAAGTAAAAGTCAGTAATATTCCGCAATTAACTGTAATTAATCAATATCATGATTAATGCATTGGAATTAACCCTGAAGAGCCTTATGGTGAAACTCAAGTAGGTTATTTCTGTACACACTGTAATACTATATATATATATATATATATATATATATATATATATATATATCAACCCCTCCACACGAGCAGGATGTGACACAAGGTCAATTTCTTAAGCGGAGTTTAACAGGTTTGAATTCAGATTTTTCCTCTTCCTAATACATAACCTTTTATTTATGGTCACAAAATGCAATTAATTTTTAAACCCACGGTTGTTCCTAGTCATTTCTATTATGTTTGAAGTTTTCCTTCTCCTATACTGGTTACCTAACCAAGATTAAATTGTCCAGTATGCCCTACCCGTAGGCGGAGGTAAAGTAGTCTTAGTGCCATATGAAATGCAAACAGTCTCGTCCAGAATTTGAACTCGGATCCATTTCCTACGACTCTAACCATTACACTTCGCGCCACCATCCCGTATATACTCATATATAAGTCGATCTGGTGTGTAGATCTAACCTTTTATTGATGGTCACGAAATGCAATTAATTTTTTAAACCAACGGTTATTCCTACGCATTTCCATTATGCTTGAATTTCAACCTTAAAAAAATATTATCTACTTAAAAGCCACCTTATCGGGCGGCAATTACGCTAACTCTTCGGGGGGGGGACGCGATTGTTCCTTCTGTTCAACAATGATACTTCATGCAATGAGTACACATTAGATTTTATTAAACTTGAACAATCATAATGTTTAATATTATTTACGATTCTCTTTTAAAAAGTTCAACGATAATTCTTCTGCTGCCACTTAATTTAAAGACTATTTGATGTACATAATGTAACGTTGTGCCTTCCTTCCGGGCACAAAAACGATATCTGTAACGTTGTCGTATATCTGGTCACAGTACCCAAAGCGATATACATAACGGGGCGGTGGTGGTGGCGGCGATATATTCACGGTATTAAAAATGTATTCTTGTTGATAAAAATTACAACGCGAGAAATATGTAGTCACAACTGCTAGCCTTTATTATCGTGCTCGCCTCGTGTGCTGTATCGGAGAGGAGGAAAGGCAGAGAGAAAGAGAGAGAGATAACACTACTTGATTACTGTGACCCCATACTAGGCAGCAAAGGGTCGTCCGTTCCCCTACGCGTCCGAAAGCAAAAAAAAGGCCGGTCCCTTTTTTCGTTGTTCCACGTCACCACGTGACTTCCAGTCAACACCCGAAACTTCCGGTTGACACTCAATTCTCCATTCGGGGTCACGCTACGGTCAAACCATCGTTCATCCTGTTTTGCTCATCACTATTTTTTAAACCTTTATCATATCTTATTTCTTCTTCCTCCTTTTCTAATATAGTAGTTCTAGCTCACAAAAGTCAGGATAATATCCCCATCTTGCTACAATAAGTCCTTACTTTCTGTAGCAAAAATTATTCCAATGGTTTTCGTAATTAATTTCGATCACTCCCCAATTTTTTTACCAAGTTATAAAAATTGTTATTATATATTAAAAAAAAAACATTTGTTTCAAAAATCACTTAAAAATCACAGAAAACAATCGCAGTAATTAAAAGTTGGCAATCCAAAATTTCATGATTGGTGAACCGAATTCGGCCCACAATGTTTTTAATTTTCTCATGGAGCCGGCCTGGTTCCAAGATTGTATGATATGTTGAGCTACGACCTCTAGGAGTAAAGTTGGAAAATCTAACACTGAAATTATCTCACAAATAATAGATACAGCTAATATATCGCCTAATTTCACGGTTGGTGAACCGAATTTGGCCCACAACGTTTTTAATCTTCTCGTGAAATCGGCCTGATTCTAAAATTGTATGATATGTTGAGTTACGGCCTCTGGGAGTAAAGTTAGAAAATCCAACACCGAAACTATCTCTCAAATAATAAATACAGCTAATATATCACCTAACACTGAACCGGTCATATCTTGTAAGGCCTGCATGTACCCAACCCTTCCACACGGACAGGATGTGACATAAGGTCAATTTCTAAGCTGAGTTTAACAGGTTGAATTCAGAGTTTTTCTTCTCTTAGAACAGTTGCATAACCAAGGTTCAAGGGCCCAGTCTGCCTCACTATTTACCCATAGCTGGAGGGAGAATAGTTGGATGCACACATTTCCCAATGTTATTAGCGCTAATGTAAAATGAAAAAAGAGCGTCATTCAGGATTTGAACTCGCGTCCATTTCCTACGATTATAACCATTACAGCACCGGTACTTCCACTATTTGTGTTAGGTCAATGTAATTCAGACTTTACAAATCGACTTATACACGAATTTATATATATATATATATATATATATATATATATATATATCCAATTAAATGGTATCAACTTTCCATTAGTATAAACTAGAATACTTATAGCTATAAGTATTTACTTTTGATAACCTGAATTCTTACTTTTTTTCTCAGCCAATTATATATATATATATATATTTTCTTCTGCATAGTTTTTACTGAGTACGCTGAATAATATATTAGCGAGCTTAGTAATGTCTGGTCCGAAAAATCGAGGCCTTTTAATATTGAATCAAGTAAATTCACGTGTTTTTCTGTACCATTATAGTTAAACTATGGTTTATATATATATATATATATATAACCATATATATATATATATATATATATATATTAATGCGATAAAAAGACCGTATATTTTGTTCATTGTCTTATTAAAAGAAGATAAAATAAGAAAACATTATGGGTGGGTAAAAGTAAGACGAAGATAAACTGTACATTTATTTACCGTAGCCGGTTTTGATTTTATTAAAATCAATTACTTTCTATTTCATAGCATATTCAACAATGAAATTTCAAAATATACATAGAAATAGCATTGAAATTCTACTTGAAAGCGTCCAGCATTTGAGAATCTTGAAAGTAAACAAATCAATACACCTGAATTCCCCAGGTGACGCTAGGTAACTGCTTCTAGTTTACTATAAAAGTGAAGATTGAGACCCACCCCGACAAAAAAAACATATCTAATAACATTTCATTGATATAAGAAACACGTGAAGTTTATATATATTAATATCTACAAACCCTAACCCTAAAAGGCTCCCCTCCTGCACAAAACAGTACATTTTAATACTCAAATACTTATATCAACAAATAATGATAATTAATAATAATAATAAATCAACAAGTAAAAATAACTTGTCATCTAGTGGATTTTGCCATTCTGGTAAACCACAGTAAAAATGAAAGAAAACAAAAAGATAGACAAATCCATTGTTGCACAGCGTCGACGGAATAAACTTTATCTCTTTATCTAATTTAGAATCCGAGCGTATCATCAGTGCCATATGAGTAAGGGTCTTGATTAAATTTACTTTTCTTCTTTTACTAGGACAAAATAAATCCCACAATGATGCCACTCAACTATAAGGTTAGGAAATGTACAGGAGGCTACAAATTTACAAAATCATCAACAAAAATGTATATGGTTGATATCAAGATATTTGCTAGAAAATATTTGCTAAAAAAGATCGATACCTTTGTTCAAACCATAAGAATATACAGCTAGGATATAGGAATGGAATTCGGCATCTAAAAATGTGCCATGCTCGTGATGTAAAAATGGGGGAAAAAGCTATAGCGAAAGGAATAGAACTAATGATTCAGGAAAAATAAGAACACTCGGAGAAAAGAAAAATAACAAGTAATTGGGGATACTGGAAGTGGACACCATCAAACAAATAGAGATTAAATAAAAAAAATGAGAAATGAGTAGAAATGAGTCAGAAAAATAAATAAAAATTCTAGAAACCAAGATCTGCAGCAGAAACCTCTTCAAAGATTGTGTTTAAATCAAAACCTGTTCTGTCATCTAGTTGTAAAGATGTTCTTTCTTCTCACCACAATAATTCCATTATTTACTCGTTTAAATATATTTGTTATATGCAATAGATAAGAAGAACAAATCAACGACTGGACGCTCGTCCCTGTTACGATTTTTGTGGCCATTTTTAGGCTGCAAATGAAAGCACTTTAGAGTGGAGATCCTTGGTGTTCCTTAATGTTAGATTGAACCCTTTGGTTGTTCCTTGGTGTTCCTTAGTGTTGGGTAGAATCTTTTGGTTGAGCCGAGTCCTCGATTACAGACCCGTTCGTCCGAATACGGCGAATACGTGCAAATGAACGGCTTTCAAGATTAGTGATTAAATAGTTAACTAAGGACGTATTCGAGCGTGTTGATTGGCTGGCTTTAATCCACGCGCCCATGCAGAGTCTATAAGTTTAAGTGATGGACTTCAGCACACCTTATATGACAAAAATATTCCAACAGTCCCTGCTAAATTAGAAATGGAAATGTCTGTCCAAATGAAATCCTGATGAACACTTAAAGGTTTTCAATATGCGAAAAAAAAAACATAAATAATCGTAGTTGTGCCAATTAATTCACTGTTGATTAATTGTCCGTCGTGAAAAGAAAGGACAAGCTATTAAGGGACGTTATTGTATTGGCACCTGAACATGGACTCACCGAATCAAATCGACAGTCAAGACAATAGTGTCTGGATGTAATAAAAATCTGAACCTGGTTCTGGTCTTTCAAGGTGCTAACAAGGTTCTCTGGTTCTTAATATATGTCAAGGTTGTCATAGGTTTTAGAGACAAACTCGAGGCATATAGTTTTTGTACAAATTTTATTAAAATTAGGACCAGACCTTAGATCTTAGGATTTCTAAACCACGCTGGAACCAAGCTGATCCTTTCTTTACATTATGAGGTATAACAGCTGATTAACTCTAAACTAAAAACCTTTCCTACAGTTGCGTCGTAGCGCCAGTAAGTCAGGGGTCAGATTGATGTCACTGAATGCCAATCAATCTAACGGTCTCAAAAACACCCGAATTTAAATTTATTTCTACGCTAACCGTCCAAAAAGCGACGGTATGCCCATCAATATATAACACTAATAATAACCGTTTGAGTGTAGAAATTTCTATAGAAAAATCCAACCAAATGTACGAGGTATAAAATTATTAAAATCCAAACTACAAATTATCCCCTTCAAAGTAATCCCTCTGGAGTCTAATGCACTTTCCCATGCTTCTCTGCCACGCTTGCATGCACTCATGACAGGATTCTTCCGGGATTCTCCGCAGCTTTGTCGTCGCGGCCTTTTTGATGTCGTGTACATTCGCAAAACGGGTTCTCTTGATGACCCCCTTGAGCTTGAGAAAGAGGAAAAATCATATGGAGCCAGGTCGGGCGAGTAGGGAGGTTGCTCCAGCACAGTGATGTTCTTCTAGTCCATGAACCCTCAGAAACTCAAGGGAGTGTGTGCATGTGCGTTGTCATGGTGAAGCACCCACGTGTTGTCCTGCCACATCTCTCGCCTCGTCTCGCGCACTGAACAAAGCAAACGCCGCAGTATCTCTTTGTAGACACACAGAAGAAATATTTGGAAGGCGAAAACTAGTAGTTTGTAATTTGGGTTTGAAATATATATTTTGTGACCTGGAACTTTTCTGACATACCTCGTATGTCGTTTTGGACATGTCTGGATATACTGAGATGTTGAACTATCTCCAACGTCTTTCTTTTTAGATGCGAAAATGTGAACAGCAGTCAAGAAATCTAACTGTTTAATTATTTCAATGAAGACGTCGCACCTTAGAGAGACGTTGTCATTTAAGAAATTGTTTTGACAGATATCCGCTTAGGTGTTTGTGTATTTATTATTCATTAGAATATTTAAAACATTATCAGAATTAGCAGGGTATTAGTTTGATGCTAACACCCGCATTCCTTATAATGCATTATGGTATCGCAAATAATGACCTAACACTGAATAATCAGTTGGGAAAAGACAAAGTCAATTTACATTAACATGAAAGAATAAAACATATTTCAGTCCCAAACAAACGGTATGTTAACCGATTGTGTCCTTATTGCCGATGACGTTTTTATAAACTCATTTTTTCTATTTAACCCATAGATGAGACCCTAACAGGTATTACCACTCTGTGTCAAAGGGAACCTAGGAGGAATGGTGATGAAGGGATACTCCACATTCCCCAGAGCTCCAGAATTGGAACTTCACCGTCAAATAGAGTTTAACGTCATACCCAGGTCATTCAGACCCTCAGCTAGCACCTTCTAGAACATATATGCTAAATGACTGGGGCTTGCTATAAGAACAATAGGGTTGGGCAATATGCGCTAGGGCTTGATGTGACCAACCGATTGATCAAAAGGGGCGTCTCCGATAGTCCATATCACCAAATTAAGGGCCAAAGTGGAGTATTGCATATCATGAACTGCTCAACCGCCAGGGTTCCGTCCTTAAGCTTCACAGTTCGCTACCTATAGCAAACAGGTAGTCCGACTACAGGGAGATCTCACCCTCTGCAGAGGTGCAGTCGGTATATTCTAAAGCCCCTGCCGAAAGGGCTTACGTTTTCCTTTTTTACTAATACCCTTGGGAAAGGTTTAAAACCACTAATCACCAGACCAGAGAGAAAATATTTTCTCTCGTTTGAATGTCACGTTATTCATTTTTTTTTTTTTCGAGTAAATAACTCGCGAAAGAACATCTCACCACGTGAATACACCTCACGCTATACAAGCACTTGACTGGCTACTTTTGTATTACACTCCCGTCTGAAGATTGTATGAAACTTGAGTAACGGAAATATAGTAAACATAAGTTGAAATTTCGATATAACTTTCGGAGGAAGTGGTAAAAATTACAAGCTTAAAACGAAATCAGCAATTTCAGATTGGAATAATTAGTATAATTTAATTTACCAAACTTAAAAAAGGCGTGTGAGACTCAACGGTTATCCTGGTAGAAATCGGCGATGCGAGTTCAAATACTGGACGAAGCTGTGTGATAAAGCAATTAAGAAATAACGCATTCTATCTAGGAATAAAAAAAAATGGTTTAATGATTAGCAAACTATTCCCGCTGATCCATTGCTATTGAATAGTGAGTTTTGATCCTTGTTGGATGCTACATACTTGCGACTTTTCATCACATCCTATCCGTGGCGAACGCTTTGGACAAATAGCAACAATCTTGGAACAAAATTCGTCTTGCAGAGCGTTATCTAAAGCATAAAAGCAAAGTTTGAAGGGCATATAAGAATTAAGAATATATACTATCCAGAAACAAAATTTGTCTTACATAGTGTTATCCAGGGCACAAAAGCAAAGTTTGAAGGGAATAATGACCATTTTCTATACTTTTCAATATAAGCAATTAAGAAATAACACATAATATCCAGCAATAAAATTTGTCTTACATAGTGTTATCCAGGGCAGAAAAGCAAAGTTTGAAGGGAATAATGACCATTTTCTATATTTTATAATATAGCAATTAAGAAATAACACATACTATCAGGAACAAAATTTGTCTTAGATAGTGTTATCCAGGGCAGAAAAGCAAAGTTTGAAGGAATAATGGCCATTTTCTATACTTTTACAATATAAGCAATTAAGAAATAACACATACTATCCAGAATAAAATTTGTCTTACATAGTGTTATCCAGGCAGAAAAGTAAAGTTTGAAGGGAATAATGGCCATTTTTTATACTTTTACAATATAAGCAATTAAGAAATAACACATACTATCCGGGAATAAAATTTGTCTTACATAGTGTTATCCAGGCAGAAAAGTAAAGTTTGAAGGGAATAATGGCCATTTTTATACTTTACAATATAAGCAATTAAGAAAACACATACTATCCAGGAATAAATTTGTCTTACATAATCCAGGCAGAAAAGTAAAATTTGAAGGGAATAATGACCATTTTCTACTTTTACAATATAAGCAATTAAGAAATAACACATACTATCCGGGAATAAAATTTGTCTTACATAGTGTTATCCAGGGCAGAAAAGTAAAGTTTGAAGGGAATAATGGCCATTTTCTATACTTTTACAATATAAGCAATTAAGAAATAACACATACTATCCAGGAATAAAATTTGTCTTACATAGTGTTATCAGGGCAGAAAAGTAAAGTTTGAAGGGAATAATGGCCATTTTCTATACTTTACAATATAAGCAATTAAGAAATAACACATACTATCCGGAATAAAATTTGTCTTACATAGTGTTATCCAGGGCAGAAAAGTAAAGTTTGAAGGAATAATGGCCATTTTTTATACTTTACAATATAAGCAATTAAGAAATAACACATACTATCCAGGAATAAAATGTGTCTTACATAGTGTTATCCAGGGCAGAAAAGTAAAATTTGAAGGGAATAATGACCATTTTCTATACTTTTACAATATAAGCAATTAAGAAATAACACATACTATCCAGGAATAAAATGTGTCTTACATAGTGTTATCCAGGGCAGAAAAGCAAAGTTTGAAGGGAATAATGGCCATTTTCTATACTTTTACAATATAAGCAATTAAGAAATAACACATACTACCCAGCAATAAAATTTGTCTTACATAGTATTATCCAGGGCAGAAAAGAAAAGTTTGAAGGGAATAATGGCCATTTTCTATACTTTTTCAATATAAGCAATTAAGAAATAACACATACTATCCGGGAATAAAATGTGTCTTACATAGTGTTATCCAGGGTAGAAAAGCAAAGTTTGAAGGGAATAATGGCCATTTTCTATACTTTTACAATATAAGCAATTAAGAAATAACACATACTATCCAGCAATAAAATTTGTCTTACATAGTGTTATCCAGGGCAGAAAAGCAAAGTTTGAAGGGAATAATGGCCATTTTCTATACTTTTACAATATAAGCAATTAAGAAATAACACATACTATCCAGCAATAAAATGTGTCTTACATAGTGTTATCCAGGCAGAAAAGTACAGTTTGAAGGGAATAATGGCCATTTTTATACTTTTACAATATAAGCAATTAAGAAATAACACATACTATCCGGAATAAAATGTGTTTTACATAGTGTTATCCAGGGTAGAAAAGCAAAGTTTCAAGGGAATAATGGCCATTTTCTATACTTTTACAATATAAGCAATTAAGAAATAACACATACTATCCAGCAATAAAATGTGTCTTACATAGTGTTATCCAGGGCAGAAAAGTAAAGTTTGAAGGGAATAATGGCCATTTTTTATACTTTTACAATATAAGCAATTAAGAAATAACACATACTATCCGGGAATAAAATGTGTCTTACATAGTGTTATCCAGGGTAGAAAAGCAAAGTTTGAAGGGAATAATGGCCATTTTCTATACTTTTACAATATAAGCAATTAAGAAATAACACATACTATCCAGCAATAAAATTTGTCTTACATAGTGTTATCCAGGGTAGAAAAGCAAAGTTTGAAGGGAATAATGGCCATTTTCTATACTTTTACAATATAAGCAATTAAGAAATAACACATAATATCCAGGAACAAAATGTATTTTACATAGTATTATCCAGGGCAGAAAAGCAAAGTTTGAAGGAAATAATATAACCAAATGTGTTTTTTAAAAATCAAAGTCAGCAAATGTGTGAAAACAATGTTGTGTGGCTTAAAAAGCTGCAAGTATCTGCTGTTGTTTCCGTGAACAAATAAAAATCGGTTTTACTATAGGACTGTCCGTCCCTCGTAAAAAAGAGGTCACTCGTCGTAACCTACAAAAGAGAACAAAAATACCATGCTTCTATAGTACGTGTCTATTTCGTGTCGGGTGACCGACAAAAAAGATAATGTCGTACCTCTACACCTTGTTACGATTGAATTTCCTTTCGCTCCCCCCAAACCTATCCACACCCCCAAAAATGAGAGAGAGCTCTTCTTTCACAAAGCCATGACTTTTTGGTGCTCTTGTTTCAGAACTTAAGGTGCTAAGGGTTCTATTTCCGGTTTTATAGTAATTTTATATAGAGACAATTACCGACGAATTTCATTTCAGTCAATAAATTAATACTCTAGGGTGTCCTTCCGTAGCACAAGTGAAATGCCCTCGCTTATAACCTACCGAGGCGACGATACAAGCTCACCCTCAGCGAGACCCTTACACGCAGGCGCACATACACCGGAAGAAAGACCGAGGAGCAGGGTCCTGTTGTTGTTGTTGTTGTTGTTGTTGTTGTTGTTGTTGTTCAGGTCACAGAAAGAAAGTGGAGAACGAAAATTATTCTTTTAAAAGTCAGAATCTTTGCTCCGATCCCAAATGAAAAAAAAAAACAGTTTCCGGCAAATTGGCGCATTCGGTGCCAACGCCTACTCATCAGTATCCCGCAATCTATCCCTCTCTCTCTCTCTCTCTCTCTCTCTCTCTCTCTCTCTCTCTCTCTCTCTCTCTCTCTCTCTCTCTCCACATACCTACCCTTGGCCACATACACACACGCATACACTCACTCACACACGCGCACACACGAACTGCACGTCTGCTGTCCTCTTTCTCAACTGTCCACGTGACTGAATGACGTCATTACATTGACACATCGGCTCCCGTCCTAATGGCGAGTTGAGCCTCAGAGATGAGGGAAATTTACACCAAGTCACGATCTACAAATGGAATATTTGCTTTTTTATATTTATTTCTTTATTTTATTTGATTCTAGAAAGGATAACCGTCATATCAAAAAGTTGTTTATAAAAATAAATAAATCTATACAAATATTTTTTTTAGAATTTGTTCGTTTTTCCTCTGGAGATGACCAGAATGAGTTTATGTGCAAAGCGAACAAATTTGGAATTAATTATTATAAAATCTAGAGTAAGATTTTAATATATATATATATATATATATATATATATATATATATATATATATATTACAGTAATCCACAAACCCCGAATTTCGACATTTCACGTCTCTTCAGTGTGGCTAAACTTAGCAACTACTTCTTCGAAACCCGACTGATTTTTCATCAGTCCGATTCTTTAACCCCTCAGCCGTCAGCAGCTACGCGTAAGGATCGGAATTTTTACTGATAAATACATACATAGGTATAGGTATTTAAATAGACTGAGCGACAAAGCAAAAGAGTCTTGCAGATTTCTTATTTTCAGTGATAAATTTATTTTTCCTCAAACTAACGAAAACCCTAAAAAAGATCTATTTAAACAGATTGAAACACTGCAGCGTAACGAAATAAAAATCACTCGTTTTATGAACTTGTGTTTTTTCAATTTTTTATAATATTACATACTGTCGGATTTACTTCCACTTTTTCTTCACATATAGGTATATATGTTCCGATCACTACAGAGCTCAAATCAGTAAAAAAACAAAGAGCCTTATATATATATTATATATATATATATATATATATATATATATATATCATTATTATTTATATTTTTGCTTGAAGGCAATTACAATGCATATATCGCATAAAATTCGATAATTATAGAAAATAATCATGACAAATGAATCTCGACAAAGAATTGTTCGGTGTGTACAACATCGTACAGACTGTTTCAACTTTATTAAGTCCCATCAGCGATGTATACTAACGATTTCCCTCCAACAGAAATCGAAACTGGGACTTCAGCAGGCATAGACAGAGACTCTCTGCTTCGGCCACGATACGCACCGGACAATCCTTGCGAAATTAACCTGTCAATGATACTGATACGTCTCTATCCTATGTGGTACGGGGACGTTGAGTAAATAATAACAAACCAGGACTATGCTCTTCGGCGAAGGGAATAAGATTTTTGGATGTTTGTTTTTTAGAAGCATTGTTGAATAAAGTTGAATGCATATATCGCATAAAATTCGATAATTATAGAAAATAATCATGACATATATATATAGTGTAATCATGATATATATATATATATATATATATATATATATATATATATATATATATGGTGTGTGTGTGTGTGAAATAAAGCGAAAAAATTCCAAGATGTAGCTGTATCAGTGCTACTATACGACTGCACTACTTGGACTCTGACAAAACGATTAGAGAAAAAACTAGATGTGAACTCTACAAAGATGCTACGTGAACAAATCCTTGAAGTAGCACTCTATAAAAGGTTTTGACGTTTAAAAAAATCTTCCTCTTAGAGAAAAAAGAGATTCTCTGACAAAAAGTAATACTCAATAGAAAACCATGATGCTACAAAACGTAACTGATTGTATGTATTTATCCAACCCCTCCTTTGCAAGGTCAATTTCCAAAGCGGGGTTTAACAGGTTTGAATTTAGAGTTTTCCTTCTCCTAGACTGGTTGCCATACCAAGGTTAAAGAGCCTAGTTTGCTGGAAGGAGAATGGTTGATTTATACCATACCCAAAGGTATTAGTGCTATGTGAAACGCAACCAGCTTCATCCAGGATTTGAACCCGGGTCGCCGTGTTTATTTCCAACGATTATAACCATTACACCACGGCGTCTCCAAATATAACTGACTGTACAGGATTTATAAACTTTTAATAAAATGACGAATATGTAAGATAATTTTTATTCCTAGATATTATGTGTTATTTCTTAATTGCTTATATTGTAAAAGTATAGAAAATGGCCATTATTCCCTTCAATTTTTGCTTTTCTGCCCTGGATAACACTATGTAAGACAACTTTTATTCCTGGATAGTATGTGTTATTCTTAATTGCTTATATTGTAAAAAGTATAGAAAATGGCCATTATTCCCTTCAAACTTTGCTTTTCTGCCCTGGATAACACTATGTAAGACAAATTTTGTTCTGGATAGTATGTGTTATTTCTTAATTGCTTATATTGGAAAAGTATAGAAAATGGCCATTATTCCTTCAAACTTTGCTTTTCTGCCCTGGATAACACTATGTAAGACAAATTTTATTCTGGATAGTATGTGTTATTTCTTAATTGCTTATATTGGAAAAGTATAGAAAATGGCCATTATTCCCTTCAAACTTTGCTTTTCTGCCCTGGATAACACTATGTAAGACAAATTTTTTCCTGGATAGTATGTGTTATTTTCTTAATTGCTTATTTAAAAGTATAGAAAATGGCCATTATTCCCTTCAAACTTTGCTTTTCTGCCCTGGATAACACTATGTAAGACAAATTTTGTTCTGGATAGTATGTGTTATTTCTTAATTGCTTATGTTGTAAAAGTATAGAAAATGGCCATTATTCCTTCAAACTTTGCTTTTCTGCCCTGGATAACACTATGTAAGACAAATTTTGTTCTGGATAGTATGTGTTATTTCTTAATTGCTTATTTGTAAAAGTATAGAAAATGGCATTATTCCCTTCAAACTTTGCTTTTCTGCCCTGGATAACACTATGTAAGACAAATTTTGTTCTGGATAGTATGTTTTATTCTTAATTGCTTATGTTAAAAGTATAGAAAATGGCCATTATTCCCTTCAAACTTTGCTTTTCTGCCCTGGATAACACTATGTAAGACAAATTTTTTTCTGGATAGTATGTGTTATTTCTTAATTGCTTATGTTAAAAGTATAGAAAATGGCCATTATTCCCTTCAAACTTTGCTTTTCTGCCCTGGATAACACTATGTAAGACAAATTTTGTTCCTGGATAGTATGTGTTATTTCTTAATTGCTTATGTTGTAAAAGTATAGAAAATGGCCATTATTCCCTTCAAACTTTGCTTTTCTGCCCTGGATAACACTATGTAAGACAAATTTTGTTCTGGATAGTATGTGTTATTTCTTAATTGCTTATGTTGAAAAGTATAGAAAATGGCCATTATTCCCTTCAAACTTTGCTTTTCTGCCCTGGATAACACTATGTAAGACAAATTTTGTTCTGGATAGTATGTTTATTTCTTAATTGCTTATGTTAAAAGTATAGAAAATGGCCATTATTCCTTCAAACTTTGCTTTTCTGCCCTGGATAACACTATGTAAGACAAATTTTATTCCTGGATAGTATGTGTTATTTCTTAATTGCTTATGTTGAAAAGTATAGAAAATGGCCATTATTCCCTTCAAACTTTGCTTTTCTGCCCTGGATAACACTATGTAAGACAAATTTTGTTCCTGGATAGTATGTGTTATTTCTTAATTGCTTATGTTGTAAAAGTATAGAAAATGGCCATTATTCCCTTCAAACTTTGCTTTTCTGCCCTGGATAACACTATGTAAGACAAATTTTGTTCTGGATAGTATGGTTTATTTCTTAATTGCTTATTTGTAAAAGTATAGAAAATGGCCATTATTCCCTTCAAACTTTGCTTTTCTGCCCTGGATAACACTATGTAAGACAAATTTTGTTTCTGGATAGTATGTGTTATTTCTTAATTGCTTATGTTAAAAGTATAGAAAATGGCCATTATTCCCTTCAAACTTTGCTTTTCTGCCCTGGATAACACTATGTAAGACAATTTTGTTCCTGGATAGTATGTGTTATTTCTTAATTGCTTATGTTAAAAGTATAGAAAATGGCCATTATTCCCTTCAAACTTTGCTTTTCTGCCCTGGATAACACTATGTAAGACAAATTTTGTTCCTGGATAGTATGTGTTATTTCTTAATTGCTTATGTTGAAAAGTATAGAAAATGGCCATTATTCCCTTCAAACTTTGCTTTTCTGCCCTGGATAACACTATGTAAGACAAATTTTGTTCTGGATAGTATGTGTTATTTCTTAATTGCTTATGTTGTAAAAGTATAGAAAATGGCCATTATTCCCTTCAAACTTTGCTTTTCTGCCCTGGATAACACTATGTAAGACAAATTTTGTTTCTGGATAGTATGTGTTATTTCTTAATTGCTTATGTTAAAAGTATAGAAAATGGCCATTATTCCTTCAAACTTTGCTTTTCTGCCCTGGATAACACTATGTAAGACAAATTTTGTTCTGGATAGTATGTGTTATTTTCTTAATTGCTTATGTTAAAAGTATAGAAAATGGCCATTATTCCCTTCAAACTTTGCTTTTCTGCCCTGGATAACACTATGTAAGACAAATTTTGTTTCTGGATAGTATGTGTTATTCTTAATTGCTTATGTTAGAAAAGTATAGAAAATGGCCATTATTCCCTTCAAACTTTGCTTTTCTGCCCTGGATAACACTATGTAAGACAAATTTTGTTCTGGATAGTATGTGTTATTTCTTAATTGCTTATGTTAAAAGTATAGAAAATGGCCATTATTCCCTTCAAACTTTGCTTTTCTGCCCTGGATAACACTATGTAAGACAAATTTTGTTCTGGATAGTATGTGTTATTTCTTAATTGCTTATGGAAAAGTATAGAAAATGGCCATTATTCCTTCAAACTTTGCTTTTCTGCCCTGGATAACACTATGTAAGACAAATTTTTTGGATAGTATGTGTTATTTCTTAATTGCTTATGTTAAAAGTATAGAAAATGGCCATTATTCCCTTCAAACTTTGCTTTTCTGCCCTGGATAACACTATGTAAGACAAATTTTTTCCTGGATAGTATGTGTTATTTCTTAATTGCTTATGTTGTAAAAGTATAGAAAATGGCCATTATTCCCTTCAAACTTTGCTTTTCTGCCCTGGATAACACTATGTAAGACAAATTTTTTCCTGGATAGTATGTGTTATTTCTTAATTGCTTATTTAGAAAAGTATAGAAAATGGCCATTATTCCCTTCAAACTTTGCTTTTCTGCCCTGGATAACACTATGTAAGACAATTTTATTCCTGGATAGTATGTGTTATTCTTAATTGCTTATGTTGAAAAGTATAGAAAATGGCCATTATTCCCTTCAAACTTTGCTTTTCTGCCCTGGATAACACTATGTAAGACAAATTTTATTCCTGGATAGTATGTGTTATTTCTTAATTGCTTATGTTGTAAAAGTATAGAAAATGGCCATTATTCCCTTCAAACTTTGCTTTTCTGCCCTGGATAACACTATGTAAGACAAATTTTTTCTGGATAGTATGTGTTATTTCTTAATTGCTTATATTGTAAAAGTATAAAAATGGCCATTATTCCCTTCAATTTTTGCTTTTCTGCCCTGGATAACACTATGTAAGACAAATTTTATTCCTGGATAGTATGTGTTATTTCGTAATTGCTTATGTTGTAAAAGCATAGAAAATGGCCATTATTCCCTTCAAACTTTCCTTTTGTGCTATAAATAAAACAACGTATGAATCAAAATTTGATGGTATTTACAAACAACTGAATAAGAATGTTTATAATTTCTCTGTCTGCACTAAATCTACTTGGAATTTGTTAGCAAATGACTAAATTTGAAAGTTTCATTATTTAGGTCCGAGAATCAACGTTTAAAGAGAAAAAAGAAAAACATTGCTATTTTCTGCTTACGTTAGACATAAGCAATGGGAAAATAATACTTCCTATCCCGGAACAAGACAAAGTAAAAACACACACACACACATATATATATATATATATATATATATATATATATATATATATATATATACATATATATAATATTCATTTACCAACCCCTCTGCACGAGCAGGATGTAACACAAGATCAATTTTATGGGGAGTTTAACAGGTTTTGAATTCAGAGGTTTCTTTCTCCTAGACTGGTTGCCTAACCCATGTTAAAAAGCCCAGTCTACCCTATCAGGAGGGAGAATAGTTAGATTCATATCTTCCCCCAGGTGTATTAACTCTATGTAAAATACTGCCTCGTCTAGGATTTGAAATCGTCTCACCGTGTCCATTCCATACGACGGTAAATTTGTTATATATACGCGTTACTTTGTTATATAGGGTTATTTGTCGGTTAGTTGAGACTAACAAGAAACATATTTAAAACTCTGGAATCGCCAACATTCAGTTATATTTATTTGGTTTACCCGGTCGCTTCGGCCTCTGGGCCTCTTAGTCAAGTAAATAGCGTGGTCCCAGAGCCCTTCCCCACAGCAGGCAGCACCGACCCCAAGTCTAAAAAGTAACGGGACCGGGCTTATTGCCCACTGCTTAAGGCGTCTAAAAAGGGTTCAAGCACTTTTGTGCATTTCCTCCCACGTTAAAAAGATTTTATGTTTATCCGACCTGGTGGGAGATCAGGAAAATAATCACAGATTAAATTATATTAACGACATATTTCTTGCAGTTTTTGTATTTAACCAAACCCTCTGCAGGGCGCAACAAAATGTCAAATTTTAAACAGAGCACAGTTGGTTTCAATTCTTCTTCTTCTTCTTCTTCTTCTTCTTCTTCTTCTTCTTCTTTTTTTTTTTTCCCTTCTTCTTCTTCTTCTTCTTTCTTTTTTTTCCCCTTCTTCTTCTTTTTTTTCCCTTCTTCTTCTCTTCTTTTTTCTTCTTCTTCTTCTTCTTCTTTTTCTTTCTTCTTCTTCTTCTTCTTCTTCTTCTTCTTCAGTTGTAGTTGATGTTGCCTTCTTCTCTTTTTCTTTTTTTCTTCTTCTTCTTCTTCTTCTTCTTCTTTCTTCTTCTTCTTCTTCTTCTTCTTCTTCTTCTTCCTTCTTCAGTTGTAGTTGATGTTGCCCTTTTCTTCTTCTTCTTCTTCTTCTTCTTCTTCTTCTTTCTTCTTCTTCTCTTCTTCTCTTCTTAGTTGAGTTGATGTTGCTTTTCTTCTTCTTCTTCTTCTTCTTCTTCTTCTTCTTGATTGGTTTGCCTACAAAAGCTAAAGAGCCTAGTCTACCCTACTATTTACCCGTAGCTGGGGGTGGAGACATTCACACCATTCTTAAAAACATTAGTGCGAAGTAAAACACAAATTGACTCAGTAGTATTAAGTAGTGATATTACTAGCGCTATACTAGGGTGATTGTTTTGGCATCCGAGATAGGGCGCCACGCCTACCATCATCTCCCCAGTTTACCGCACAGTTCCAAACTGTGCTACTCATGTGCTGAGTTGAATAATAAACTCTTGTTAATACAAATAATATTCCCACCGTTATGTGAGGGGCGAACTCGCGGTTTGTTTACTTCCCAAATATCTCTCTAACATAAGAATTTTGTTGACTAGAATTTAAATCAATAAAAATGCATTCCAACCAGATTTTTCTTTGCAAAATATTTTCCTTTCTACCTTCTTCACTTATAAGTTACATTTACTATAATTATTTGTTTTAATATCCCTAATTATATTACACTATTTACCCATAGCTAGGGTGAAGAGGGAAGATATGTGTTCATGCCATTCCTAAAGGTATTAGCGTGAAGTGAAACGCAAACTGTCTCAGTAGTATTAAGTGGTGATATTACTAATGAACTCATAGGTCCTTATTTTCTTCTTTTTATTATGTTCAATTGAAACAGGTTAGCGTTATCGCTTCCGGGTGCTCACTCCCCCCCTCTCTCTCTCTCTCTCTCTCTCTCTCTCTCTCTCTATCTATCTATCTATCTATCTATCTATCTTTCTCCTACCCTGTTTCTTTTTTTCTTTCTCCTTATATTTCTCTGTGGATTTGGACGGTGACATTTTTAACCAGAGGGTGTTGCAAGATTATAACGGTCTGAAGATTAAGGAACAAGAGTATTAATATATAGACTAGCGAGACCCATGGAATTTCCACGAAACGAAACAAAAATCAAAGGGAGCTATTTAAGCCAGAAGCGATGATTTGCAATTTCAATATTACAAATAAAAACAAATGTAATATATATATATATATATATATATATATTATTATATAAAATTTTCAATTCATATTAATTTTACGTTGGGCATCTAAAACTTTTGGAATGTTTCATTTTTAAAATTGGGTGTAATAAAATCGGACAAATAAGAAATCTGCAATTTAGCGACACCAAATAATCTGGATTTACATTGCATCTTGGAAGATTTAGACGGTCTCATTTTTAACCAGAGGGTGTTGCAGGATGATAACGGACGGAAGATTTAGGAACAAGCGTATAGATAGATAGATAGATAGATAGATATTAGCAGTGAACTCACAGATCCTTGTTTTCCTGTCTTTCTTTGTTTTGGTAACTTTTTTCCTTACTTTCTGTTGGAATCAGCGTGACACGATTGGGTGACCACACAAACAAATCTAGTGACAACGACTTTTTTTTTGTGTAGATAGCTTAAAGTATATTCTACGTGATTTTTTCATAGCCAAAGAAGAGAAAGTTTGTAATCGACATACCTGTATATTGTAATTGGTATTGTAATACTATTTTGTTTTATAGTTAAGCGCACTTAGTTCCATGAAGAGATTGCCTGCAAGGCAATTGTATTGAATTCGTTTTTCACTCTGTGTGTGTGTCTCTCTTTCTGTGGATATAATGTTATGCCAAAGTCGGCTCGGGTCAGCAAACATCTCTCTCTTCTACTCTTGATGTGAAGGGTAGTCATGCGAAAAGTGGAATGCAGCCAACTGATAAAAGTATGATCAAGTAGACATATATATATATATATATATATATATATAATATATAAGAGAGAGAGAGAGAGAGAGAGGAGAGAGAGAGGGGGAGGGTTGAGAGAAAAGAGAGAGAGAGAGAGAGCAGAGAGAGGGGAGGAGTTGAGAGAATGAAAAGAAACAAAGAGAGAGAGAGAGAGGGGGAGGTTGAGAGAATGAAAGAAACAAGAAGAGAGAAGAGGGTTGAGAGAATGAAAGAAACAAAGAGAGAGAGAAGGAGGTGAGAGAATGAAAGAAACAAGAGAAGAGAGGAGAGGAGAAGAGAGAGAGTGAGAGAGACAAAGAGAGAGACAGAGACAGAGACAGACAAGAAGAGAATGAAAAGACAAAGAGAGATAGAAAGAGAAAGACAGAGCAAAGTGACAGAGAGAGAAAGAAAAGAGAGAGGAGTGAAAGAGACAGAGAGATAAAAAAAGAGGCTGAAAAAGAAAGAGACAGAAAAAGAAAGAGGCAGAGAAAGAAAGAGACAGAGAAAGAGAGATGGGGGAAAAGAGAGAGAAAGAAAAAATTAAGAAAGAAAAAGAGAGAGTTTGAGAAAGAGAGAGAGAGAGAATAGAGAAATAAAGAGAGGGGGAATAAAAGAGAGAGAGGGGAATAGAGAGAAAGAGAGGGGAGAGAGAAAGATAGAGGGAAATAGAGAGAGAGAGGGGGTACAAATTAAACCAGGGCTGCTCTTCTTTCTTTTCTTTCTTTCTTTTCCTTTCTCTCTGCTCCCATTCCATTTTTCCTCGGCTCTAAGAATACAAAAAGAAGTCACCCTAAAAAAAAGAGCTGTCATGGATATGACACTACACCGCATCGGGTGGTGAGGCTCCACTTCTGAAGACCTGAGAAGTGTATGGTACCCATTCAGTACCATTACTCCCAGATCCACTCTGACCTGGAGTGGTAGTACCTGATAGAGTCCCATCCATGTGTCAAATATATTTGTTAAAACATTATTCATATTCAAGATGCCATATCTATTAATAACAGAGATCCTGTCTCTATTACTCTGTAACCGAAACTATGTCACTGCTTACATTACATTACCTAAAATCGTCAATACATAGAATAAAGAACAATCTTATATCATATACACTGAAAATTTGAGTATGAAACTTTAGACGGTCTCTATTGTTTTTTTTTTTGTGTTTTTTTTAAAACAAGTTTTTATAGATAAAAGCTCGGTATTATATATTTATACATAATTTGCTTATTTTGATATATAATCAAAGTTATCTAACGTATAGAGTTTTTTCGAGAAAATTATTTACAAACAAGAAATAGTCATTTTTTTTTATATCAAGAAGTTAACTAAAAAGTTTACAAATAAATAAATACCTACGATTTTGTGTAAAATTTATGTATAAGATATTCAAAATAATTATTTAATTCAGACAATATCTTTCAAAAATAAATTTTTATAACCGTCCAGAGAGTGTATTTTTTTTTTTTTGCTAGTGACTATAAATTATTCTTATTAAGAATAGTTACTTAGAACTGTATTAACTCAACGCCTATATCCGTTGCGCCATGTGTCTAATTGGACTACCCGGTCGTAGTTAACCAGAAATGAGAATATGTTACAATTGTTTACTAAGGATCATTATTAGTTATTTGAAACCACATAACTGTTTGCAAACCAATTATTGTTAAAACATCACTTATTGTACCCCAGAGGTCATCATTACAATGAAGAAGATATTTCGGGGGGGGGGTGAAATCAAGTAACTGCGAGAGGAATTATTTAAAACAATAGTAGAAAATCTATGAAACATGCCCTTTCAGATCCCCCAAGCAGGTTTCTTTTCCATTGGGTCAGGGTTAGTACGCACCGACCCTGCCAATGGCTATACTTTACATCTCATTTCCCCGGTCTTTTTGGGAATATATTTCTAGTTGGTTGGTTGTTCGGGTTTTACGGCATGTCAACCCTTATTGGGTCATTTTATACCGAATACTTTTTTGTTTTATTCATTCTTCCTGGTTACTCAATTTGTTTTAAACACATTTTGTAATATTTAACCCATAGATGGGACCCTAACAGGTACTACCACTCCGGGTCGGAGTGGACTTGTGAGTAATAGTGATGAATGGGTACTCTAATTTCCTGAGACATACAGAACTGGAACCTCACCTTCAGATAGAGTCCAACGTCGTACCCAGGATACAAAAACCCTCAGCCACCACCTTCTAGCACATATATGATTAAAAAAGGGTTGACACTTGCCATAAGGGCAATAAAGTACGGACAATAATATAGGTGCTAAGATTTGATGTGACCATCCGATTGATCGGAGGGGATTCTCTGATCGACCGTCTAGCTTAAGTAAGGACCAAAGTGGAGTGTTGCATGTTATGAACTGCTCAGTCAACTGGGTTCCGTCCTTAAGCATCACGAGTTGCTACCCACAGCCAATAGGTGGCCTAATTGTGGGGTCTTGCCCCTCTGCAGATTTGCAGTCGGTGTATTCTAAAGCCCCAGTCGACTGTGCTGGCCAGAGAGAAAATATTTTTTTCTCTCGTTTGAATGTCATGTGCACTAAACCTAAGCATGTCATTTATTTTTTTCGAGTAAATGACTCGCGAAAGAACATCTCACCACGTGAATACACCTCACGCTATACAAGCGCTTGACTGGCTACTTTTGTATTACACTCCCGTCTGAAGATTGTAAGAAACTTGAGTAACGGAATTATAGTACGGTCGAAACATTTGGGAAAATTTTAGAAATCGTACTTCGAAAGCTTTTTTTTTTTATGTGCAAGCGCGCTAATAATAAAAAAATAAATAACTAAAAAAACGCGTGTGTAGCAACATTGAAAATTAATTAAATAACATTGCATTTGGTATTTTTAGCAAGCCTCCAACGGGTCTTAATAATGCCTGATAATTTGCAACTTTGAAAATTTTCGTTAACTTTCAAAATTTTGCTTAAATTCATATACTTTAAAATCAATGCTGAAATCTAGTCAAAACAGGTCGAAATCGACCTGTTTTGACTATGTTTTGACCCAAGTCAAAAACTTTAAAACTCTTGTAGAACCGCCTTAAATCTATGAAATTAACGTTTCAAATGTTGTTTCTAGCAAGGGTCCGAAAATATAGTAAATGTAAGTTGAAATTTCAGTGTTGATAACTCTAGTAATTCCTTTGAAAAAAGATGTGAAAATAACTGCATTGTCCTGTCCAATCTGACATCATAAGAGAGCAAATGTTATTCCCTATAAAATCACTCTTCGTTTTCCATTATATTTTTATAATCCTTGTGTCAAATTTGTCACCATATTACGTTTTCATTTTTTCCTCATCTTTTTTTCCCAATCTTTTTTCCCTGATCTACCTTAACCCAAAAAGTGATCTATCAATGTGACAAGACACTTTCATCAATTTGGCCTTCCATATATATTAAAATATTTTCTTCTTTCTCCTTTTTCATTGCTTTTGCTTCTACACTGAATTATGGGAAACTTTTATATTAAATACTTAAAAATAAAATAACCTGATAAATAGGTAATACTGTTCTCAGTATGAAGCAATTATTCATTAAATTTTGTATCACTGTTATTTATCTACGGTCGTTAAAACGATAATGACGTTGGATGTGACAAACAAGTCTCTTTTCTCTAAGAGAAAATAAGATTGATTGTGTACAAATAATCTATGTATAAAGAGTCTGTCTGTCTGTCTATATGTATGCATGTAGTGCGCCTCGCGTGATGTAATGGTTAGCAAGCAAGACTCGCAGACCATTGTTAGTGAGTTTGATTCTCACTAGGACACGCCACTCTTCTGGCCTTGTGCCACATCTAAGCTAAGCTTAGTAAATACTTGTACAGATGCAAAGGAAGCACCTCACGTGATGTAATGGTTGGCAAGCTAGATTCGAAGACCATTGTTAGTGAGTTCGATTCTCGTTGCCGTCCCCTCCCCATTCTTCTGGCCTTGTGCCACATCTAAGCTAAGCTTAGTAAATAATTATACAGATGCAAAGGGGGTAGCTCACGTGGTGTAATGGTTAGCTAGGTAAACTCGCAGATCATTGTTAGTGAGTTCGATTCTCACTGGGCACCTCATACTTCTGGCCTTATGCCACATCTAAGCTAAGCTTAGTAAATAACAGTATATATATATTTACATGTATGTATTTACAACAACCGAGCACACGTTCTTTTATAAAGGAAAATTGGTTGTTTGTTTGGGTTTTACGGCATGTCAACCTATTCGATCATTTTATGTCAAAGACATTTTGTTTTATTCTGTGCATTATTAGTTGGCGCCTACACCAGTGATCCGATTATGATGAAACTTTACAATATATTAAGTACAACAACCGAGCACACGTTCTTTTATAAAAGAAAACTGGCTGGCTGGCTGCTTGGTTGGTTGGTTTTTACGGCATGCCAACCGTTGGGTCATTTGATGCCGAAGACATTTTGTTTTATTCATTCTTAATGGGTACACACTTTTTAAACACATTTTTTAAACCATTTTTAATTTGTTGAGATTTTTGTATATAAGGCGTGTGCTAGATCGTCGCCCATACTTATAGACTAGGCGAGATCATGTGATTTATTTCTTGGCCAATCATTTTTTTTATATTTAACCCATAGATGGGACCGTAACGTATTACCACTCCGGGTCAGAGTGCACCTAGGAGTAATGTGATGAACGAGTATTCCACGTTTACATGACTAGTCGATTAATCGGAGGGGTTCACTCCGACCGCCTATCTAGCCTAAGTAAGGGCCAAAGTGGAGTGTTACATGTCAGTTTCTGTTCAGTCACCAGAATTCCATCCTTAAGCCCTACACTGGTTGTCACCAGCGGCCAACAGGGAAATGTTTAGAACATACTAAAGTTCCCAAATGAATGGGGTTTGATTTTTGAGAACAATATTCGTTTTATCCAAAAATGTGTTCATAAAGATTGTGTTTAGAAAGTAATGAGACAGATTTTAATTTTCAGGTTGGCCACTCTGATTACAAAGGGATGGGTTATCGCCATTCCCAAATGCATTAGCACGAAGTGAAACGCAAACTGTCTCCTACAAGATTTTGAACTTGACATTTTCTCCCACGATAACCGTTGCGCGACGTTCGCCCCTATAATTTTTTTGTCAATAGTATTAAGTAGTGATATTATCAGCGAACAAGAAGCTCCTTGTTTGACAATTAACTGAGAATGGCCTCTCTCATTGTTTGAGAATCCTCTTCCTCTCTTTTTGTTGGCATCAGTGTGACACTTTTGGGTGAACATACAAACAAATCTAGTGACCAAATAGGTTAAAGTATGTGCTACGTGGTTTATATATAAACACTTATGGAAGCGTGTCGTTTAATGGTTAAAGTAATGGGAAATGGGCTCGTCGCCACGAGTTCAAATCCTGGACGCGGTAACTGCATTTTCACTTAGCGCTAATACCCTTGGGAAAGGTATGAATCCTACTCTCCTCCAGCTATGGGTAAATAGTAGGGCAGACCGGGCTCTTTAACCTTGGTTAGGCAACCGGTCTAGGAGAAGGAAAACTCTGAATTCAAACTTATTGAACTCCGCTTAAGAAATTGACCTTGTGTTACATCCTGCTCGTGCGGAGGGGTTGGTAAATATATATATATATATATATAAACACCCACCTTGGTGAATGCTGCCACAAGACATGACGAGAAGAATTAAACCCTGGGGCCGGTTTAGTTCAATCGGTAGAGCACCCGCCCAGGAATCGGAAGGTTCCGGATTCGATACCAGTTCCCGCCAACTCGGCGCATGAGTAGCACAGATTGCGTTATTTGATTTGTGCGCTAAAGTGGGGAGCTAACGGTAGATGTGGCGCTCCACTCCACAAGCAATCTCCCTTGTCTAGTCCTAGCGAAAACGAGATAGGCTCCCTCGCTGTCCGGCCAATACCGACACTAGGCCACTCCATCAACAACTTTACTTTATTTTTAACTCAGCCTAAGAAATTGACCTTGTGCACATCCTACTCGTGAGGAGGTGTTGGTAAATATATTATCATATTAAAGCTGAGTTCATCTATGGTTGTTTGCTAAAGGCTTTTTTTTATTTAGTTTAATGACAAAAAAATACAGCCAAAATATTCTTTAGTTTTGGGATTAAGTTATGTTTGAAAAAAAATCCGTTTTATTTGATTCTAATTAGTCGTAATTTGCAATTAAGTCAAAAACTCACCCATCTCTTACAGCACATTCTACCTGTAACTTTCCGCCTCTCTGTATATATCTTGATTAACTACTCCCTGTATATGTTAGTTTTCTCTGTTAATGTAAATAGACTGATTGGAGAGTGTGAGCGGTCGATTAAGTTATTCGTATGTTAATTCTCAGCAGCTAAAGGCTGGCTTATATATAAGATGGGTCAGTTTTTAACTTAATTGCAAATTTTAGAAAAATGATTTTAATGTTTTTATTATTATTATTATTATTATTATTCTCCGGCCGTTTTTTCTTTTTCTTTTTTTCTTTTTTCTTTTATTTAATTCGTTTTGCAAATTAACTTTCGTCATGATCACAATTATCTACCCAGAATTCAATAGGTGATCCAACGGGCCACGTTTATATATATATATATATATATATATATATATATATATATATATATATATATATATATATATATATGGTAATATAATCCAAATGACTGGTAAGAAAGGGATGATTCTATTTGGAATCATCGAAACGCTATTGTACATCCATACTGCTCTTGTAGGTGCAAACTTATAGACTCATACAATGATTTTTTATAAATCCCCAACAGAGTTCAATGTATAATAACCAATAAATTAATTATATACCGAACAATATTTAGCTTTCAAAGAAAGAAAAAACTTAACAAACCATCATTTACATATAGATAAATAAATGATGGTTTGTAAAGTTTAGAGAGAGAGGGGGTATATATGAATATATATATACAGAGAGAGGGATACATATATATATATATATATATATATATATATATTATATATATATAACGAGAAAATATCGCTTAATCTAGTAGAAAATTCTTTCTTTTCTTTTCAAACCTAAAATGAATAACCTGACCGTTCAACAATATTTACGTCTTGTCCACAAAAACAATGGAAAAAGCGGATGTCGGTCGTTAAGTTGGTTCTACTAACACATATTTAAACAAACTTTGCGGATTAAAAAAAGAAAGAAGAAAGTATAAGACAATTATAATAGATTTTATTGGAAGTAAATAGAGTGAAGGATGTCGTTGCTTCCGACTCTTAAACTGTTTTTACAAGAGAATAAGACTTCTTAATTATTATTCTATTGTTTTTCTTCTTTTGTGAGTCATTTATGTTTTTATAGGGAGAGACAGAGACAGATAGACATACAGAGGCAAACAGACAGACATACATGCAGACTGAGAGAGAGAGAGAGAGAAGAGAGAGAGAGAGAGAGAGAGAGAGATGAAGAGACATAGATAAAAATGAGACAGATAGATAGATGATCACAAAGAGAGGGGAAAAGAGATGAAGAGACCTACATAGATAGAAATGAGACCTAGATTGATAGATGAATACATACATACATACATACATACATACATACAAACAGATAGATAGAGAGAGAGAGAGAGAGAGAGAAGAGAGAGAGATATGAAGGGACATAGATAAAATGAGACAGATAGATACGTCTTTATATATATATATTATATATTATATATATTATATATATATATATATTATATATACCTAATAATTCTATAATATATTATATACCTAATAATTCAAAGAAGGGTGTTTATTTCAAAGGAATTTCGACTGCTAAATTTATTAGACTATCTTTTTTTTTGACAATTTTCTCTTAACAAAACCTGCTATTTTAATTAATGTATATTAAGCCCTCATCTAAGGAGTTGAAGAGGTTAAAGAAGGAAGACACTGAAATTATATATATATATATATTATATATATATATAACCTAATGAGTCAGATATACCTACTAAAAGTTTCGCTTAGTGCTCTTCAGGGCTAAGATCTGACTCTTAGTCAGATCTTAGTCCTGAAAAGCACTAAGGAAAACCTTTAGTAGGTATATCTGACTCATTAGGTTTATCTTTATTATTTGCTCTACTTAGGTATTGAGCACTCTTTACTTATTAGCTTTAGTATATCCTGGCAGTTTTTATATGTATATATATTTTTCATATATATATACATATAAATTGTTTTTTTTTTCTTTTGGCCAAGTATTATAGTATCAACTGATTATTTTTGGTTGGTACGACTATCTTGGTCTTTTCTTTTTTTCAATTTTTTTTCCCCCAGGTGATGTTTGGTAGTATATTTTTTACTATCAAACTATTTGCCGGTTTTTTCATACTACAAGTGTTTACCAGCAAGTTTGATATTATATATATATATATATATATATATATATATATATTATATATATATATATATATATAATTATATATTAACAAAATAATCTACTGAGTCAGACGAACCTATATTAGTTTCGCAATAAAGCTCTTCAGGGCTAAATCTGACTGAAGAGAAAAGGAGCAAGACAATAAATACTACTAACCACATTAATCATTTAAATTATCAAATCATACAGACCAATAAAAACACAGAACGCTATAAGTTTATTGTTTAATTAAAAAATATTTAATTTCTATATTAACTGATTTTTTTTTTTTTTTTTTTTTTAATTATATATTATTTAGAATCAAGCAGATTTGAAACAATAAATAAGTGTAAGCACCCCGTCGTCATTCTCATCCCCTCAACCAGGGGATGAGAATGACGACGGGGTGCTTACACTTATTTTATTGTTTCAAAATCTGCTTGATTCTAAATAATATATAATTTTAAAAAAAAAAATCAGTTAATATAGAAATTAAATATTTTTTAATTAAACAATAAACTTATAGCGTTCTGTGTTTTTATTGGTCAGTATGATTTGATAATTTAAATGATTAATGTGGTTAGTAGTATTTATTGGTCTTGCTCCTTTTCTTCTTCAGTCAGATTTTAGCCCTGAAGAGCTTTATTGCGAAACTAATAGTAGGTTCGTCTGACTCAGTAGATTATCTTTGTTACTTGGCTCTACTTAGGTATCGAGCACTTTTTACAAATTAGCTTCTCCTAGCGGTTATATGAATATATATATATCTTATATACATATATATTACATATAAATTGTTTTCTTTTGGCCAAATACTATACCAATAGATTATTTTTTGTTGGTACGAATATCTTGGTCTTTCTTTTTTTCAAAATTTTTTTTTTCTTCCTGGTTGATGTTTGGTAGTATATTTTTACAATCAAACTCTCTGCCGGGTTTTTTCTCCCGCAGGATCTACAACACGCTTGGTATATATATATATATATATATTATATATATATATATATATATATATTATATATATATATACGTTTTAATTGTATATTTCAGTAGGAATAACCAAGTCCTGCTATCTTTGGTTTAGAAATAATTAACTTTTGTTTTGTTTTTTCAATTGCTAGAAATGTTCGTACTTTTGGGCGATTTTATAAATATATTATCAGGCAATATTGTCAAGGAGAGTCCCTGTATTGTAGTGGCTAACTTGTTGAACTGCGACAGCATAGTAAGCGAGTTCAAACTCCACTACTGCTATTACATTAACTTTTAGACTAATACCCTTGGGAATTGTATAAATCCTCTAATTCCCCCGCTATTGGAAGGATAGTACCATTACTGTTCTTCTTCAAGGATGGATTTGGAGTTGAATAAACCTAGGAGGTTGGTATGTCATTAAAATAAATAAATAAATAAAAATAACCCCATGTTGTCACGACGTTAACTCCAGTGGCGTGTCGAGTTTTATATTATACTATCAGGACCAGTGGGTATACTACAGTATGATAAATTAATTATTACAACGTTTGATATGTTTACGTAAGAGCTATTGCAAAATACTTCAAAATGTAAAAAGTATAATAATCTTCATCTAACTCTCACACTTTTTTTCTTTCTTTACTTCTTTTCAGCTTTTAGTCATGTTCGACTAAAACAGATTAGCGTTATCGCTTCCGCGCATTCATCTCTCTCTCGCTCTCGCTCTCTCTCTCTCTCTCTCTCTCTCTCTCTCTCTCTCTCTCTCTCTCTCTCTATCTATCTTTCCCCGTACTCTCTTTCTTTCTTTCTTCTGATATTTTTCTGTGTAACATGTCCTTTCTATTTTCATAATAAAAACGGAATAGTCCATTATCTAGCCGAGGTGACGACACTCATAAGAAATAAGAATTCGATGGATAACCGGATTTATGTTTTAGCTTTTCATCATGGACAATCTGGACGGTCTCATTTTGTTTTGTGTTTCAAGATGATAACGGTCGGAGGATTAAGGAACAACAGTATTAATATATAGATTATATTTGTATGTGGAATTTTGGCATGGATGAATAGTAGACCGGAAGTGATGTTATCGCGGAACTTGAAGACGAACAGTCAGATCTGTGAAGGTCAGGTGATCAGTTGAAGAAAATCGAAATCGAATGAAGATCAGATCAGAGAGATGACAGAGACTGAAATGTAAAATATCACGTTATACTTATATCCTAAATGACTTGAAATTTCACCTTTTCAATAACCTTTAAAAGACAACCGAAGAAAATAATCAATGAATGTCAACGTTCTAATATTAATATATATATATATATATATATATATATATATATATATATATTATAAGAAACACACACACACACACACACACACACACACACACATATATATATATATATATATATATATATATATATATATATATATGGGAGTAAATATGGAAAATAAATCCGACAATATTAAGAAATTTGAAAAAAAACCTATGTTCCGAAAATAGGATGAATTTATTTATTGATGTTTAAACATTTCGGTTTCTTTAAACCTTCATCAGGATGTATCTTGGGGTGAAAAAATGATGGATGTTTTATAGATGACAGGAGATGAAAAAAATGATTTTTTCATCTCCTGTCATCTATAAAACATCCATTATTTTCTTCACCCCAAGATACATCCTGATGAAGGTTTAAAGAAACCGAAATGTTTAAACCTCAATAAATAAATTCATCTTATTTTCGGAACATTGGTTGTTTTGTTTTTTTTTTCAAATTTCTTTATATATATATATATATATATATATATATATATATATATATATATATGAGAGAGAGTACGCAAACAGTTTGTTTGAGATGGCGAGAGCCGACAATTTTGGGGAGAATATGTGCTTAATTGAAGTCATACCTAATTTGAAAATTAATTAGTTGATAATTAATGAATTAGACGAATACATCTGTTCAAATGTAAGGCGTAAACAAATCGAGAAAAGTCAATCTCTGTATGTACATTTCGGCCAATTATGCCTCATCAGCAGAGTTATAGACAGGAAGCCACTTTGTGTGATATATATATATATATATATATATAATATATATATATGTGTGTGTGTGTGTGTGTGTGTGTGGTTGGCACTATTATACTTGAAGAAGCGGTAGTAATATAACGTACAGTGTTATTAGAAGAGTGCTCAATATCTGTGATAGAGCGTTAATAGATAAATAAATAGATAAAAGTTTTACTTTTATATTTATTAGCATTGGAACCATTTTGCTACCATTGGTTTCGTGCTGTGTATCAGTCATCAGGCAACGAAAGTGTTTTTAAAAAGTGATGCAAATTATACAAATATGGTTAACTGTATTGGCGTGTCATCCGACACGCAATCAAGTAAACAAATAAGTGACACGCTAATACAGTTAACCAAACGCACACATTTGACCATATTTGTATCATTTGCATCTCTTTTTAAAAACTCTTTCGTTGCCTGATGACTGGTACACAGCACGAAACCAATGGTAGCAAAATTGTTCCAAAGCTAATAAATATAAACTAAAACTTTTATTTTATTTATTTATTCATTTATCAACACACACACACACACACACACACACACACACACATATATAATATATATATATATATATATATATATTATATATATATATATATGGTTGTTGTTTTTATTTGTCTTTCAGCCACAGTCAATCAATACAATGTTTTGTTCTTTGGAGATGACAAGATATTAAGTACATACTCATGTGTATACTATTCTATTTATCAATACGTTTGTTCCTAAATCTTCCGTCCGTTACCATCCTGCTACACCCTCTGGTTAAAAATGAGACCGTCCAAACTGTTCAAGATGCAATGCAAAAATGTAAATGTCTTTTAAGAAAGAGTGAGATAGAGTTAAATCAAGATTATTATACTTTTTACATATTAAACTATTTTGCATTAACCCTTAAGTAAACATATCAAACGTTGTAATAATTAGATTATCATACTGTGGAAATCAAATTATACAATCCATACCTCTCAATATTTTTGCTGTGTTCATTATAATATCACTTCCGTCAACAATAATTTAAAATGATAGCTAATGGCATTAAATAACCCACACAGGTTGATATGTCGTTAAAACAAAGAAACCACACCTAAAACCTAGCGCTTGCGTTAGCTCAGTCGGTAGCGCGTTCGGCTAGAAACCGCAAGGTTCCTAGTTCGATACTGGCCCTCACCAATTCAGCGTATGAGTATCACAGAATCTGTGCGGTAAAGTAAAGAGCTGATGGTAGGTGTAGCACTCCACCCCAGACGCTAAAAACAATCTCCTCTGTCTAGCGCTAGGGAAAAGGGATATACTCCCTCACCGATTGGCTGATACCGACTTTAGGCCACCCGACGACTTTACTTACTTACACCGATATTCTGATGGTAAAAAAAAGTAAAATTGGCGGAGTGGCCTATTGTCGGTATCAGCTTGACAGCGAGGGAGCCCATCCCCTTTTCCCTAGCGCTAAACCAGGGAGATTGATTTTTGCCGAGATGGGGAGCGCCACTCCCACCGTCAGCTCCCCACTTTACCACACAGATCAGATTATCCAGTCTGTGCAACTCAGACTCTGAGTTGGCAAGGACCGGTATCGAACCAGGAACCTTGCGATTCCTGGGCAGATGTTTTACCCACTGAGCTAAACCAAAGAAACCGAAACCCAAACAAAAACCTTTGAACAGTTAACAATATAATACGGTGATATTTAATCTTAGAACTGTGTACAATACATACCTCTCAACAGTTTTGCTATGTACATCGCTTTTGTCAACAATAATTTCAGATGATATTCAAGATAAAGGCCAACGTCTGCTTAGGTGTGATATATTGATACAACGGCACAAGTTTGTGAAGACAAAAGACAGCATTGATGCATCATTCTTTAGAGCTTTGCATTGGCACAAGCACATTCAAAGCATTCAGTGTCCACTTATTCTAATAGGAGTCGGCGTGACCTCAATTCCAGTCATATCGAACCACAAAAACAGTATCAACAGTGAAAACGGCAGAGATGAAAAATACGAAGATATATAAAAAAAAAAAAAAGAACGTTTTCTATTGAACGGTGTATCGCTGACGTCATCAATGCGATCACTGAGTTGGGAACAGAAAAGAGGGGAAAGGTGAGTAAGGACATCATACGATGACATCAGAAATAGCAGTTTGCCCACGGCCGCTTTTTGATCTTGTCGATGTGGGTGAACCTCCGTTTGTAGTTTTTCCGATTTCATTCGCTATGATTGATTGATGCCTCAGTGCGTCACCGTATACAAAATGATCATGATATATATATATATAATAAGTAATCCACAGACACGTAAAAAAGGCACATCTCCTGTTTAACAATTTTATTAACGATCTTTTCAAGTTTTCTGGCCAACTTTTTTGCATTTGGATAGAATCCGTAGATGAGTCCAGCAAAGTTCTTATCCCAAGTACTTTCGGCACTTCGAAGTGCCATCATGAGGGGTGATGTGTTTATGTTCCGTTTTTTCCAAGTTAGTAGTGGTGAGAGTAACTAGGAGGGGAACTCACTAGTCTTTGGGATGAGAACTTTGGTGGACTAATCTATGGATTCCATCCAAATCTTAAAAAGTTGCTCAGAAAGCTTGAAAAGATTGTTAATAAAATTGTTAAACAGGAGACGTGTCTTTTGTTTAATTCTACCTGTATAAATGAAAGAATGCTGCCCAAATACACACACACACACACACACACACACACACACACACATATATATATATATATATATATATATAAATTTTACTATAGAATGCATTTAAATTGAATACCGACTTAATTTGCAATTTAGTTTGTCTCATGATTCATGAATGGAAATATTTCAAAATGACCAACGTTTGTTGTGCATTGTGGATTTTACATCCCAGAAAAAAATGTTTTTTTGTTTTCTTCATCTCATATGTTGATGATAATATTGTTTTACGTAATCACTAAAAAAAGACATCGGGGTGGCCTAAAGTCGGTATCAGCCAATCAGTGAGGGAGCCTATCCCCTTTTAACTAGCGCTAGACTAAGGAGATTGTTTTTTGTCATCTGAGACGGAGTGCCACACCTACCATCAGCTCCTGACTTTACCGCACATATCCATATGCTACACATACGCTGAGTTGGCGATGGTCGGAATCAAACCAGGAACCACAAGGTTCCCAGCCGGACACTCTACCGACTGAGCTAAGCCGGCCCTATATAATAAATAAATGATATATATATATAAAATAATAAAATTCGAAGGCAATACAATGCGTAAAAAATAAAGACAAAAAGATGTTTATATGTCTAATCGATTTCAAAGCGAAGCTTTATCGTCAGAGACTGATTTCAGAAATGACGTGCTTATGTTTTTTTTTATTGTGTGTTATAATTTCTCTTCTTATTTCCTTTTCCTCTCCTTTTTTTCCTCTCTTTCTTCTTCTCCTCCTTTATGAATGGGCGAAAACTGTAATTTTATTTCTCTCTTTCTTTTTTTTCTTTCTTAAAAGTTTGTTGAGAACAAGGCTGACATCCGGTAAGATGTTGCAATGTGTAGCAATGTGTAGCAACGGTGTGAGCATGTCATAATTTCAAAAACAAAAAGTGAACAAATGAATAAAAACCGTTAATAGAAATTTTTTTTTTTTTTTTAACATACTTAGCTTTTGTTTCGCTTTCACCTTTCATTTCTTATTCTTTCTCCCTCTTTTCTTTTTTTTTGTGTTTTCTCTTCTTTTTTTTTTTTTTTTTCTTTTTTTCCCCTTTATCCCCTTTGTTCTCTAATTTAAATTATTTTTTTATAGTAAATAAGTAAATAAAAGATTATCTTAAATTATGTATTAGTATTGATAGAAAAAATAAAATGATTCTTTTTATTATTATTTTTTTTTTTTAAGAAAAATATCTTTTATGAGTACTTTTTTCTCTTTTTCTTTTAAACTTAAATAGATTAAATATTATTAATTATATATTAAAATATCATATAATAATTACATATTAGGATTGATGTAAAATTCAAAACAATAAAAATAAAACAAACCATTCCCCCCTTAAATTTCAGATAGATTAAATATCATAAATCAAATATTTGAATTACAAAAGGCATAATGTACTGCTTCAATTATATATTTTATTTAACTATTTTTTTTTCATTCTTTTTTTTATTATTTATTCTTATTTTTTTTTTTTCCCACTTTTCCTTAAATATTTATTAATAGTTCTAGACTGACCGTAATCCTAAGAGGGTATTAAAAAGAAATAATGTCATGTAAAGAGTTAATAAGTATGTCAATATTGTTAAATTAATCGTAATTAATTTT
The DNA here is from genome assembly GCA_023376005.1 of Doryteuthis pealeii. NCBI lineage: Eukaryota > Metazoa > Mollusca > Cephalopoda > Myopsida > Loliginidae > Doryteuthis > Doryteuthis pealeii. Next base: position 41,278,419 of record CM042157.1, on the reverse strand, counting down.
TTTATATTTCTCTATTATCTTCTTTTCATTCTCAATCATCCCATCACTATATATATATATATTTAATTTTAATTAAAAAAAAAAAAAAAAAAAAAAAAGGGCTATATATGAAACGTGTAAATTTAGTTAATCGTGTATTCTGAGTTTAATTCTAATCTACTGATAGTTGGTAGGTTTAAAATTTATGATAGGGAAAATTATATATATGAGAGAACATGTGTACTAAATAAACTAAAACCTATATATGGAACGTGTAAATTTAGTTAATTATGTATTCTGTGTTTAATTCTAATCTATTGTTTTGCAATGTAAAAGTACCTGTCTTATTAATCTCGAAGTATCTTCATCTTCAGAGACGTTTTCAATGTTGAAATAGAATAAAATAAAATAACATACTCTTCACACAGTCGGTAGAGCACTGGACTAGGAATCGCAAGATTCTTGGTTCGATACCGGCCCTCGCCAACTCAGCGTATGAGTAGCACAGGGATTTGTGCGGTAAAGTTGGGAGCTGGTGGTAGGTGTGGCGGTCCACCTCAGACGCAAAAACAATCTCCTTAGTCTAGCGCTATTGAAAAGGGGATAGACTCCCTCACTGTTTGGCTGATACTGACATTAGGTAACCCCGACGACTTTACTTTACTTATAAAAGACTTTGAAAGACGTGCGGACACACTGTACTGCTGTTTTGACATATATTAGGTCTCATAAGCAGTGTATACCGTGATCTCTCCCGACTGAGATCGAACCGGGTACCACAGAACGCAGGGCCAGAGACTCTCTCTCTCTCTCTCTCTCTCTCTATATATATATATATATATATATATATATATATATATATATATATATATGCCATTTGAAAAAAACACGACTGTCTTGCTACAACATATAAAAAATATTTTAGTTAATAATAAAAAAATACTTCGTACTGACAGTAATATAAAACAAACTAAAAATCCTTGAAGCTCTGTATTTAAAATTTAGACAACACTATTAATAGATTTAACTTTGAAACTCACGACAATATACTAAAAACACATTTTATTCTAAATCACGGTTGCCTAGCTCATTAAAAATATCTAAAAATAAACTGTTACCGTTATTTAGCGTCACCTTAGTGACTTAGGAGAATGGAAAATGGACGCATCCCAAAAGATCTTTTGTACGGCGAATTAGTAAAAGGCTCCTGATCGGTTGGTAGACCACGCCTACGATTTAAAGATGTCTGCAGGAAAGCTATGAGGATATGCCATATTTACACAAACACGTGGGAGGTAGATGCAAAAAATAGAGCGGCCTGGCGCCTCAACGTTAAGCAAGGCACGAAGAGGGATGAGGCAGAGAGGAGAGTAGCCTCGACAGAAAAGAGAGCCAGAAAGAGAGAGAAAAGCCAACAGCCCCAGAAATCATAACAGTTTGTGTGCATTCAATGCACCAAAGAGTGTCACTCAAGAATTGGTCACTTGCGCAGATGCAGATAAAAAAATTATTTTTATTTTGGACACTACGCCATCGTCCTTAGTGGATGGAAATGATCCAATACTAATAATATTTAATAATGATAATAATAATACAAATAGTTTTAGTTAAATATTAAAGTTTTGAAAAAGAACTTGAACCTTCTCTTCGAACTCGGTAACATTCTTGTCGAACTCGGGAGCCTTCATGTTGTAATCGGGTGCCTTCACGGAACTTCAAACCAAACCCTTTATTTAATCTACGGGGATATATTGGAATCATGGCACATCGGATACAGGCGTTGAGTTAATACAGTTCTGAGTGACAATCATCTCTGGGGTGCAGGTTCAATCCTAGCCAATGGCGATAATAACATAAAATACTTAACATAGCTTAACATTTCTACCCGTTCGTGGTTAACGGAATGAGAACAATCTACCCCAATGGATGGTTTGGTTTGAAGTTCCGTGAAGGCTTCCAAGTACACGAAGGCTCCTGAGATCGACAAGAAGGTTCCCGAATTCGATAAGAAAGTTCCTGAGTTCTAGAAGATTCTCGAATCCGACAAGAAATACCTGAAGAAGGCTGGAGAGTACATCGTCCCAAACGTTGTGTAAGACAACAATAAAGCTGAGTCCGAATAATACAAATAATACAAATAATACAAAATTCGTTGTTTGTTTTATCGACATGATTATGATTTTCATGTTATTATCTTTTCTAAGTCCTGGTATTTTTATTAAATTTTATTTCGCTCTTACGAAAATTGTTTTTCTGATAATTCGAAATCGAGAATTCTATTGAGAGTTTCACTTGAGGAAATTGGTTAACACATTACAAAAAAAAATTCTAAAAGTTCATCAATAAACGTACGAATTTCTTTTCGCTTACGTTTAATGTCCTTCGAGATGAGCTTAGTGAAGTACTAGACACGAGAAATACTTTGTAGCATTTTTTTTAAACCAAAAAAAAAAAAACCCCACTGAAACAACGTCTTAAAATGATTTTTAATGACCACTTCACTCTGCAGCCGAGATGTCCAAGCGGTTTTAAATCACGTGACACTTAATTTTCCGTTTTCTTAGGTCAAGGGTTTTTCTTTTTTCTTTATTTTTCTTCTTTTTTTTTTTTTTTTTTTTTTTTTTTTTTTTCATCGTTCTGCATGTAGAATAATAAAATCCTTTCCAAATTCAATTTACACTTTCACGCAAACGACTATTAGAGGCTAACCTCTCGATCTCTATTATAATATTTTTTCTTTTCAGCTAATATATGAGGTCTGAGACCTGTCAGCTGTTCCTTATAAGCATTCATCTTAATTCCACAGAATATTTATAATCTTTACACAGATTATCTAACATTGCCTTAAAGGAGTTCAAATATGGGGCATTCACTATTGATGATGGTAGTTCAATTCATGTATTCACCACTCTGTTACTAAAATAATTTTGCCTTGAATTTGTTTTGCAATTTTTTTAAAGAGTTTTAATTTATGACCCCTGGTATTGATATTTTTAGCAATATTTAATAGATCAAAGTGTTGTATACCCTTTCTTTACTTCTATTATTCTTCTGCTCATCTTTGGTATCTTACGTTCTTCTTCAAGCATCTCTTCTAACGTATCTGTTCTTGCTGGTTGGTCGTCTTGATTCATTTCTTCTTTTAGGTCAGTCTTGTTGACAAGACATTCATCAACCACAAAACCATATTATTTATTTAAACCTTTATTTACTTAACTAAACATATTTCTCTAACTAACACAACGCGCGTGTGCAGTGAGCCCCAGCTAAAGCAGATATATCTTCTCTGCCTGACGTCCAAGCTGAAACTCAGAGCCAACCAGGTCTCATGTAACTTCACGTATTTCGCGGGCTTTCTGTAATATTCCATGGAAAGTCCCGCCTGTGATATGAAAAGGGGCCATCCCTTCAGAATACAGGGGGTTGACAATAATTCATGCATAGATTATGTAACAAAAGTTCGTTGAATGAAATCCATGGGTATATTTATAGACTTCAATGATATCTCCTTTGGTGGTCGATAAACTATTGCCTGATAGTCTCATATTATAAGTAACTGAATAGTTCGTTGTCAGCCAATGACAGATAATCACCAAAGAAATAAAAAATGGTTATCTTATTGTTGTGGGGTTTTAAGGGGTCAAATAAGAACAAAACGACGGGTAACAAAAGTAGGAAAATGTATTAACAAAAGAGTAGACAATTACAGTACAGAGAAGTGGGAAATACGTCCGACAATAGAGTTATGAGTTGACTCGCATTGGCTTACTCTTCAAGCCATAATTGTCCCTGTTATTTATACTAACCGTCGGCGCATTCCATTAGTCTATAGGGTATATCACATAACACTTATAAATTATTCACTTATTTTATATTTAAAATGATTTTTATAAGTAAAGTAGGCTGAATGGACTATTGTCGGTATCCATTTTAAATGCATTGTACAGTAAAATTATTAGCAATGCATTTATACGTACAGCGGTTGAATTCTATTTGTTATGCTTGCATTAATTCCTGACCTCTGAAATACCTTTCTTATTGATCTTCAGTGTATTTTATTGCAATAAGTAAAAAGAAAGTAAAGTCGTCGAGGCGGCCTAAAGTCGGTATCACTCTTTCAATAGCGCTAGACCAAGGAGATTGATTTTTGGCTTCCGAGTTGAAGCGCTACACCTACCATCAGCTCCTTACTTTACCACATAGATCCAACAAGCAAATAAAAAAGATAAAGTAGCAATTCAAAAAGGAAAATACTGCAGGCCAATCTTTAAAAATATGGGAACCAAATTTTAAGAATTTGGCTCGTTTACAAAAAAAGTATTTAAAAGATAAAAATTCTACTAATTATTTTGAAAATATTACGCTCCAATAGCAAAATATTTGAAAAAAGGAAATCCCATTTATTATTTTGAAAGTTTCAATTAGATTACCTCTTTTTTTTCTAGTAAAGCAGTTTATTGAATTTTCTCTAATCACTGTAATCCATTAGTAATACTGTACTCTTTTACTTTTTTATTAGTTTTGTCACTCTTCTTTGTCCTATACTCCCTCTCAAATCTCTCTACTAGTGAGATTGTTCTAATATTCTAAATTGTTCAACATCCTTCGAGCCTACGGACCCACATCCGCTTTACACATTTCTGTTGTTTGGCGATTCTTCTCCTCCACCATGTGACTATCAAATGATATATATATATATATATATATATCAAGTTCCGATCACGCACGTGTTTTATCATCGAATTCCTCCAGTGGGTTTTATACATACCATGCAAGCATTTGAAAGATTGCTTACCACATGTGAACGCCCCCCCCCCCACATACACACACACACACGAACAACATATGTGACAAGAATGAAAAATGAAGTCATCATTTCTGGTGAGACTGTTTTCAAAGACTGAACATCTTTCTGTTTTGTCACTCTTCTTTGTATACTCTCCAATCTTAATATTGCACTTAGGATTTTGTATATCTTTACCGATATATATATATATATATATATATATATATATATATATATATATATAGACTGGTGTCGAGATATAGTGGTTCATTATGCTCGCTGGGTCACGTTTCGATTTCTGTCAGGAAATCGTTAGTATATGTCGCTGATGAGACTTGATAAAGTCGAAAACAGTCTGTACGGCATTCTACACACCGAGCGATCCTTTGCCGGATTACACTTGTCAATTATTTCTATAAGAAAAGTATCGAATTTATCGATACATGCGTTGTAAGTGCCTTCAAGTAAAATTTATATATATATATATATATATATATATATATACTTTCTTTTTTATGCGCTTGGAGCTACATTCTAAATTCTCACTATCCAGCATTAAAAACTTCAGTCAATAAATCTGAAAGTGTAATAAATCTAATACCTATTATATAACTTATCGGTGAAGATAAACAAAACCCTAAGTGCAGTATTAAAATTGGTGAGCATACAAAAAAGAGTGATAAAACTGATAAAAAGAGTAAAAGAAAAGTTACAGGGAGAGATTGTAAGAATTAGGATTTTAACAGGTTTGAATTCAGAGTTTTCCTTCTAGCTATACCAAGGTTAAAGAGAACCGTCTGTCTTACTATTAAACCATAGTTGGAGGGAGTATAATTGGGTACATACCTTTCCCAAGGGTATTAGTACTATATGAAATGCAACCAACCATGACCAGGATTTGAACTCATGTAGTTTCCAATGACAATAACCATTACACAAGGATGTGATACAAGGTCAATTTCTCACGCGGAAATTAACAGGTTTGAATTCAGACTTTTCCTTCTCCTGGTTGCATATCCAAGGTTACGGTGTTCAGTCTGGCCTACTATTTACCTATAGATGGAGGGAGAGTAGTAGAATGCGTACCTTCCAAGGGTATTACTGCTGTGTGAAATGCCTTGTTCAAGAATTGAACTCACGTTGACAAGTCCATTTCCTACAACTCTAACCATTACACTACGCACCTCCAAAGTCGAAATGAATATAAAATGACACAACTATTTGAAGAACTTCAATTTCTGGTAGGCGCAGTGTTTTGTCAGTTACTGAGAATGGTGACACTTTTGTTTTAAAGGTCCGAATTCTGTAAAAAGAAAGACAGATGAAAGTGTGAGACCAAGTGTCCAGAAATTTTAGCCAAGCCTCAGAAAATTCCTAAGAAACTTCGTGAAGGAAACTGTCGGGATAATTTTAAAATGTCTCTCAAATAGACTAAATTCTTGACGTAAACCTGACCATAGATATTTTCACCTCTCGTCTTGTTTGACAATAAATAATATTACTTATATTCCTAGCCCTGTCGGTTGGGACAGCAGAATACCCGACTGCACCCCTGCAGAGGGGTAAGACCCCCCTAATGGGGCCATATTGACCGTGGTTGGTGAACCGTGATGCTTAAGGATGGAACCCAGTTTGCTGAGCAGTCCATGACATGTAACACTTCACTTTGGTCCTTACTTAGGCTAAGATAGACGATCGGAGAGGCCCCTTCCGATCAATTGGCTGGTCACGTCAAGGCCAAGCAATTATATGAGTGTCCCAATCTTATTGTTCTTATAGCAAGCCCCAAACCTTTTTAACATACATGTGCTGGAAGGCGATGGCTGACGGCCTTAATGTCCTGGGTATATGCTGGCGTGTATTGTATTTTGTTAATGTTATAAAGATTTCATTTAATTTCCAACCTCCGTTTGGTATTTCTCTTTAGTAAATTTTTAGGTTACAGCAAGTAGAAGAAAATAAATTGTCTAAGGGGAGTAATTTCGATAATTTTGAAAATTTAATGAATTCTGCTCATTAGGACCACCTAAATGGAATGATAACAGTTGATATTACATCTCATTCCTTTGTGATATTCTTTATCTACACGGTCTGATCAATATCACACCATGTAGGTAAATAGATATGAACATTATAGCTCAGTGGATAAAGCTTTCGTCTTGGAATCACAAAGGTCTGGGTTCGATACATGTTCTTGCCAACTCAGCACATGAGCATCAAAGCTTGGGTAATCTCATATGTGGGGTAAATTAAAGAGTTGATGGTAGTCTCCTTATAGACTAGCAAAAAGGGGTACATTCCTCGCTTTCGGGTGATACCGACAATAGGCATTCCACCGATTTATATAATATATATATATATATATATATATTATTGTGTTGTGAAAATTGAATGGAAGTGAATCCGAGATGTGAAATAAATATTTAGAAAAAAAAACACATGATGTTAAAATTTGCTGACAGAATTCTGTTTCGACCCTTTATTGAAGTGGTCTTCCTCAAGAGCGATTGTTTATGATAGAGTGGAATGAGACGAAAGTGGTGCAATGAAACGTTCAATATTATAGGGAAATTTTAAATTTAAATTTTTTTTTTTAAATTTAGAAAATATTCTGTTTGAAAATAAAATAAAATATTTATTTATTTTATTAAATCAGAAACATTATAGTCCACAAAGAAATCAAAAGATTTGATTTGCAGATGGAAATCCTGGTATTTTTGTTTTCAAAAGACTATATGAAAAATGAATGGAAGTGAATCCGTGATGTTAAAATTCGCTGACAGAATTCTGTTTCAACCCTTTATTGGGTCTTCCTCAATGATAAGAGAATATATATATATATAATATATATATATATATATATATATGAAAGTAAACAAACAGTATGTTTGAGATGGCGATAGCCGACAATTTTTGGAGAATATGTGCTTAATTGAAGTCAACTTAATTTGTAAATTAATTAGTTGATAATTGATGAATTAGGTGTGCATATCTGTTTAAATGTAAGGCGTAAACATATCGAGAAAAAGTCGATCTCTGTGTGTACATTTCGGCCTATTATGCCTCTTCAACTAATTAATTTTCAAATTAGGTATGACTTCAATTAAGCACATATTCTTCCAAATATATATATATATATATATATATATATATATATGAAAAGTGGGTGACTTAACAAAAATATAAAATATTGATTTAGTCACAACTTCGACCGTCAATGAAATAATTAACCGAATAAGTCGGGGTTATAAAGAATATAAGAGTATATATTATAAGAATATAAGAATATACGTCTGTAGAGTAGATTTAGTAAAATGAACCTACACGAGTTTCACCTTGAACGGATCATCAGGTAATTCATCGAAGAAACCGTAATGATCCTTTCAAGGTGAAACTCGAGTAGGTTATCTGACTATACCATTTTACTATATATATATATATATATATATATATATATTGGAAGTTTATCTGAAATTATGGAAGCTTAATCTTTAAATTATCAAAAATTGTCGTTTACTCAGCTTTACTTAGATGTGGCACGAAGCCAGAAGTTTGGGACACTCAATGTGAGAATCGAACTCATGTGTAATTATTTGTTAGTCTAGGTTGGTAACCATTACGTCACGCGAGCCTCCTCCTCCTTCCCACACAGTAATTTAAGTCGAATTGCTTCTGAACTAAAAACGTGTTCGAACCAACACCGAGTGATTTTTTGCTTCTCTTTTCTTCTCTTTCTTCGCCTCCTTTTTTCTTCTTTCATTCTTTTTTTTCTTTCTTTCTTTCTTTTTTTTTTCTTTCTTTCTTTAACATCCCTACCACGTGACTTTAAGTAACGGTTTTAAATGCCAAATTCTAATTCTGGGTGTTGTTTCTATGACAATGTGAAATTCGTTCAAGCAAAACATGACAGTACATGCTGTTAAAAAAAATTGAGGAAATGTAGCAAAAACAGAAAAGCTTAAACGCCTACACTCGCGCGAACATTGATATAGAAAGTACACGTGTTCCCATATGTTCTTAATATCGTCCTGATGTGGGTTAATATATGGAAAAATATATAACCGAAACATTAAAAAAAACTAATCATTCATTCATAAATAAATACATCCTCTGAATATTTGTTCTTATTTCATTTATACTTATAAACTGTTGTATTTACTTTCATTTCTCTCATTCATATATATATATATATATATATATATATATATATATATATGAGTTTTGCTTTTCCCATGTTTCTAGTCTTCTAAGATGCTAACTTTCCCTATAAATATATTGACCATTAGTGTATCGGTTTCAGCGTTTTTTTTTTTTTCAAGCAGTCGTAACAAGTGAAAATTCGTGCTCGCGTAAGTAACTTTTGTAACCTACCTACAGTAGTCAAGTCCATGAAGATTTAGTAAGCTTAACATGATATTTAAATTTAAATGGTATCTGAACATCTCGTGTTTCGTATGTTTTAACAAACAAATTTAAGTACCGTCGGCGGGCCTGATAAATTGCCTTTGCGAGCCGGATTCGGCCTGCAGGCCATAGTTTGAATTCCTCTAGTGTTAGAGTAAAGAATTCGCCTATGCAAAAATAGGCTGAAACCGATACACTAATGGTCAATATATTTATAGGGAAAGTTAGCATCTTAGAAGACTAGAAACATGGGAAAAGCAAAACTCTGAATTCAAAACCCAGGAGTGTTAGGTGTATAACTTCACCCGATATATATATATATATATATATATATATATATATATATATATATATTCGGTGTAGACTTATTGATATGAATATTCCTTATTTATTCATTTGTTTGTTATGCCTCCTCGGGCATCTCCCCTTTTTACTATCTTCACACATCAACCTTTTAGAAATCATATTTGCCGAGAATACATCTATACATATATAAAGGGCAGTTGTGTGTATGTATGTCCGGATGAAACTATGAAAATAAAACAATTAACGACAAAGTAAATATACATACACATTTACTAACACCAGATCTTGCTTTTTGAGCAAAGATAATGAAGATTTGGTTTAAAATTCGTGAAAATAATTAAAAAATAAAATTTAAATGATATCAGCATGAATTTTTTTTAAATTTTATATTTTAAAGGGGAGACCCTGATTTTTCTTTTCAGAGTGGCTGGATCAACGCAAAGTCTTTTTTTTACGGATAGATTTTAATCGGGCATCCTGCGAGGATCCAACTCACAATTCCGTAATAATGGATCTGCGAGACTGACATTTTAAAAAAATCCCACATCTACCCAGACCATGCCGGGGGGGGGGGTATTTGCCTCATACCCCACTTGTATGGGCTGAGCACAAGGCCTCGTTTTAATGTGGGCCCACCCACAAGCCGAAGCTCGTGGGCGGGAAAGAACAAAAATTGCGTCGATCCCCTCGGCATTCAATGGGGGCGCCTCAGGCGCTGGGCACTAAACCCAGCCCCGCCCCCAAGGGTTTAGATATTTCCTGGGGGATGGCCCCCTAGGATCGACGGTATTATTTTAACACAACACACCGGTCCAGTGGCCGAAGCACACCGGACCTCCGACCCGAGTAGATTCTTCTAGTACACTATAAATGCAATGTCCATCTACAGATCAAATTCTGTTAAGTAATTCGTCCGATAGATCTCAAGAAATTTCTCTTAATTCCTTTTTCTTACTATTATTTCTGAAATAATTCAATTCAATCTAAAAAATTTCTACACTATTGATGTTTCTAATCTGATTATGAAATTTGTTTCAAAAATATATTTACTCTATTAGCAAATAAAATCCAATTCGTTAATAGACTTAGTTTTTGAAATCTGCCTTGATAGTAAATCTAGAGTTTAAGGAGAAATATTTTTTTTTAAATATCTATTATGATTAGAAATTACATTAATTATTTTGAAAGTTTCTTTTAGATCAGTTTCTTTCTAGTAAAGTAATTCATCTTAATTTCTCCAATCTCTCCGTGTAACTTTTACTCTTTTTATTAGTTTTGTCACTCTCAGTCTCTGTTAGGCAGAAATGTTGTTCAGCTGGGAGAAGTTTATTATGAATCAAAAATTTAATTTCAAATTTTGCCATGAGTAACAATAATATTGAAAAAAAATACAAAGAAATAAAAATTAAAATAAGATTGTTGGGAAAATAATTGTATGAAAGAAAAAAATTGATCTAAAAATGTTCTACACTATTGCTGTTTTTGATCTGATTATGAAATTTGTTTCAAAAATATATTTACTCTCTTAGCAAATAAAATCCAATTAGTTAATAGACTTAGTTTTTGAAATCTGCCTTGACTGTAAATTTCCAGTTCGAGAAATATAAAAAAAAATGTTGACCATAATTAGAAATTCCATTTAAGTTTCCACTAGATTACCTCTGATTTTTCTTTCTAGCAAAGTAATTAATCCTATTTTCTCTAATCTGTCTGTCTGTCTGTCTGTCTGTCTCTCTCTCTCTCTCTCTCTCTCTCTCTCTCTAACTGGGATCTTTTACTCTTTTAATTAGTTTTCTCACTCTTCTTCGTATACTCTCCAATCTCAATATTACACTCCGATAGCAGAAACTTTGTTCGCTATTGGGCCAATATTTTGAAAAAAAAAAACGTTTGCTCTTTGTACGACCAGTGAAATTACACTGAACTTCTCGATATCTCTCGAGCCCTAGGGAGCCACATCTTCTCTGCACACCTCAACTGTTTGGCGATCCCCCTCCACATGATTCTTAAAAGAGTTGTGGGAAATGAACTCTTCGACCCTAGATCAAATGCTGGGCGAGACCATTTTTGCATTTTATATAACGCTAATACTATTGGGAAATCTATGCATCCAACTATTCTCCATCTAGCTATGGATAAATAGTAGGATAGACCCGACTCTTTAACTTTGGCTAGGTAACCAGTCTAGGAGAAAGAAAACCCCGGTTAAACTCCGCTTAAGAAATTGACCTTGTGTCGCATCCTGCTCGTGCGGTGGGGCTGGTATATATATATATATATATATATATATATATATATATATATATATATTCATTTAGACTTTCTTTTTTATGCCTACACTTGGAGCTACATTCTGAACTCTCACTAGCCGGCATTAAGCCCTTCATTCAATAAATCTGAAAGTGTAATAAACCTGATACCTATAATATAACTTATCGGTGAAGATATAGAAACCCCCAATAATACCTCATATCGAATATTGTACTCAAATCACGGAAGACATAGAGTGTAATATTAAGATTCGAAGGCATACAAAGAAGAGCGACAAAACAAATAAAAATAGTAAAAGATTACAGTTACAGCGAGAGGTATGAAAAATCAGGATTAACTGCTTTACTAGAAAGAAGAACTGCGACAAAAATAATAAAAAAAGAGTAAAAGAAATTGACCTTGTGTCGCATCCTGCTCGTGCGGAGGGTTGGTAAATTATATTTACCAACCGCATATACATATGACTATTAAAATCTTTTACCAATTTCTGAAGGAATCTTGACCAGTGCTTATACACACTCGAATGAGCCTTGCCATTTTGAAGACCTACTTGACATCTTTCCAGTCGGGTTCTCTCATTTTGAATTTAATTATGTTGAAACTAAATTTGGTTTTGTAGGGGGGGGGGGTGCTGCAACTAAGTGTTGTGTTGTCGTCGAGGTTTTAATCTCTTATTTGGTCACCCAAGGTGTTGTCAACGAAAATGTAGACTTCATCTACTGAACACTTAAAATGGTCGCTCTTATTATTACCAGAGTTTATTAGTAATGTCAAAGATTTAATTGATTTTGATGGCATGCCAACCCGTCTGGTGTTATTTTATGCCTAGATGTTCGAGAGTCATGTTGTACGTTTACATTTACTAGCAGGACCTGGGTATATCTTATTGGCACCCTTCCGTCTATTTAAGACGATGGCGTAGTGTCCACTTTTTTTAAAATTTTTTATCTGCAACTGCGTGAGTGGCTGAACAGTCCAATTTTTGAATGGCTATCTCTGATGCAGTGATTGCAAACAAACAGTGATGCTTGCTGGAGATACTGTTTCTCTCCTTCCTTATGACTTTCTTTTCTGTGGCGGCTTCTTTCCTCTCTTTTTCACTTCTTTTCGTTCCTTGTTTGATGAGGAGGCGCCAGATCGTACGGTCTTCTGCACAAGCCTCCCATGTGTTTATGTCGATGTGGCATGTCTATGTGTATATACCATACTATGATAATGTAACAATGTTTGATTTGTTTACATAAGAGCTATTGCGAAATAGTTCAATATATAAAACGTATAACAGACAGTGATTGAACTTAAATATGTGCTGCTTTTTATTGGCTGTTCTACCGGAAGCGGCTGCTGCTGCTGCTTATAAATTATAGTGGAGATTCTATGTGGTACTTATACCAAAAATATTCCAGTATCCACAATCAAAAAATCTCCAGAACTGGAGCCTCGCCATCATAAGCAGTTTAGAGTAATATCTTTTGTGAGAGTCTTAGCCCTCTGTATGTGGGAGTCTACACCCTCTTAGGGAATACAGTCAGTGTATTCTAGGCTAGTTGACAATGAAGCCCGTCCGCTTTTTAGCATCTCTTTTACTTGGCCTTCCTTGCAGAGCTGGTAAAAAGTCATCAGGGTGGCCTAATGTCGGTATCAGCCAAACAGCGAGGGAGTCTAGCACTAGACCAAGGAGATTGTTTTGATATTTGAGGTGGAGCGCCACACCTACCATCAGCTCCTTACTTTTACCGCACAGATCCCTGTGCTACTCATACGCTGAGTTGGCGAGGGCCGGTATCGAACCAAGAACCTTGAGTTCCTAGTCGAACACTCTACCGACTGAGCTAAACCAGCCCTTGCGGGTCGGCCAACACTGTTCCATATTTAGGGGTACATAGGAGAACGCCGCTTATGAGTTCGTCCTTACTTCCCCAGCAGTACTTTTTCGACTTACTTGGATAGTTTGTGTGATGGGGGGTGGGGTAAGTGCCCGAATAGTTGCTGTTTTGTAGGATGCTGCTTTCAGAATTTGTTCCAGCCAGCATCTTTATATAATTCCCATCTAGCTTTTTATCGAAACGTTTAGTTAGAGTCTAAGAGGTGAAACCATACAATAGTGCTGACACGGCTATAGCTTGGATGAATTCCTGTTTTATTTCATCAATTTTCTTTATGGTCGATAACCTATCAATAGCAGTCCATGCGTTTCCCAGCGTTTCGTTAAAAATCCAAGTGGTGCAGTTTTATAGAGTGGTGCTTAAGCAAGAACGAACTCATAAGTAACGTTATCCTGTGGTTACATGACGACACATGGACACACCGGTGTAGGCTGACCAAAAAACCCTACATTAATCAGCTCTGTGCGGATTCTGAATCCTGTGCAGAAGACCTGCCAGGGGCGATGGCCGATGGGAATGTTTGGAGAGAGAGAGTCATAGGAATCCGTGCTGTCAACGTGACCTGATTATGATGATTATAGGCTGACAATTCTATCCAAAACAGCATCATTCCAATGCAATATCAAATGAGCACAAAAAACTCTCTATGTAGCAATTATAGATTCAGCAGTCTTAAAGAAATGTCCGAACTGCAAACGCACAGTCTGCACTGCCCCAAGCCATTATTGAGGCAAAAAATATTAAGACTTTAGTTATATGGAGCTACCATTACTACTTGCCTAAGTTTACTTGCACTACTCAGGTGACAGTTTAAAATATGGAGGCTCATTAGTAGCACAGCTTGGATCTGTGTGGTAATGTGTAGAGCTGATGGTAGGTATGGTGCTCCACCTTAGACGTAAAAACAACCTCCCGAGTAAAAAGGGGATAGACTCCTTATTGTCGATAACTTGTCAATACCATTCTATGCCATTCTGTTTTCTGAAGTGAATGGAACCTTTTTTTTTTCTGAAGATCTCTCGCAGACATTCTTGTGGATGGTGTTCTTCGCCCCGAGTCACCTTAAATTGGTTTTCTTTGAGTCTTCAGTTCCTTCCGTTGGTGCCTCACCATTTTTGGTCCTGTGATTCTTACTTTAATCTTACTTGTCAGTCTTCCTTTTTCTGATTAACTGAATCTCTCTCTCTCTCTCTCTCTCTCTCTCTCTCTCTCTCTCTCTCTCTCTCTCTCTCTCTCTCTCTCTCTCTCTCTCTCTCTCTCTCTCTCTTATGCCTATCTAATAATGATATTTGTCGTAGCTTATAATTAATTATACAGCAACATCTTCGGCACGTCATCATCGCTATTTACGTACATTATTTGTTAGAGGCTATTTACCATGGATATTTAGTACTGTGCGGATACTGGATGTCGTGAGGAGGACTTGTCAGGAGCGATGATCTATAAGGCCAGTTAGAGAGAGTGGAGAGAGAGAGAGTGGAGAGAGAGAGAGAGAGGGGGGGAGAGAGTCACAGGTATTTGAACTAGTCTCATCACATCAATACCATAGGACAATAACCACTACACCAAGCGCCTCCACATTGAAATATAAGGCCCACATGTCAACCCATTGGGTCATTTTATGCCGAAGACCTTTTGTGTTATTCATTCTTGATGGTATAGAATAATACTAAGTTCCAATTACCGTCGAATTGGTAAGACAAGGCAACAAGTAGTCGTAACTGAATACCAATCTAATCTTGTTGCAATACTACTGCAAAATGACAGGGTATTTATGAAGCCTCATAACATCATAGAAACCAAGCAGCCAATCAGGACTCAAGGAATGGAATCACCTAAATACATAAATGGACTATTCTTGATTTCCATAAATGCCAGCTGTCTTGGCCACTGGTTCAGTTGTGCTTAGCCAGTTGCTGTTGTTCAAACCAAGAGTATACTGACTGACTGACCTCAATAGATGGGTACTCAATTTTTTAAATCCCCTTAAGAAATGGGCCTTGTGTCACATCCTATTTGTACATTCAGTGATGGCGAAAAGTATTCACTTACTTTGAAAATATTAGTAATTTCCAATTTAACACGAGTGAAATACTGATATTTATTCATAAATGTGCTTGAATACTTCACAAGTTGTACATAATAATAAGATTTATTTAAAAGCCTTTCGACTCTACTTGTCACGGCTATAATACATTTATATAATACAGTTCTATACATTTCAAGTAAGAGTTTGTATATTAAAAATTTGATCTGATTAGAAAAGATGAGTATAATTTTTTGATTCAACATAAAATAAAATTCCTTAAAATCAGCTATTTTTGTATTCAATTTTGAAAATATCGTAGACCACCATTGTTAGCTTCTTTTATCTGTAAAATTAATTTATCTTACACCTTTCTTCCCATTTCTCTCTCACTAACTGGTTTTCCTAAAATCTTTTTAGTCTGATCGTGTACCAGGTACTTCTGCTAGTATATATATATATATATATATATATATATATATATATATAAAGATAAATCTAATGAGTCAGACGAACCTACTATTAGTTTCGCTTAATGCTCTTCAGGGCTAAGATCTGACTCATTAGATTTATCTTTATTATTTGCTCTACTTAGGTATTGAGCACTTTTTACTTATTAGTTATTCTCCTAGCGATTATATGAATATATATATATATATCTTATATACATATATATACATATAAATTGTTTTTTCTTTTGGCAAAATACTGTACCAATAGATTATTTTTTGTTGGTACGACTATCTTGGTCTTTTCTTTTTTTCAAAAAATGTTTTCTCCCCGGTTGATGTTTGGTAGTATATTTTTACATTCAAACTATTTGCTGTTTTTTTTTCTCACCGCGAGGATTTACCAACACGCTTTGTATATTAAATATATATATATATATATATATATATATATATATATATATGCTGAAAATCACAGCATATATTGCTGATATAAATATATCACGAACATTCTATCGTTTGCTTAATACTGGGTTTACTGTGAGGAGGTTGATTTGCACGAATTCTATTACAGTTGAATGTAATCTATTTTTATTTTTATTTTTTGTTCCCAAGCCACGCTATCAACAATGTTTCACAGAGTTTCTAACGAAAAAGAAAAGAAAATAACTTTGTAAATTCATCACGAACTCACTTGTTTCTAATGTAAATCGCCATGTTCTTTTTAAAAAAAAATGGCGAGGTTTTTGTTGATTTTTTGAATTTATCAAGCACAACACTGTTCATGTAATTTATCACGAATTACCGCCATTGTATATATGTTCGCGTATCTCGCAAGGAGGTAGTGCTATTCAAGACGCCGTGGATTGTCTCCCATGAAATCTTTATTGTTGTCGATAGATGTCGCTTCCTACGCGAGTTTTATACGGATAGACATTTGTAATGAACACCCCTTCCCCACCCCACCCCGGGTGGGGGACAAAAAGCGAGAAAAGCAGTTTTCACCATATTTCAAGCAACCACTTTATTGTTTTGTTGAATGGAGACAAAACCATCATCATCATCATCATCATCATCATCATCGCGTGTCGACAGCAGGGATTCCCTCGTCTCTCTTCCTCGCCAACCGTCCCTATTGACCTTCACTCTTTGATAACTCCTCTACACGGCACCCTGTGTCCGCGCAGAGCTGGTTAGTATAAAATTCTGCTGGTTGGCCAACACTGTTTCATGTTTATAAGAAAGCCCTGATAGTTCGTTCTTGCTTCTCCAGCAGTACCCAGGATGTCTTGTCAGAAGGTCTTATTTACAGAGGTTGCAGTTGGTGTATTCTAAACCCAAACCGGCTCTCTCAGTTTGTCCAGGAATCCATCCTATAGTTGCGGGAATGACATATTTCTTCTCTACACGCATAAAATATTACAAGAGAATCCATTTTCGGATTACATTCATGCTTTTTTTATCAATGAGGCCAAAGACTCCAATTACCGCTGGGATGATTGTAGTCGTCGGGTTCCGCATCCTTTGAACTTCCGCTTCCGGGGTTTTGTATTTCGGTGTCTCTGCAACATTTTATGACCAGCTTGTTATCAGAGATGCGCCCCCTATCGGTGATGTACCTCATCAAATCTTTTATTTTTTGTTTTGTTTTTTAGTGTTTTTTGTTATATATTTTAAAGTTTTTGGTGTGTTTTTAATCACAATGAATTATCTATTTGTGCAGTCATCGTTTAATCCACAATTACAGAAAGCAATATTCAGGTCGACGTATACAAATGGGGGCGCGTGGTGTAATGGTTAGACTTATAGGAAATAGACACAGCGATCCGAGTTCAAATCCTGGACGAGGCATTTCACATACCGCTGATACCCTTAGGAAAGGTATGAATCCAACTACCCTCTCTTCACCTCTGGGTAAACAAGGCTCTTTAATCTTGGCTAGGCAACCAGTCTGGGAAAAGGAAATCTCTTAATTCAAGCCTGTTAAACCCCGCTCAAAGAATTGACCTTGTGTCGCATCCTGCTCGTGTAGAGGGGTTAGTGTATATATATATATATATATATATATATATATATATATAGTATCGTCTATAAATAATTACGGACCATATGACCTTTAGGCACCTCTTTTTCGATCTCGTTTCATCGGGAAATTTTTTTCATTTTCACCGTCAAAATCCGGTTGTTTATTAACATGAATTTTAGAGGGGTTTTTTTTAATTATAAAACTAACCCCTAACCCTAACCCTAGCCCCTAATCATAACCCCTAACAAACAACCGGATTTTGACGGTGTAAATAAAAAAATGTCCTGATGAAACGAGATCGAAAAAGGGGTGCCTAAAGGTCATATGGTCCATAATTACCACCTCACCGGGGTATGTGCAAAGTTTAGATACCGGACATGTATTACGAAAGGAGGGCTTAAGTAAAAAATTGTGATATTTTTAAAAGTACCTGGCACCTCTAAGAGGTGGGGGTGGGGGGGGGTCATTCATAAAAATGAGTTAACCAAGTGAGCACCCGGTACTATTCGTATTTTTGTAATTAAACCATTTAATTTCCTTTTAGACAAAAACAAAATAAACAAAATTATTCTAATTAATTATTATTCTGATAACTCCATTGCAATCGATTAGATTTCCATATGCCACAGTTGAATGAGCTGTCTATCTTTATTAAATTATAAAATGACTTGAGGAGTTAAGTTAAAAAGTTAAAGTTAAGAGAAATAATGGCATGAGAACAAGCATTTAAGAAATTGAAATTCTTTATTATATGAACAGAAATAGAAAATTATCAGGAGCAGCGGTTGGGGATAAAGAGAGAGAGAGGGGGGAAGAGAAGGGGGGAAGAGAGAGGGGGAAGAGAAGGGGGGAAGTGAGAGGGGGGAAGAGAGAGGGGGAGAGAGAAGCCTCTGGGCATAAAATTAGAAGCAGCTATCCGGCGTCATCTGGGTAGAGGGGGCAAAAAGTTAGTTTCACAGATCCATTATTACAGAATCACGAGTTGAATCCTTGCAGGATGCCCCATGTGAAAAAGATCTTGCATTGATCCGGGGCCTGACAGGGTGTCAGAAAAAAATTTACTTTATCGTTAATTGTTTTATTTTCGTAGTTTCATCCGGACATACATACATACATACACATAACTGCCATTTATATATGTATATATTATTTTAGTTTATTGACTAGATATATAAATAAATTATTTATATCATATCTACATCTAGATAATAAATGTTTAGCTTAATTAAGAGGTACCAATATCATAATTCATTTCCTTAAGGAATCACCTCATTTCAGCATAAATGTCGGTGCCTAAATTATAACCCACTGCCTCACCAAATTCTTTTTTAATTCGTTTTCTTTCTATGACTCGTCATCATCATCATCATCATGTTAGCGCTGAGAGTAAGTATTCTCTCTCTCTCTCTCTCTCTCTCTCTCTCTCTCTCTCTCTCTCTCTCTCTCTCTCTCTCTCTCCAATTGTTTCTATCGGTCATCGCCGTTAGCAGTTCCTCCGCACGGCATCCATCATCCGCACAGAGTTGATTGATATAAGTTTTTGCTGGTCGGCTCACACTAATGTGTATGTGTGCACAGAAGAGGGTCACTTATGAGTTCGTCCTTGCTTCTCCAGCAGTATCTAGCATGCATTGTTCGTCTTACTTGGATAGTTTATGTGTTAGGGAGCAAGTGGAAGTACCGCTGCCTTTTTTGTGGAGTACTAACTCCAAGATTTGTTCAAGACAGCGGGCAGCATCCTTGCGAGCCGAGTTCAAATCCTGCACAAGGCAGTTTGTCTTTCAAATCGCACTAGTACCTTTACAAAAAGTACGAATCAAACTATTCTCCCCCCGACTATGAATAAAAAGTAGGTCAGACAAGCTCTTGTAACTTTGCTATGGCAACCAGTCAAGAAAGAAAACTTTGAATTTAAATATATTGAACTCCGATTAAAGATTGACTTTGTATTGTGTCCTGCTCATAGCGGAGGTGTTGGGTAAATGCATACTCAAAAATGTAAATATTAATATGAATATTATTGGCTGAACCTCTTAGCATCTTATTATAATGGAGTTTAGGTGTCTGTTTGTAACCGAAACTATGTCACTGCTTACATCTTAATACCCTCAGGAATTGCGTAAGTTTATCAATGGGTATTTAGTCAAAATCATTAATACATTGAATAAATCTTATTTTGTAATACGATGTCTCTATGAAAATCTGAGTTAGGTTTGCCTCAAAATAGCCGATGTTATTAGTGCGTTTAAAATCCTGCAATGTGTCTTATATAGTTATTTACTAATCTTAGCTTAGATATGTCACAAGGCCGGAAATATGGGGTGCCCAGTGAGATTCAAACGCACTATTAATGGTCTGCTAATATATGCGTTAACCATTAAACTACTTTAGGTGTCTTATGTATCACTAAGAAATAAAGGTTTACATAATATATGCTGTGATTAATTTACATACTGGTTTTAACAAAACAGGGTTTAACAATAATTACTTGGTGTTATTGATCTCTAACATTATTGTTTTAGTCACCAAAGTATTAGAATCAATCCTATAAATGATTTTATATAGAAACCAATTAAAATATGATTGAAATATGTGTAATTTTTTATATGCGTTCTTATTTAATTTTGTTAGTCTTTCTAATTTAATATATTTTTTTACATTAAAACTTAAATACTTACGCCAGGAGGGTTCATGTTCTTGCTAGCTTAATTAACGATTCATTACTCATTCATTAAATACAACAAAGGAATTTATGAAGGGGTTGAGTCTTGATATATCATTCCTACAATGTGACGGGGAACCAACAAAGTCTGGTGGCATTGTAAGATATTGTTGGGATACTCATTTTTTATCTCTTTAACTCATAGATGGGACCCTAACAAGTATTGTCAGAATGGACCTAGGAGTAAAATGGCGATGAAGGGGTACTCCACAATCCCCTGAGCTCCAGAACTGGAACTTTACCACTAGATGCAGTTTAACGTCATACCCAGGCCACAGAACCTCATCCACCGCTTTCTAGCACACATGATGAAAAGGGTTAGCTGATATATTTCATTACATCAAAACTTAAATACTTACGCCCGGAGGGCGCATATTCTTGCTAGTAAAAATAATGCTTATGAATAACTAGATAAAAAGTTCTATTGTGATAACTAGCGTGTATGTCTGCGCATGTGCACAATGAGCAGAAATAGAAAATTATCAGGAGCAGCGGTTGAGGAGAGAGAGAGAGAGAGAGAGAGAGAGAAGCCTCTGGGCATAAAATCTCATTTATATTGTTAAGCGTTCGTGTCCGCACTCCTTCATCCAAGAACTGTGTGCGAAACTTCGAAGACTTCCGGCTTGCAAAAGCTATTTCCGGGTAGAGTGACGTCGGCGGAAACTAGAAACAACAACAACAACAACTAGAATATGATGTGACCGGGAACTATCCCCTTACGGTTGGCCCTTATTTTTCATCTTTTTTCTTTCCACCGTCGGGGCTTTCCGAGCTGGTCCCTAGGAGCTGGCTGATGTTCCGTGGGATTATCGGCCGTGAGGGGTAGGGGCGAGTTGGGCGCCGAGGCCGAGTAGAGCGACGGTCGTGGGGCCATTCTGTCGCGCCGGCGGCGCGCACGGGGGAGATGGACCCGGCGGTCCACTCGCTGCGATGCGATACTCGCTGGACCGAGACATAGCGCGTATTGACAGGCCAGCTCTAGACGACCGGTTGGGGCACGAGGCGGGCGGATAAGGCTTCTGGGGACTGGGTGCTGCGTGTGAATGGGCGAGAGGGGCTGTGCCTAGTCGCGGGCTGCGGTCGAATGGGCTCGGGTCGGGCTAGTAGTACGCCCTGACGCACTGGTTCCCTTGAGCCGTTGGCGCTGGATCCGGAGGCTATTGTGGCTTAGCGTACCGCGTTGACCGGCAGCGGACGGGTAGGGTCATGGCCAAACGTGAGCGCGTCCCTGCGTGTCGTGCCTGTGAGCACTGCCGCGGGGGCGAGACTTCGATCGGTGCGCCGCCGTCGTGGTCGTCACGTAGCCGGTATAGTCCTGTGTCGTAGCTTGCGTCGTCAGGCGTCCGGGCGCGACCTGCGCAGCCTCTCCCTGCGTCGCCGTTGCGCGGTGTGGATAGGTGGTGATGTCGGATTGGCCTGGTGGTTAGTTCAGCGCTAGTCTGGGCCTGGGCTTTGTTCCTTTTGCTTCACCATGTCCGTGTCAGCTCTAACATAGGGCTTCGGTTGCGCAGTGCGTGTGTAGGTATTGTCTTGCGTTTTTTTGGGTTCAAAATAGCGGCCAGAACTGACAGAACAACGCTTGGTCACATAGCGTCCTCACTGGCAAACAATCAAGAAATGCAAAGTTGTATTCCGAATAAATCGCGAGGATAGAGTTGCCTAAAATGAAGATGAAACAACAGATAATAGTGGGGAATATTATAATATTTGCTATCTATTAATAAATGTAGGTGTATGTCGTGTGATGATATGTCTGTAGACTGAGAAACTACGTCCTGTTACGTCAGCAGGATACCCAAACTCCAGTAATAATATATAGAATAAATGGCAACTCTGCATATATATAGGTCTTTTAATATATATATACCTTATATATCTTTTAATATTCAATATAATTATTAATAAATAAATATAACTGTTCCTTATAATTTGAATTTGAAATCCTTTTCAATTGTAATAATGACATTTTCAATTAATAGATTATGAAATTAATGTGTGTGTGTGTGTGTGGTGGGTGTGTGGTGGGTGTGGTTGTGTGTGTGTGTGTGAGAGAGAGGAGTGAGAGAGAGGAGAGAGAGGAGAGAGAAGTTCTCCCTTAGTAAAAAAAAAAGTTCTAATAATTTTCACATACAGACTATCTTCCAATAAAAAGTCCATTAACTTGCCGTTGCTAGAACAGTAAAATCGCTAACAACAATGAGTATAAATACTCCCTATAGCTCAGAATCACCTACACTATTAATTCGAACACAATTGGTAAGTCAACAGTATTTGTTGTTTAAATATTAGTCTATTTTAACACTTACATTACCATCCATTCTAATGGCCTTCTAAAAAAGGCTGTACTTTTATTTTGTATAGCAGCACACACACACACACTCAGGTGAAGGTAATTTTTCCTTACGACGTAGTAGGTTTTTTTTTTAAATGTTTGCAGAGCTCAATGTGTGCCCTTATTGTTAGAAGTCAAGAGCAAAAATTATATCAGTAAAAAATAACAGAATATTAGATTTTTTCGCATATAGCCTTTCAGGGGGCCTAGAGAAAGTGTCTATCCTTCCCAGCTACAGATGCAAAATGATGAATTCTTTATTATTCTTAAGCCGTTGAAACAGAGTTTTTTCGATTAGATCAATTATATATATATATAATATATATATAATATATATATGTGTGTGTGTGTGTGTGGTGTGTGTGTGTGTGTGTGTTGTGAAGAAAGGTAGACAAACACGGGATATTGTGAAAAAAGTGGATGTTTTAATGTAGTTAGTGATATCGACGTTGTAGACGTTTCGGTCTGTTAGACCTTCTTCAGGACGTGGAATATAGTTCTTGCTTCAATGGTGAACATGTTTTCAAGTTTCTCCCATATATATAAGTTATATTTATATATATATTATGTATATATGTGTGTGTGTGTGTGTGTATGTGTGTGGTGTGTGGTGTGTTTGGTCGCCTATCTGTGGAAGTAGCCTGACAATCCATTATTTATTTATTTACGGCCTCTTCTGCACGGGGTGAACGAGAGTTAACTAAAGGTTAACCTGCTACCTTTGATTTTTAAAGTCTGTCCACTAGCAGGTGTTTGTAACATCAGCCAATGGCGTTTGATTTATCTCAAGGCAAAGAGAATTACAAGAGTGAGTCGAAAAGTTCTAGGCTGAAATTAGGGTGAGGTGGGGTCGCACAATACGAAGATGCAAATTTGTTGGCGGGTGAAAATAATAGGATGAGACAAACTGCTTGGAATACTTTTTGATGGGACAAGTATAGATAGATTAGATAGATAGATAATAGATAATGCAACACAAGAAAGATAGATGATAGATATGAACACACTAAGATAGATGAGATAGATATAACAAATCAAGATAGATAGATACATAGATAGATACATAGAGTAGATATGAGCACACCAAGATTAGAATAGAATAGATAGGATAGATATGAACACACCAAGATAAATAGATTAGATAGATATTAACACCCAAAGAATAATAGATAGATAATATGAACACACAGCAAGAATGAGATAGATATGATATGAACACACCAAGCCGATAAGATAGATAGATAAGACTAGAGTAGAATGAACACACCAAGATAAATTAGATAGATAGATAGATATGAACACACCAAGGATAAATAGATAGATAGATAGATATGACCACACCAAGATAGATAGAATAGATACGAAAGCACACCAAGATAGATAGATAGAGTAGAATAGATAGATAGATAGATTAGATATGAAACACACCAAGATAGATAGATAGATAGATAGATAAGATAGATCATGAAGCACACCAAGAATAGATAGATATGAACACCCAAGATAGATAAATATGAAACACCCAAGATAGATTAGATAGATAGATATGAACATCACCAAGATAGGATAGATAAGATAGATAGATATGAACCACCAATAGATAGATAGATAGATAAGATAGAATAGATATGAACACACCAAGATAGATAGATAGAATAGATAGATAGATAGATATGAACACACCAAGATAGATAGATAGATAGATAGAGTAATGAACGACACCAAGATAGATAGATAGAAGTAGATAATGAACACACCAGAGATAGATAGATAGATTAGATAGATTTAGATAGATATGAAACACACCAAGATAGATAGCATAGATATGATAGATATAACACACCAGGATAGGATAGGAAGATAGGATAGATATGAAACAACACCCAAAAGATAGATAGATAGAATAGATAGATAGATATGAACACACCCGAAGATAGATGAGATAGAATAGATATGAACACACCAAGATAGATAGATAGATAGATATGAACACACCAATATTGATAGATAGATAGATAGATAGATAGATATGAACACATCAAATATTGATAGATAGATAGATAGATAGATACGATATGAACACATCAAATATTAGATAGATAGATATGAACACATTCAATATTGATAGATAGAGATAGATAGATATGAACACATCAATATTGGTAGATAGATAGATAGATAGATAGATATTGAACACATCAAATTGATAGATAAGAAATAGATAGAATAGATATTGAACACATAATATGAGTAGATAGATAGATAGATAGATAGATATGAACACATCAATATAGAATAGATAGATAGATAGAATATGAACACATCAAATAAGATAGATAGATAGATATGAACACAGTCAATTATTGATAGATAGATAGATAGATATGAAACGACATAAATGATTTGATAGATTAGATAGAAGATAGAAATAGATAGATATGAACACATCAATATTGATAGATAGATAGAATAGAATAGATAGATATGATAGGATAGATAAGATAATAGATATGAACCACATCCAATATTGATAGATAGATAGGAATACGATAGATAAATAGATATGAACAGACCAATATTGATAGATAGATAGATAGATAAATAGATATTAACAGACCAATATGGATAGATTGATAGATAAAAGATATGAACAGACAATATAGATAGATAGATATATAAATAAGGATATGAACAGACCATATTGATAGATAGATAGATAGATTAGAGATATGAACAGACCAATATTTGATAGATAGAATAGATAGATAAATAGACTAGAACACAGAGAAACCATGATTGATAGATAGATAGATAGATAGATAGATAAATAGATATGAAGCAACACCAATATGATAGAATAGATGAATAGATAGATAAGATAGATATGAACACACCAATATTGATAGATAGATATGATAGATAGATTATGACACACCAAATATTGATAGATATATAAATAAATAGATAAATAGAGTATGAACAGACCAATTATTAGATAGATAAATAGATAGATATAGATTATGAAAGCAGTACAACCAATATGATAGATAGATAGATAGATAAGATAAATAGATATGAACAGACCAATATTGATAGATAGATAGATAGATAGATAGATATATGAACAGACACAATAGGATAGATAGATAGATTAGATAGATAAATATGATATGATACACAGAGAGCCCAATATTGAGATAGATAGATAGATAGATAAAGAGTAGAATGAACAGACCAATAATAGATAGATAGATAGATAAATAGATATAATACACACCAATATTGATAGATAGATAGAATAGATAGATAAATAAAGATATGAACAGCACCAAATATTGATAGATGTGAGATAAATAAGTAGATATAAAGTAAAGCAGAGCAAAGATAGATAAATAAGATAGATATAATAAGATAGATAGAGATAGTAGATATGAAACAGACCAAGATAGATAGATAGATAGATATCAACAGACCAATATATATATATATATATATATATATATATATATATAAATATATATAGTATATATATATATAGAGAGAGAGAGAGAGAGAGAGAGAGAGGAGATATGAACAGACCAAAGATAGATAGATAGATAGATAGAATAGATAGATGAAGGATCGAAAATCAGACATTACCAGAGACTGTATACATTACTCTCTGTAACGCATGGAAATACTCATATTATCGCCGATAAAAATTCCCAGTTAATGTGGGCGACTTTGTAAAAATATAATGTTTTTTCTAGCTGAAAACTTGCTCTATCTGAGTGTGTTATTTTGCTTCTCGTTTCCATGGAACCAAATTCAAAGGCCTAACTTTTAGAGATTTCTCAAGTGAAAGGATTCCTTTTTACAGAATAACTCCACTTTCACTCATCATTTAATTTCAATTTACATGCAAACTCAAAGAAAAAATCATTATTCGCTTGAAAAAGCACCGGCTGAATGAAATAAAAGCTTTCCTATTAAAGAGTAAATGAACGTCTCTTAAATTAATTTCAGATCGGATTGTCTCACAAATTCAATTTTGAGCATTCATTTAAGATTATGCAATTTACTAATACATGTATAAATTTAACCCTTGTGAAAAGTATGCCTCCAATGAACTCTTCCGCCAGCTATGGGTAAATATCAGGGCAGATTGGGATCTTAACATTAGCTAGGTAACCAGTCTAGGAGAAGGAAAACTCTGAATTGAAACCTGTTAATCTTCGCGTAAGAAATTGACTTGTTTGTGTCACATCCTGCTTGTGCGGAGGGGTCCGTAATATATATATACTAGCAGCGCTACCCGGCGTCGCCTGGGTAGAGGAGGATTTTTTAAAGTTATTTCCGCAGATCCATTATCAGTGAATCGTGAGTTGAATCCTCGTGGGATGCCCCATTTAAATCCCTATGGAAAAAATAGACATTGCATTGATCCAGCTACTCTGAAAAGAAATATTAACGTCTACTATCTAAAATATTAAATGGAAAAAAAATCCATGCTGTTATCATTTGGATTTAATTATCTTCACGAATATAAATCAAATCTCTATTATTTTTGCTCAAAAACTAAACCCTGGTGATATTTAATGTGTATATATATTTACTTTGTCGTTAATTGTTTTATTTTCGAAGTTTCCTCCGGACATACATATACACACAACTGCCCTTTATATAAGTATAGATGGACAAATAGCATGACCGACTGGCTCTTTAACCTTGGTTAGGAAACCAGTCTAGAAGAAAGAAAACTCTGAATTGAAAACTATTAAACTTCGCGTAAGAAACTGACCTTGTGTCGCATCCTGCTTGTGCGGGGGGTTGATAATATATATATGGTAGATGTATACGTTAACCTATCAGGCCATCGGATACCATGCTTCAGAGCTTTTCTCGTGCAATAGGTAGCAGTGATGTGATAGTTACCCGTAGGAGGAAATGGTTCGTCGGCCCGAGTTCAAATCCTGGACAAGGCTGCTTGCAATTCACATAGTGCTAATACTCTTGGGAAAGGTAGGTAATCCAACTATTACTATCTCCAGCTATGGGTTAATAATAGGACAGACTATATGCTTTTTTAACCGTGGTATGGCAACCGGTCTAAGAGAAGGACATCTCTAAATTCAAACCAAAGGGTTCTCTTATCGTTAGTCAAAAACTACTTTGACAGGCTGGAAACGAACTTTAAGGAAGTCTAGAAAGGAACAAGTCATGTGTGTCCGATTACGCATTGGTCATACAAGACTAACGCACTCCTATATACTCAAACAAGAACAACAACCACAATGTGTAACATGTCAAACACCTTTGACAGTTAAAACACTTATTCATGGAAGCAGGTTTTTTTGCTCACATGAAAACTGTTATTTTAAAGCAAACAATATGAAAGATCTGTTTGAAAATGTCAACATGAGGATATCTCTCCTTTTTGAGGGAAATAAAATTATACCATAGAATATAGACATGAAACAAATCAATACCATACAATATAATCCCCAATAATGCTAACACATTGTTAAAACCAATTACTAAAAAGTATAAATATAAATACACGATATCTATAACTTCCTAACTGTTAGGCATGACATAACGCCAGATGGGTTGATATGCCGTTAAAATCAATAAATAAGCAAACAAACAAAAACTACTTTGAGAAGTCCTCCTTTCTTCCTCCTAAATAGAAATTTAATAATAATCATGTGTTTGCACACATTTACTCTCCAAATAACATGCGACAGGTTGTAGTAGGTTACGTGGTATTAGCATCAAGGGACGATATTTGTAATGATTCCAAATGACTCAAGGCACTCCTTTCAAATAGAATAAGCTGACGGGTTGCTACATAAACATCTAAACAAAAAACGTCTAAATATTTAATTTAAAAAAGTTACAGTTAATTTGAAAGAAGCCTCTGGCCTAACCTCAGAGATTGCTCACCACGTGTGGCCCTCAGTGTCAGGTGGTCATGTTACGCAAACATCATAAAACTGTCAACTCAAAATACTTGAATAATAATAATAATAATAATAATAATAATAATAATAATAATAATAAAATACAATAATAAAAATAAAAATAAAATAATAAAATAATAAAATAAAGAAAAAAATATTAATAATAAAATAAATAATAATAAAAAATGAAATGATGAAAAAGAAAACGAAAAAGATATAAAATAAAATAAGAAAATATGAAAAATAAAATAAAATAAAAAAAAAATAATAATAATGGAATAATAATCAATAATAAAATAGAGAATAATAATGAAAAGAGCTTGGACATGGTTAAGAAAAAGAAACCTCAAAAGAGAAACAGAATCATTAATAATTGCTGCACAAAATAATGCCATAAGGACAAACTATATAAAGCGAAAATTGATAAGACCAACAAATAGTAAAGTGTAGACTTTGTGGTAATAGAGATGAGACTGTAAACCATAACTCTGCGAATGTAGCAAACTAGCACAACGAGAATACAAAACTAGACACGACTGGGTTGGGAAGGTGATCCACTAGGAATTATGCAAAAAATTAAATTTTGACCATACAACAAAATGGTATATGCATAAACCAGAATCTGTTCTTGAGAACGAAACACATAAAATTCTCTGGGACTTTGAAATAAAAACGGATCACCTTATCCCAGCAAGAAGACCAGACTTAGTGTTGATAAACAAAAGAGAAAGAACTTGTCAACTGGTGGATTTTGCAGTGCCAGCAGATCACAGGGTGAAGCTAAAGGAAAATGAAAAAATGGACAAATATCTGGACCTTGCCAGAGAACTGAAAAAGTTATGGAATATGAAAGTGAAAGTAATACCAATTGTGGTTGGTGCATTTGGAAACAGTCCCAAAAGGATTAGAAAAGGGTTTGGAAAGTTTGGATATCAAAGGAAGGATTTAACCATTCAGAACAGTGCACTGCTGCAATCTGCCAGAATACTCAGAAGAGTCCTGGAGACCTGGGAGACTGCTGTCACTCAACTCCAGTGAAATACCATCAGATAATAATAAAATAATAATAATAATAATATAATAATAATAATAATAATAATAAAAAATAAATATAATTTTCATTTAGCGATTAGATATGCTAATGCTGGTTCATTTTTCATTGCTTTTTTGTTATATTAACCCTTTTACAAGTCTTTGAAAATAAAGCAAAAACATTCACCAAAAATCTTCCTTTGGCGATTAACTAAATTCGAAACTAATTGTGAATATTTTTTTTTTTAAATAAGATAATTTTTATAGAATATTTTCTTTTTTGTCGCATCACTTTCATTCATTAATTTTATATATTGCATATATGAATATATAAGCAGTATGCGACACAAGGTCAATTTCTTAGCGCAGTTTATAGGTTTGAATTCAGAATTTTACTAGATTGGTTGTCTATCCCCAGTTTGCCCTACTATTTGAACTCACGAGTCACTGTACCCTGTTAACACTTTCCCTCCTTCTTTTTTTCTCTTTTTTCCTATACCTCTGCCTCACACATACGACTCATCCACCTTCCCCTTTATTTTTCCCGCTCTCCCCCACCTTTCCAATATATATATATATATATTATATAGTATATTATACGTGCAATAAAATTCTAACGAGTCTCGTTATAACTGAGGCGAAATATTAATTGAATGAAAGATGTTTTGTGTTTTTAATCTGCTTTCTATTCCGCAACTTTTAATATTATATATTTTTCACTGTTTTCATCATTTTGGAGAATGTCCATCATTGAAGCAAAGCTATATTCAAGTCTTGAAGAAGGTCTAATAGACCGAAACGTTGCATCGTCGACAATAAACATCCAGTTTCCATAACATCCCGTGGTTGGTTTAACCACACATATAAATATATGTTCTCCACACACACACACACACATATATATATATATAATATATATATATATATATGTATATATAGATAATATATAAATATTAGGTTTTACATATCTATTTATTAGGTGACAAGGAACATTCGCAACCATATTGGTTTCATGCGATGCATTCATCAGGTGAAGATGTTACAAAAACATTGAAACATATTCACCTGATGAATGCATCGCATGAAACCAATATGGTTGTGAATTTTCCTTTGTCACCCAATAAATAGATATGTAAAACCTTATATATTTATCTTATTATATTATATGACAGCTCTATTTTATATTGACCACTCTACAATTAATACTGCCTTTGGTACACCATTCCAGCAAAAGCTGAAAATAGTGACCATCTCACACTACAGTGTATATATATATATATATATATATATATATATATATATATATATATATATATATAATAAATCGTAAAAAAAATATTAAACGTTGTTGTAATATTCAAATTATCATAATGGGGCATATCACGTTTCCCGTTAGTAAGGATAAGTCCTTATAAAGAAAGAGAAGAAAAAAGAACGTACCATACTTCAGAAGGAAAAGGAAATCAATTAAGAAAGAAAGAAAAAAAAGTAAGGTGTGATATAGGATAGTAAACGATAGCACTTATCGTCTGTTTCAATGAAACAGAAAAAAGCAGAAAAAAAAAACAAAAAAAAGTTTGAAAAAAGAAGAGAAAAGAGGAAGAGAAAAGAGAGATTATCCCAGAGATCTTTGTAGGTTTACATATTGAACTATTTGCAATAGCTCTTATAGTGGAATATAGATAAGTTTCAAAACGAACCAGAATGTAGGAATGGCAAGCTAGTGTAACGGTTAGAGACTTCGCCTGTCAGCTTGACAGTCGAGGTTTCGAGTCACACACGGAGCAGTCTCCTATGTCTATAACCTTGCTGATGAGACCTAATAGATCGTACATTCAGGGATTGACGTTTTCTCGATTCGTTTAGCCTTACATTTGAACATATATGACCGCCTAAATTTATTTATTATTAACTAATTAATTTTCAAAATTAGGTATGACTTCAATTAAGCACATATCCTCCAAAAATAGCTCTTAAGTAAACATATCAAACGTTGTAATAGTCAAATTATCATTACGTGGTACACCTACGTTTCCCGCTAATAAGGATAATTCCTAATCGGTGCGTGGTATTACAAAAAAAGTAGTCATCCGGGTGGCCTAAAATCAGTATCAGCCAGACGGCGAAGGAGTCTATCCGCTTTTCACTAGCGGAAGACCAAGGAGATTGTTCAGTTGCTTATTTTACCGCGCAAATCCTGTGCTACTCATACGCTGAGTTAGCGAGAGCTAGTATCGAACCAGGAACCTTGTGGCTCCTAGTCGGACATTCTACCGACTGAGCGTGGTATAAGCTTGTTAAATATAGAGAAATGATAGTAAGCCTGAGTACGAATGCGTATGGACACTGTCATTGTTTCCACAAAGCCGAGTCTATGAAAGCGATATGTATTGAATCTATAAAAGTTTCTTTTCGAGTCGAAGATGCCGTACAAGTGACAAGATGCAACAGATGACAAAATTGCTTTAAGTCTGGGTTTTCAAAGTCAACAATGTCCTTCGAGTAGTGAAAGAAAGAAATAAAGAAACTAATATTTAAATAATAAAAATAAACAACAACAAAACAACTCCGCTCTTCTTTTACGTTCTCTGGCGTTTGTATTGAAGAGATGTGAATAAGTATGGAGAAACCAGACGCATGCGCATTGACAAGTGTGCGTTTGAGCAATTGGCCTAGAGAAACTGTCATCGGACACGTTCCATAAGTGGGATCCACCACTCATACTCTATTTGAGTGGATTTGAAAAGACTCTTCTGGCACTGCAAGTCATGTCTCTAATTAGATGTTTCTAGAGGATTTGGGAAACCCGAGGACGTTTCTTTCTATTTTTGATATGTAGTCATCCACTAATATAAACTTAGCAGAACACACAACCACAAGTATAGGGCACTCAGTGAGAATCGAACTCACTAACAAATAGAAAAAACAAAATGAAAGTGAAACGGTCGAGAATGTTCAAGAATGTCGAATTGGTTTGATTCGGTTTGTTTTACGGCATATCAACCACTCTGGGTCATTTAATGCCGATAAAGTTTTGAAATAAAATCATTCTTAATGGATACTCAATTTTTTATAAACACATTCTTTTCTATTTAACCCATAGATGGGACCCTAACAGGTACTACCACTCCGGGTCAGAGTGGACCAGGGAGCAATGGTGATGAAGGAGTGCTCCACATTCCCCAGACATCCAGAACTGGAATCTCACCATCAGTTAGAATTTAACGTCATACCCAGGACATGAAGACCCTCAACCACCGCCTTCTAGCACCCATATGATAAAAAGGGTTAGGGATTGCCATAAGGGCAATAGGGTTGGGACAATCATATAGGGCTAGGGCTTGACATGACCAGCCGATTGATCTTCGTTTGCCCGTCTAGCCTAAGTAAGGGCAAAGTGGAGTGTTGCATGTCATGGACTGCTCAACCACTAGGATTATGTCCTTAAGCATCACGGGTCACCACACACAATCAATAGGTGTCCCCATTGGGGCGGGTCTTACCCCTCTGCAGAGGTGCGGTCGGTGTATTCTAAAGCTCCAGTCGACTGGCTGCAGGGGGTGGGGAGGTTGAATTTCTGCACTAAACATTACACCACGTGAGAATCTTCTATTCGTTAATTACAATTTTACTCTTGTTGAGTTTTTTTAATATTTTGTTATTTTATTTTTATTTATAGTTCCGTCGGTAGGGCACCCGCCTTAGAATCCCAAAGTTATGAGTATGAGTATGGGTAATCTTATCTGTGCTGTAAAGTGGGAAGCTGACGGTAGGTGTTGTGCTTCACTCCAGCAAAACAATCTCTCTGGTCTAGCACTAGCAAAAAGGGGATAAACTCCCTCGCTTTCCAGGTGATACCGACAATAGGCCACTCCGCTAACTTTGCTTCCTTTGTTTACTAGCAAGACCTGTGGATATACCACAGTATAATAAGTTGATTATTACAACGTTTGATATGTTTACTTTAAGAGCTATTGCACAATAGTTCAATATGTAAAGAGTATAATAATCTTGATTCAACTCTCTCTTTCACTCTTTTTTTCTTTCTTTCCTTCTTTTCATTATGTTCGATTAAAACAGATTAGCATTATCGCCCCGCGCGCTCACCCCTCTCTCTATCTTTCCCCCACTCTTTATTTATTTCTTATTATATTTTTCTGTAGCATGTCCTTTTTCTTCCCTTCATTTCATTATGATAAAAATGTAATGGTCCATTATTTAGCTCAGATGACGACACTCATAAGATTTAAGTATTCGGCGGATAAGCAACACCAGATAATCAGGATTTACCTTTTTGCATTTCATCTTGGACGGTCTCATTTTTAACCAGAGGTTGTTTCGAGATGATAATGGTCGTACAACTAAGGAACATGAGTATTAATATACCTATATATATATATTTTTGCAAACAATCATATGTCTAAAATTGGCTTCAGGGAGATTGGTTTTGACTTTGCGCTTAAACCCAACAAGTGTTGGGATGAGAGTCATTTTTTTTCTTTTTAGATAAATTTTGTTTGGTCTGTCTCCATAGATGGTTGGTTGGTTAGATTTTATGGCATGTCAACCCTTGTTGGGTTATATTATGCCGAATATGTTTTTGTTTTATTCATTCTTGATGGTACTCAAAAAAATGTTTAACTTAATTTTTTAAACATTTTTAAACTCCAGTTTTTCTATTCAACTCATAGATGGAACCCTAACAGGTACTCTCACTCAGGTTCAGAGTGGGCCTGGTATTAATGGTGATGAAGGGGTACTCCACATTCTCCAGAGCTCTACTGGAACTTCACCATCAGATAGAGTTTAACGTCATACCCAAGACACTATGACCTTCAGCCACTACATTCTAGCACATATGTGATAAAAAGGGTTCGGGTTGCTATAAGGGCAATACGGTTGGAGCAATCATATAGGTACTAGGGTTTGACGTGACCAGCCGATTGACTGGAGGGGGTCTCTCCGGTCACCTGTCTAGCCTAAGTAAGGGCTAAAAGTGTTACATGTCATGGACTGCTCATCCGTTAGGATTCCGTCCTTAAGCATCATGAGTCGCCACCCACGGCCAACAGGTGGCCGCATTAGAGGGGGTACAGTCGGTGTCTTCTAAGGCCCTAGGTGATATGGCTCTGTCTTCATGGAGAGTCGGGCGCAAATAAAGGAATACAAGCCTTATACTTTTTATTGTTTCCTGGTAAAAATTGTTGTGATTTTTGTGGCCATTTTCAAGCTTCAAGTGAGAGCACTTTAAAGTTGAGATCCCTTGTGTTAAGCAGAGGCTGATCTTTTGTGAATAATCCTTTGGTTCTTCCTCGGTGTCCCTTAGTATTGGGTAGAATCCTTTAGTTGAGCAAAATCCTTGGTTGCAGGTTCGTACGTGCAAATGAACGGCTTTCTAGATTGGTGATTAAATAGTTAACTAACCACGTATTCGAGCTGTTGATTGGCTGACTTTAATCCACGCGCCCACGTAGAGTCTATAAGTTTAAGTAGTGGATTCCAACACACCTTATATGCATATGGTTAGCAAGTTAGATTAGCAAATCATTGTTAGTGAGTTTGATTCTCACTGGGCGCCCATACTTCTGGCCTTGTGCCGCATCTAAGCTATGCTTAGTAAATAACTATATGCATAATTAATAGGGCACCACATGTAGTGTAATCGTTAGCATGCTAGATTAGCATACCATTGATAGTGAGTTCGATTCTCACTGGGTGCCCCATACTTCGGGCCTTGTGCCACATCTAAACTAAACTTAGTAAATAACTATATGTATAATTAATCAAGTGTTATTTCAAAAAGTGTTATTTCTCAATTGCTTTTCTCTGAAGTAAACGGGAAAAATCTATTTTTCTCTTCAAACTTTTCTTTATGAGTTGGATAATTAAATTTTAAAATGTACATATCTTACAGAACATGCATAGTAGATTTGGTGTTGAGCAGCTGATAGAGAATTATCTATTCATTTTTAAACGTTTTTGTTCATTTTTGTATAAATGTCTTATAAATACATGTGAATTTGTAACTATGATGTTTTATTCAAACCTTATGTAAATGAAAATGTGCAAATGTGTCCGTTCTTATGTAAAAAAAAAATAAGTTGATTTCAAAGTTTTATTATCCAGAGAACAAAAACAAAGTTTGAAGAGTATAATGAGCATTTTTTTATAGTTTTAAAGAATAAGCAATATTAAGAAATAAGAAATAATATCCAAGAACAGAATTTGTGTTCTGGATAATTCCATGTCAAATCATCCAAAATAAGTAAAATTGTCACCCGATTCTGAGCAAAAATATTTTTGGTACAAATAATGTCCAATATATGTGAAATAATAATAGAAAAAATGTTTTGTCTTAGATGCAGTGCCACATCGGGATATTGATCTTGCTATGAAAAAATCAGAAATCATCAATAACTTAAAATTTGTTGACTTTAAGACTTTTATGGCATTTTTGGATTTCTTATAAACCAATTTTTAGGAGGAGGGAGGCTCTAGAACTCATTTTACAGACAAAAATAGATTAAAAAAAGTTATTTTTTTCGACCCCCCCCCCCCAAAAAAAAAAAAATTGGTGAGCTAAAAATCGACATGTTGTTGGAATTGGAAGCTCAAATTTTGGAGATTGTCTAACTTCACCATAATCTACACCTGCAAGTGGGTGGGTGACATGCCTGGATGATTTGACATGTAATTACCCTTATATAGTGTTAATTAGGGGAGAGAGAAAAACAAAGTTTGAATGGAATAATGGCCATTTTCTATACTTTACAAATATAAGCAATTAATTTCTCTGATTTTTTGACATGAGGCTTGATAATTAAAATTATTTGGATTATTCGGACTATTGTCCTTATCTTATTATTATATGCACAACGTTTCGGCCGCTGTGCTCTCTGGATTTCTTCAGGTGTTTCTTGACGAACTCGGGAACGTTCTCTTCGAAGTCGGGAACCTTCTTGTCAAACTCGGGAGCCTTCATCTCGTAATCGGGTGCTAGTTTAATCTTGGCCAAAGACGATAATAACATATTATTGGCATTTCAGTCTCGGAAGACTATAATATAGTGTCCCTGAAGTTACAGCGCCCTCTGTGACTGTGAAGTCCAATGTTCGAAAAACATTCGCGGCCACAGATGTCGCATGTAAAAACTGTCCCTGAAGATGCTGATGTGCTGGTGCTTTGTTGCTGCTGCTTTCTTCTGGACCTCTTGGCTTCATGGTGTTGCGCCAGGGTGGCTTCAGATATGAACAGTCCTATACAGAGAGCCTGTTTAACACTTGTACCCGGCCATGATTAACAGAATAAGAACAGTCTACCCCCGTGGATTGAATAAAAGGTCCCGTTCGAAGTTTCCTGAAAGTTCCCGGTGATATCTTTTGTTGGGAAAATAAACGATAAAACACACTTCTTTTATCTATTTCTTAGCTAAGATGTATTTTCTTAACCTGGTTACATTCGGGAAGTTGATGCAAATTAAAATATGCGGGTGGAACAACATATATGCTCCTTAACTACTCGGTACCAACTGATTAAATTCAAAACTATTTTTCTAAAAATTTTGAATCTCATGGCTAAAAGCATCCAATCCTAGCCAAGCTATCGAACCGGCCTAAGGGTCATCGCCTATCACTCACACCCATTTAACCTAATGTATCCGAGTACATTTTCTAATTCGCATTCAAAATAATAGATACAGATAATCTATTATTGCTTTTACAAAAATCTAGCTAAAGTGTGCTATTTTTACTATGTTATTGTAACATACATATTTATTCATTGCTTGTATGTATTTATCAACCCCTCCGCTTAAGCAGAATTTAATACAAGGTTCATCTTTAAGCGAGGTTTGAATTCAGAATTTTCCTTCTCCTAGACTAGTTGCTATACCATAGTTAAAGGGCCCACTATGTCCCACCATTTAACCTATATATATATATATATATATATATATTATATATATAATATATATACAAGATTTGTTTTTAAGGCAAAATAATGAAATTTATGTTGGAAAAACATATTTATTTAATTCTTTCAAAAAAATATTTTATTACATTTTATGATTAATGCTTCAAATACACTATAAAAAAATCTTTGTTATATATATATATATATATATATATATATATATATATTATATATATATATATATACCATCCTCTGCACAAGTAGGATGTGACACAAGGTAAATTTATTAAGCCGAGTTTAAAATGTTTTGATTCCCAATTATCCTTCTAAACTGGTTGACATACCAAGGTTAAAAAGCCCAGTCTGCCCTACTATTTACCCATAGCTGGGGGAAGAATAGTTGGATTCGTACCTTTCTCAAGATTATTAATGCTATGTGAAATGCAACCAGCCTCGTCCATGATTTAAACTCGGATCGCCATGTCCATTTCCTACGACGCTAACCATTGCACTACGAGCGCGTCCGATTTATTAATAGCTTGTAGGAGAAGTAACAGTGTTAGGTCGTTAGAAATTCTTAAAGGAAGCGTTGTTATTATTGATTTTTACCAAAATCAGACGAAGCATTCAGTAAAATAAGGTGAAAAAGAAAGTTGTTCAAGATAATTACTGATAATGTCAATTGTTCGTCTAAGAAATTCAGACAACTTAAGACAATTACATTTTTCCTTTAAAAAAAGCGAGGAAGTTCCCGTGACGTAGTGGTTGACGTGTTGGACTGTGACATATTATTTAACATTAACAGGTACTAGCACTCCGGAGCAGAGTGTGGACCTGTGGTAATAGCAACGAAGGGGTGACTCAACGCTCTTTATAGATATATCATACCCAGGACACACCTTAAATATAAAATTCACACACACACACACACACACACACCACACACCATATATATATATATATATATATATATATATATATATATATATATAGATCGGGCGGTCTAATGTCGATATCAGCCATACAGCGAGCACTAGACCAAGGAAATTATTCTAGCGTCTG
The DNA here is from genome assembly GCA_023376005.1 of Doryteuthis pealeii. Classification (NCBI taxonomy): domain Eukaryota; kingdom Metazoa; phylum Mollusca; class Cephalopoda; order Myopsida; family Loliginidae; genus Doryteuthis; species Doryteuthis pealeii. The sequence goes on along the minus strand of CM042157.1, from coordinate 41,239,285 downwards.
AGGCGGCGCCACACCTACCATCAGTTCCCCATTTAACCGCACAGATCCCTGTGCTACTCATACACTGAGTTGGCGAGGCGTGGTATTGTGGAATATATATATATATATATATATATATATATATATATATATATATATATATATATACGTTTTACAACATAAAATAATTCAAGTTGGAAATCAGATATTTTCCAATCATCATTTTAATTTTAATTTAAATGCAAATTAGTATATATGATACCACCAGCAGGGATCGATCCTTGACCCGGCTTATTAAATGTCCGCGACACATTGCCCGTTAATTGACTAGTTATTTACCTCTAAC
>CM042157.1:41226460-41233960 GCA_023376005.1 Doryteuthis pealeii | reverse complement strand
TTTGATAAAAGTAGCAATTTCGTTGGTTATTTTTTGTTGTTGTTGTTTTTTTCTGTTTTTTTAATAAGTCGTGTTTTGTTGCTCAATTCGTGACTGAAAATTCTGATATGACACGCAAAAAAGATTTGATACAAGAAATCACCTGCTCATTCGTTCGCACTGTCAAATCATTTGCAGAAATAGCTCAGTATGAAAACGAAAAAAAAAAAAACTAAAGGTATAAACAGCACCTGTCCTCTTGTCAAGAAGATTTATCGAACACTCGCAATCACTTGCCAGAACAGATTTTTGTACTCCCCCACCTCCACCCAAGTTATAACATTGCCCAATAAATAACACCCATAACATTTTTATACGAATTTAATTTTCTCCTAAATCAAAGATACCCGGATGTTATCTCTAGGGAAATGCTATACAATCAGAACGGATATTATCAATTATCATTTAATATTTTGAAAAATCTCTACAACAATGAAGCTCTTTAATTAAAAACGTTAATGTATAGTAGTCTCAAAATAAGCTCGCCTCAGCAAAGTTATTTCAAATCAATATTTGGCGAGGCCAAATTTATTTATTTATTTATTTGTTTATTCGGTTTTTGTTTTTTTTAATTTTGTTTTTGGTTTTTGGTTTTTTTACATTAAATTTTAATTCATTACTGCTAGTCGTCTTGAAGAGGAAGCGCTCGTGGCGTAACGATTATCGTCGTAGGAAATGAAAAACCGGCGACCCGAGGCGTGGCGAGGCAGTTTGCATTTCATATATATATTTACCAACCTCTCCACACGAGCAGAATGCGACACAAGGTCAATTTCTTGGTTGGAGTTTTATAGGTTCAGAATTTTCCTTCTCCTAGACTGGTTACCAAGCCAAAGTTTAAGAATTCAATCTGCCCTACTTTTTACCCATAGTTAGAGGGAGAGTAGTTGAATTCATACCTTTCTCAAGGTATTAGCGCTACATGAAATGCAAACAGTCTCGTCCAGGATTTGAAATCGTGTCGACGAGTTCATTTCCTGTGACTCTAACCATTACACCATGCGCAATGTTTTCATTTCATATAGCGCCAATACTCTAGGGAAAGGCATGAATCCAGCTATTCTCCCTCCAGCTATGTGTGAATAGTAGGATAGACTCGGGTCTTTAACTTTAGTATTGCAACCAGTCTAGGAGAAGGTAAACCCTTAATTCAAACCAGTTGCATATATTTACCAACTCCTACCAATACGAGCAAGATGTGACACCTGGTCAATTTCTTAAGCGGAGTTTAGCAGACTTGAATTCATAGTTTTCCTTCTCCTAGACTGGTTGTCTAACCAAAGAGACCAGTCCTCCCAACTAATTGTGCCCCCCTACTTATTCTTTGTTTTGTTTTGTTTTTGTCACATCCTGTTCAAGAGATTTTCCATCGTGGTGTAATGGTTAGCAAGGTAGTCTCTCAAATCCATTACTACTGAATATCATTCGATCCTCGCTGTGTTCCCTATACTTGCGACCTTGTGTCACATCTTACCCGTGAAGAAGGGGTTGGGTAAATGCAGACTCTTGGAAAAAAGAATGAATGTAAATATTTTTCTTTACATCAATGTGTATATCGTAGGACAGACAGTTTTTTTGGGTTTTTTTTACTGTTCCCTGTTGATGTAGAAATAACGAATCGAGTAATTTTTTAGTAAAATTCAAAAGATAAAAAAAGGGTAATCTTGAACTTTAAGCGACTAAATTGTACTTGCGCATTATTTGAAATGAACTTAATTGTTATTAAAAAGACATTTTATTATATTTTGGATTAAAATGGATTTGAAAAGCGTCGTGTTTTCTCCGTGAAAATTACGTTGAATCAAAGATGGATGCCATTGTTTACAAGCTTCTTCTCGGAAAAAGAATAAAGGGACTTAACTCTCATTTAAATCTTGAAAGGACTTAACTCTCAAAGCAATGAAAGTTAGGTCCCTTTGTTCTTTTTCGAGGAGAAGCTTGTAAACAATGGCAGCAATCTTTGATTCAATGTAATTTTCACGGAGAAAACACGACGCTTTTCAAATCCATTTTAATGCATGTTTTTAGCTCCAAAATATCATAAGATATATTTTTAATAACAATTAAGTTCATTTCAAATAATGCACAAGTACAATTTTATGGTAGGAATTTAGTCACTTAAAGTTCAAGATTACCCAAAAAATATTATCTAAAATTAATAATAACTTAGGGTGGATATATCACAGTATGATAATCTAATTACTAGTTTTGGTGTCTTCCTCAGTTTTGACCCAAACCGATGATCATGAGGGTGAGGTCGGTTAGCATGTGAGACTGAACAGGCTTCAGATCGGTACTGCCACAAGGCCATGGATTCTTTGTTCTTTGGGGTTTTTTAGTCTTTTTTATATGTATTTACCAACCCCTCCACATGAGCAGGTTGCGACACAAGGTCAACTTATTTAGCGGAGTTTAACAGGTTTGAATTCAGAGTTTTCCTTCTTCTAGATTAGTTGCCGTATCAAGGTTAAAGAGCCTAGTCTACTCTACTATTTACCCATACATGTGGGGTGGGGGAATAGTTGGGTTAATACCTTACCCAATGGTATTAGCACTAAGTGAAATGCAAAAACTCTCATCCAAAATTTGAACTCGTGTCACCGTGTCCATTTCCTACGACGATAACCTACGAACACCTCCATTTAAAAAAAAATAACAGCCAAGAGAAGGAGAATAATCTAAGACTTGTAATAATTCAAAGAAATAGAATAAAACTAAACTTTTCTTTTCTTTTTTCTTCTAGGACGAGTTGAACGCTGCCTAATATGAGTTGCAGCAACCCTCAACAGGGCAAGTCAGCCCTGGCTCGAAGCCGCAGTATTGATCATCAATTGGACGAGGAACGTGAACGAAGACAAAGAGAGGCACAGCTTCTTGTCTTAGGTAAGTTATGTTGTATATTGAAGATATTTAAAAGAAGGTGAAAACGGAAATAGGGTCTTCCGGTTGGATCGAGGCAGGGAGAAGAGTAACAAAGGACTTTTTCCGGGTAAAGCGAACAAAGAAGGATGGGTAACAATAAGTTCGGAAATAGATTTGTCCGCTGATAAAGATAACAAAAGAAAACGCGTACGCGTTTGATATATATAAAAGGAAGTCAGGGATCCCAGGTCAGTCAGAGAGTCAGACAGCGGACGGCGAACAGAGCACAAGGAGCGACCGTCGACACGGTCCATCGCTGCCAGTGGGCAGTGAGGTTCGCCCACCCCTTCCATCTCACCAACGCTAGTCATCTCAATAGTAGTAGTCATTGTCAACCCTTGGGCATTCCTATTGTCACGCTCGCCACCCACCAGCCGAGGGAGAGAAATAAAATCAACTCCTACTATACCCATGTGTTGTGGTTTCTTAAGTCCGACTACATCCAGCAGCGTGAATTGGAAGCCCCTATGAATCATATAGACATTTGATGCCAGTATGCAACAGTTACATTAACTAGCAAGATCTTTCTTTCTTTGCTTATTTTCATTGCTTCGTCTTCTTTTGTTTCCAGAGATCAACACTTTTGCTTCATTGTCGACTTTCGCTTTTGTTCACAACTCAGAAGTAATATACGCAACGAGATCTAACTATTTGATGTGCGTACACCTCTGCACCCACCTCAAATAATTTTTATTTACCTGGAAATGGGTTACAGAGGTGTACATCACATCTCCGCATATAGCCGGCATTTGGGGAGGGCTAACAAAATTGGTCATACTTCTATACGGTTCAAGCTATCTAGGTACACTCACCGACCGATCCATCAAAAAAATAAATGCTTGCATTCCTTTCCTTGTGCAGCCTACTTTCACCAAAATACCTCGTTCTCTCCATGGCTTTACTTAAAATATCCCCCCATTTCGAATGATTTCTGATTTTGCACATGATATGTGCACCGAATGAATTGGGGATGGAGGGGTTGGGTAAAATCAAAATAAAATCCTAAAAGAGATCTATTTGTTCCATTTGTAAATGTTTGATTATAATCATAACTATTTATCGATTTCATTTAGTTTGTATTATTTGTATTATTCGGACTATTGTTCTCATCTTTATTGTTATCTGTACAACGTTTCGGTCGATGTGCCCTCCGGCCCTCTTCAGGTATTTTTTGTCGGACTCGGGAACCTTCTTGTCGTAATCAGGAGCCATCACGGAACTTTGAACCTAACCTTCTACTCAATCCACGGGGGTATCCTGTTCTCATTCCACTAACTATAGCTGGGGTACCGGTGTTAAGCTGTGTTAATTATTATTCCATGTTACTGCTGCCCCTGACCAGGATTGAACCTGCAGCATAGAGATAACTGTCACTTAGAACTATCTTAACCCTACGCCTTTACCCATTATGCTATGTGTCCGATTGTGTAAATGTTTGACTGTAATCATAGCTGTTTATAGATTTTATTTGGTTTAATCTATTTAATTATTTTAATTGTTTGGTTTTATCTTTATGAATATGAGCAAAAATCTCGGGAATAGATCTTAAATGAAATCCATTAACAAGAATAAATAACTGTAATTTTATTCTTTACTTCCTATTTTAACTAAATAGTTAAATTAGAAAAAATCAGCAATGAAAAACGGGAGTGATGGAAGAGTAAATCTCAGTTGTTCTATTGTTCAATTATACCCCCCCCCATCTGTTTCAAATCTTTTTATCTGCTTTCTTATTTAGTTTCATAAGCCTTTCTAATTTAATATAATATCTTATTACATTAGAACTCAAATACTTGAATATATTTGCTAGTAGTAATAAGTTCGGGTAGGCGTGGACAAGAAATCAACGGTGCTTGGTAACTAACTTTTTCTCCTGTAGTTACCGTCAGATATGAACAAAGATAGATAGATAGTTAGATTGATAGATATGAATAGACTTAGATAGATAAATAAATACATAGTTAGATAGATATGAATAGACTGAGATAGATATGAATAGACTGAGATAGATAGATATGAACATACTGAGATAAATAGATAGATAGATCTGAACTGTAATATAATGAGGTGGAAAAAAATCTTAGGAGTAGACAACAGTGGAAAGATTTTTGGATGACGAGGCTACTTGTCGATTTCTGATTGGTCGACAGATGTCGAGTAGCGAAGAGTGGAAGAGAGGTAGCGAGAGGAGAGGATGAGAGATGAGTCTGGGTTAAGCTGTTAAAGGGAACAGACGAAAGATGCGTGTCTGTTTCCCAAAGTATTTTTACTTGAGGATAAAATAAATAAGCTCATGAGAAAAAACAAGAACGTATTATGCTGTTATTAAAAAGTATGAACGGCAAAAGACAAGATATCCCCCAAGAGATTCCCAAGTTATTGCAGACTCAAACAGCGAGAATGCCATCCAGCCCAACAACTGATCCAGAAATACTAGCGACCCTGATCCAACCCGAGAAGTAGAACATGATAATAAGAAGATAATATTACTATTATGTCATCACTCCTTTTAGATCGAACCCGTAACGCTACACCCGCTATGGGATATTTAATACCGGCATTTGTTCCTTTTGACAATGTTTGATTGTAGTCTCAAGAAATGGAGCCTCACCACCGGGTGTAGTTTACCTTGTGTTGTATCGTCGAGTTGGAATGAAATACAGAAGAAATTGCGTGCTTAATACGTTTATTTAGCACCAGTATCCGGTGCTAACGGATACATACAAAAACACAGGACAATAAGTTACAAACATTTAACAAGACAAACTTACAGGAAATGTAGGAGAGTCAAATGCGGATTAGCCAAACGAAGTAAGATCACTCCGAATATTATTCAGCTTATTAATCTACTTTAATCGTAGCCTATTTAAGGTTATGAGCCAGTTCATCTATTAGAGTGCTGGAGAGGTGCTAGCTACTCTACAACACCTTGTATATCCCAGAATTGCAGAAAATGCAGTTAGTGTATTCTAAGTAGTACCGACAGAGGCGGGTGTACTTATGCAGACAACGCGGGAAGACAACATCTGGTTTTTAATTAGATGTCAAAATAAACTTTTTCTCCATTTTGTTATAACAATGATGGAATGCTAACAATATTTCGCGCGTTGTTCGAATTACTTGGATCAATGGCTCCCAACTTATTTTACACTGCTACCACCCCCACCCCCACCCCTTGATTTATTCGCCACACCCCTAAGCTCTACAACGCTCATACAACGAACATATACGCTTTTCTTGAACTTCGGTCAACCGTAATTTTTTTTTTTACTTATACTAGCAAATATATGCACCCTCTGGGTGCAAGTATTTTAGTTAAATTTTATAATAAAATATCATATTAAATTAGAAAGGCTAATGAAACTGAATAAGAATGTAAATAAAAATTTTGAACAGAGGGGGTATGATTGAAAAATAGAACAACTCTAATGAAACTAACTCTTCCATCATTTTCCGTTACTCCCGTCTTTCATTGGTAAATTTTCCTAATTAAACTGTTTAGTTAAAATAGGAAGTAAAGAATAATATTACAGTTATTTCTTCTTGTTAAGGGATTTCTTTTAAGATTTATTGAAGAGATTTTTGCTCATATTCAACAAGATAAAACCAAACAATTAGAAATCAATAATACTAAGTATATATTTATTAAAATCAAATTTTTAATATAAATATGCAAATTAGCCTTCCCATTCACACTATAAACCTCTATTTTGTTGTATATATAAATACAATTGCATGTTATTATTATGTCGATATGGTCAACAGTGTAAGTAATGTAAAACAATTTTATTAATAATTGAGGTTTAAATAAAAATAAAATCATGGAGAATATGATGTAAATAACTAAAGGAATGGTGACTTGTATAGTAATATAGTTTCGGTTACAGACAGACAAACCCACAATCTCCATTATAATAAGATAACGCCTTGCAAAGCTCTAGTCAAGCCTAACAAATAAGAAATATTTCCATTAGATTATATTAAGCAAGTATAAAACAAAAATTGTTAAAGGCAATTTTTTCCTCCTCTCTGTCGTTAATGTTATGAACTTAATTAGCCCCTTCTAATTACGTATATATAGGTGTAAAGTGGGGGCTAGCTTTACAATGTTTATCTATAGAAAAACAGAGGACAAAAAAGAAGGCTGGTTATTTTGTTTTACGGCGCATCAACCCTTTTCGGGGCATTTAATGCCGAATCAAGTCATTTTGTTTCATATTGCTTACAGTACCTGCTATTGCTTAAATGGTCAGCCATTTAAGTACTGAACAGGCTCATTGCTGCTTAACTTCGGTTATCTAGTAGTGCTTTAAACGTGACTTGACTGTAAAAACAAAAAGAAGGAACTCAGAAAGGATTATTACTGAAATCAATTGAGGAATAACTCACTCAATGTTTTCCTCTGCCACAAGTTACCTACCCACCCCCGCTACATGCTTATATGAAGGCGCGTGATCTAATGGTTAGAGTCGTAGGAAATGGACTCGTCGATCCGAGTTCAATTCCTGGACGAAGCTGTTTGGATTTCACATAGCGCTA
>CM042157.1:41216460-41221460 GCA_023376005.1 Doryteuthis pealeii | reverse complement strand
GAGTTATCAGAATAATACTTAATTTGAATAATTTCATTTATTTTGTGATTGTCTAAAAGAACTATAAATGTAGAAACTATATATATATTATATATATATATATATAATATATATAATAATTTATTATTTTCAAACATGTACAACTGATCAACAAAAACTATCACAGTCTTCTTATTATTCTGTGATAAATTTTCCTTTTCCTTATATCAACAAAAGCCCTGAAGAAGATCTACTAAACAGATTGAAACACTGCAGCGTTGGCTGAATAAATATCACTCATTTTATTTGAAACTGTGTTTTTTCAAATGTTTCACTATATTACATACCGTCGGATTCACTTCCATTCTTCTTATATATATATATATATATATATATAATTTTCATGTTAGTCGGTTGATTATTATGTTTAATGGCATATCAACCTTTCTGGGCTATTTAATGGCAATTTTTGTTTGTTTTTCGTTTTGTTTTTTGTTTGTTTTTTTGTATATATTATTTGTAAGCGAATACTTTGTAGGCATATGTTTTTGTTTGGTTTATTTTTATAAACGGGTAAAAATAATGTTTATTAACTTCGTTCATTAATAAATTAGAAGATCTAACTTCATGTGTATAGATAAATTAGTGACTGACCCTCAGCCATTGCCTTCTAGCACCTGTATGATAAAAAAAGGTTTCTGTGTTTGTCAAACAAGAGCAGTTTCAAGAATACGATCGGGACAATCGCATAGGTGCTAGGGATTGACATGACCAACCGATTGTACCACCCACGGTCAAACAGGTGGTCCCATTGTGGGGGGGATCTTTCCCCTAACTGCCCCTACCAACAGGGCGAGATTGTATTTAGATAAACTCTTGTATTCATGTTATTCCTATTGATAGTAAATCTTTTTTTTTTCCAAATCCTCAAAAGATTGAATTTATTCCTAACAAATAAAACCGGAAAATATAATGTGTATTATTTTTTTTTACCAGATGCAGATTGAGTTTCCAGGTGGATCGATATCACCTGTCACCTTTTAAGTCAGCTGATAATCTATTTCAATACTGATATCTGCTATTGATCAATCAATTTCTTTCTTTCTTTCTTTCTTTCTTTCTTTCTTTACTTATTGTCATTACTACAACCCTTTCTTTCTTTCTTTCTTCTTCTTTCTTTCTTTCTTTAATTATTATCATAGTCACTTTCTTCTTCTTCTTCTTCGTCTTCTTCTTCTTCTTTCTTTCTTTCTTTCTTTCTTTCTTTCTTTCTTTCTTTACTAGTTATCATTGACACCTTCTTCTTCTTCTTCCTCTTCTTCTTTCTTTCTTTCTTTACTAGTTATCATTGACACCTTCTTCTTCTTCTTCTTCTTCCTCTTCCTCTTCCTCTTCTTCTTCATTTCTTTTTTTTTTTCTTTCTTCTTTCTAGTATCATTCTCTTCTTCTTTCTTTAATTTTGTCATTGTTACCTTTTTCTTCGTTCTTTCTCTCCTATTTAAATCTTATCTTCTTCTGTATTTCTGGTGTGGGCTAACTTCATTGTTTGGTTTTGTACCTGCTGGTTCTTCTTTTTCTTAACTGGTGTCTTAGATGCTCTGTGGTTGTTGGTTTGCTTTTGATTAATAACACAAAAATTCTTCTGGTGTATTCACATTTTATTAATCTTCTTAATCACCGAACCTTAACCATGCGTAGAAGCCCAGCCAACCCCGTCTTTATCAATCGATGAACTGAATATAATTAAAAGCCCCTTTCACGGTTGTAATCTAGCCGAAAGCGGTGGTCAAAGCTAAGGTTACTAATTGTCAGTCAAATCTCTAACCGTCCAATTTGAATTCAAATTATATCGTTTCGATTTGAATTCAAATAATATTCTATACTAACTTTTCAAAATTTATGGTACGCCCATCAATTATGTAACATACGTAATTCATTCCGATAGTTTCAAAATTCCTTTTCTTTGCCATCATTTCCTGAAATCATCCAAATTAATCTCGGTTTTTTTTTACACTATTTCTGTTTTTTTTTTAATCTGATTATACAATTCTTTTACGAAAGTATATTACTCTATTAGCAAAACTCCAATTGGTTAATATACTTAGTTTTTGAAATCAAACTGACAGTAAATTGCCTGTTCGAGGAGATATTTTAAAAAGTCTAATAATAATTAGAAATTTCCATTTATTAAAGAAGTTTTTATAATTTGCTTGAAGCACTGTGTTATATTGTTTGATGGTTGATTTTTTGAAGGCTATCACGATGCAGTGTAGAGAAAAATAAGGTAACTATGATGTTGCTTGTTTACCTTTAATTTATCATTAATATTTCCAAGATAAAGATCTCTTGGTCAGAATATTGCTGAAGGTCCAGATGGTGTAGTTGGGTTGTTTTTGGCTGTTGTCTCCCATTCTGTTGTATTCTTATTGATATTATCGTCGTATGTGTGTTTGTGTGCGCACCGCGTGTGTGTGTGTGTGTTGTGTGTGTGTTGTATATGTGTCTGTCCAACCAATCGTCCCTTAGTGTCATTCAGCTTGGCCGAGACCTTTTTAATTTTTTTTTATTTTATTATTTGAAAGTTTCAGTTAGATCATCTATCAATTATTCTTTTAAGTAAAGTAAGTAAATTCTAGTTCCCCAATCTGCTCGCTGGTAAACTATATTGTTACTCTTTTTTGTTATTTTGTCACTCTCTTTGCTTACCCTCCAATTTCAATATCACACTCCATTTTCCATGTCCAACACAATGGAGCCGATGCCTGAGTAGGTCAAGTCGGTCCGAGCGGTCCGCCTAGGAACTACAAGGTTGCTGGTTCGAATACCGGCTCTCGCGAGCTCACGTATGAGTAAGCAACAGGGATCGTGTGGTAAAGTATTTGATGGTGGGGTGGCGCGCCACTCAGGACTCCAAATATCTCCTTGGTCTAGCGATAATGAAAAGGAATAGACTCAGTCTGGCCTGACTACCGACTTTAGGCACCCGATGTGCAATTACTTATAAGGTTACATATTTTCAAAACAATTATTAACCTTCTATGAAATGAAATTTTTTACCATCCAAGCCAAAATCATCTATTTGCCTCAGTACAGTAGCAAATATATTATCAGATTAGAAACGTCCTCGGTTGAAAAGCACTAGAGTTTCAAATATTCAATTGCTTAACCAATCATAAGATTTCCACATAGACCATTTAGTTTCAGATAGCAGCTGTAAGGATATATATATATATATATATATATATAAGATCATATATGAAATACACACAGCACACATACATACACACACACACACCACCACTACACACATATATATATTATATATATATATATATATATATATAAATATGATTTTAGACCAGAATTATCAAACACTTTAATCAGTTAATGATGCCCCTGCAACAAAGCCTGCATTATATGTTTCCACTTCGAAACCAATTGTAAACACATCCCATGGGGATTTATATATAATATATATATATATATATATAATATACTATAATATGTTGTGTGCGTGTGGTGTAAATTATATAAGGAAACAAAACGAATAGTTTTAGCGTAAAGCATAATAGATCTATTTCCAAAGACTGTAGAACGAATTGTTACCTTCGTTCCCAGCATTGGATGCATCTGATGAATGCTGATTGAAGGTAACAATGTCCTCTAGGTCTCCTGAAATAGTCTATTATACTTTTATTCTAAATTTTTGTTATTTTTCCGTAATATAATACATTTTTGCCTGGTACCTAACAATTAAGACGACACATTGACTCGTAAATTCCGACCACTGAAAAAACTTCGACGTCGTTAGGAAGATTTCTTTACTCAATTTTATAATATATATAATATATATATATATTAATATATATATATAATATATAATATGTGGTGTTGTGTGTTGTGTGTGTTTGTGTGTGTGAAGAAGATCGGGATTGAACCCGACGGTATGTAGTGTATTAAGAAATTTCTTGAATAAATGTAATCTATTTAATAACTCAATTTATTTAAACCTGTGTTTTTTCAATTTCTTAATATAACTATATAATATATTATATATATATATATATATATATATATAATATAGTGAAAACTCGGTTCTCGAACGACTCTGGAGTCGAACAATTCAAAGAGTCGAACAAAAATTTGAGTAAATAAACTCAGTTGTCGACCAAATTCGGACTTCGACACACGAAGGTCAAGTCTGATTAAACGGAATTCACGGCGAATGACTGGCGAGGCAAATTGAGTTTAGAGATTGTGTTAATGCAGAAGGTTTTTCTTTCTCCAACAATTGTTTAACTGTGACGAGGCTGATTTATTTTGAAACTGTCAAGACTTACAAGTAAGAATAAAAATCTATTGACATAAGGATAGGCCACTAATCTGCTATGCGCCGAATGCTAGTGGTAAAATGATAAATAATTACGTTAAATATTATTATTATGTTTTTCTTTTTTGTATTTACATTTTTATGTGTTTCTTTGTTAATACATGTCTTTCCCATATATATATACTGTATGAAATATACATAACATTCATCTGATGGTAAAGAACGTATATAATACATTTACACATTTTTATTGTGAAAAATGTTTTCAGTTTCGAAAAGAAATCGTTCCGACAAATTTTGTAATGAAATTATGTTCAAGAATCGGAGGTTCCACTACACACGGATTTAAACACAGATTTTAGGATTTCTCAACCCGTGATAGAATATTTATCCTCCATGTAACACTACTAGCAACAGCGGAGGGACGGGGACGATCGCACAGATCTCCCACAATCACAGGTAATAACATGAACACGGACAGTGATGACAGCCAAGACACATCAATAAGCATGCCGACACAATAAAACACAGACAAGCATCCGCACAAAACAAACAACGAGTAGTACAAAAAAGAAGCAAGGAGAACACAAAGAGCGACCCGTCCCCATTAACAAGTCTGAGGTCACAGAGATGATAACCCATCACATAATAAAGAGTATATATAGAATCCCATAAGAACAGAAAATCAGTC
>CM042157.1:41161664-41216450 GCA_023376005.1 Doryteuthis pealeii | reverse complement strand
CACAGGGATTTGCGCGGGGTAAAAAATAAGCAACTGAACAATCTCCTTGGTCCTTCCGCTAGTGAAAGCGGATGACTCCTTCGCCGTCTGGCTGATAACTGATTTTTAGGGCCACCACGCGATGACTACTTTTTTTGTAATACCCACGGCAAATCGATAGGAATTATCCTTATTAGCGGGAAAACGTAGGTGTACTACGTAATGATAATTTTGACTATTACCACGTTTGATATGTTTCTTAAGAGCTATTTTTGGAGGATATGTTGCTTAATGAAGTCAATACTATTTGAAAATTAAATTAGTTAATAATAAATGAATTTAGGCGGTATATATGTTCCAAATGTAAGGCTAAAGCGAATCGAGAAAAGGCGGTCAATCCCTGAATGTACATTTCGATCTATTAGGTCTCATCAGCAAGGTTATAGACATGGGGAGACTGCTCCGTGGGTGACTCGAGAAACCTCAGACTGTCAACTGACGGCGAAGCTCTAAGCCGTTACACTAGCTGCCATTCCCTACATTCTTCGTTTCGTTTGAAACTTATCTATATTCACTAATAAGAAGCTTATTGCAAATAGTTCAATATGTAAAACCTACAGAGATCTTGGCGAACAATCTCTCTTTCTCTTCCTCTTTTCTCTTCTTTTTTTCAAACTTTCTTTCTTGTTTTTTTTGTTTCTGCTTTTTTTTCTGTTTCATTGAAACAGACGATAAGTGCTATCGTTTACTATCCTATACACACCTTACTTTTTCTTTCTTTCTTTCTTTAAATTGATTTCCTTTTCCTTCTGAAGTATGGTACGTTCTTTTTCTTCTCTTTCTTTATGAAGGTACTTAATCCTTACTAACGGGAAACGTGGCTATGCCCCAATTATGATAATTGGAATATTACAAACGTTTATATATATTATATATATATATATATATATATATATATATATAATAGTATACGTAAGTGTGAGGATGGTACTATTCAGCTTTTGCTGGATTGTGGGTACCAAAGGCAGTATTAATTGGAGAAGTGGTCAATATAAACAGAGCTGTCATATAATATAATAAGTATATAAGGTTTTTCATATCTTTTTAATTGGGTGACAAAGGAACATTCACAACCATATTGGCTTTCATGCGATGCATTTCATTCCAGGTGAAGAGTTTCAATGTTTTTTGAAACATCTTCACCTGATGAATGCATCGCATGAAACCAATATGTTGCGAAGTTCCTTTTGTCACCTAATAATTAGATATGGTAAAACCTATATATTTATCTTATTATACATATATATATATATTATATATAATAATAATATTACTATATATATAATATATATATATATATATATATGTGTGTGTGTGTGTGTGGAAACATATATTTATATGTGTGGTAAAACAACCACGGGTGTTTATTGGAAACTGGATGTTTATTGTCGAACGATGCAACGTTCGGTCTATTAGACCGTTCCTCCTCAGGACTTGAATATAGCTCTGGGCTTCAATGATGGACAGTCTCAAAATGGTGAAAACAGTGAAAATATATAATTAAAAAGTTGCGGAATAAAAGCAGATAAAACACTAAACATCTTCATTCAATAAATATTCGCTCTAGTGTATTAACGAAACTTCGTTAGAATTTAATTGCTACGTATATAGTATATATATAATAATATATATGATTGGAAAAGGTGGGGGGAGAGCGGGAAAATAAAGGGAAGGCGGATGCGTCGTTGTGTGAGGCCAGTGGTATAGAAAAAAGAGAAAAAAAGGAGGAGCGGGACCGGGTTAACAGGCCGTTTCAGTGACCCCGTGAGTTCAACATAGTAAGGGCAAACTGTGTTCTTTAAAAGCTTTTTACCAATCTAGTAAGTCTGATTCAAACCTATTAAACTGCGCTTAAGAAATTGACCTTTGTCGCATACTGCTTATATATTCATTATTGCAATATATAAAATTACATGAATGAAAGTGATGCGACAAAAGAAATATTTCTAATAAATTATTTATTTAAAAAAAATATTCACAATTAATTTCGAATTTAGTTAAATCGCCAAAGGAAGATTTTTTGGTGAATGTTTTTGCTTTATTTTCAAGAGTTGTAAAAGGGTTCATATAACAAAAAAGCAATGAAAATGACGCAACGTAAGCATATCAATCGTAAAAATGAAAATTATTTATTTTATTATTTATTATTATTATTTTATAATTATTATTATTATTATTAATTATTAAATTTATCTCCTTTTTCACTGGAGTTGAGTGACAGCAAGTCTCCTCAGGGTCTCCGGACTCTTCTGAGTATTTCTGGCAGATTGCAGCAGTGCAGTGTTCTGATGGTTTCCAATCCTTCCTTGATATCCAACTTTCCAAACCTTTTCTTAATGCTTTTGGGACTGTTCTAAGTGCCCAAACACAATTGGTATCATTTCACTTTCATGTTCCATAACTTTTTTCACTCTCTGGCAGAAGGTCCAGATTATTTATCCAGTTTTTCCATTTTCCTTTAGCTCCCCTGTGATCTGCTGGAACTCAAAAATCCAACCAGTTGACCAGTTATTCCTCTTTTTGTTTCAAACACTAGGCTGTCTTCTTGCTCGGATAAGGTGATCCGTTTTTTATTCAAACGTCCAGAGAGAGAGCTCAAGAACGATTCTGGTTTTGCATATGACCATTTTTGTTGTATGGACAAAATTAATTTTTTGCATAATTCCCAGTGGATCACTTCCCAACCCAGTCGTGTCTAGTGTTTGTATTCCTCGTTGTGCTAGTTTGCTACATTCGCAGCAGTATATGGTTAACAGTCTCATCTCTATTACCGCAAAGTCTAACACTTAAACTATTCTGTTGGGTTTATCAATTTTCGCTTTTGAGTAGTTTGTCCCTTATGGCATTATTTTGTGCAGCAATTATAAGTGATTCTTTTTCTCTTTTTGAGGTTTCCTTCTAACCATGTCCAAGTCTCTTCCATGTGCAACCTCTTCTTATTTGGTCGTTTGAAAAAGCGTCCGTAAATTGTTTTTCTTCCCCAATTTTGTTTTCTAGTCTTTGTCGTTTTTTCTGTTTGTCCATCTGCCGTTTCTACTATTGTTGGCCGTCCATAATAGTTTGTCTTTGCTCATTCTTGTGTAATCTTCAAGTTGTTGGATGTGGTTTTGGATGATTTATATTATATATTATTATTATTATTTATTTATTAATTCAAGTATTTTGAGTTGACAGTTTTATGATGTTTGCGTAACAATGACCAATCTGGCACTGAGTGGCCACACGTGGTGAGCAATCTCTGACGGTAAGGCCAGAAGCTTCTTAAAATTAACTGGTAACTTTTTTTAATCAAATATTTAACGTTTTTTTTTTTTGTTTTAGAGGTGTTTATGTAGCAATCCCGTCAGCTTATTCTATTTTCAAAGGATGCTGATCTTTGGAATATACACAATATCGTCCCTTGATGCTAAATACAACGTAACCTACTACCAACCTGTCGCATGTTACTTTGGAGAGTAAATGGACACTACTTAAATGTGTGCAAACAAAACAATGGTTATTATTGAATTTCTATTTAGGAGGAAGAAAGGAGGAATTCTCAAAGTAATTTTTGTTTGTTTTTTTGTTATTTATATTGATTTTAACGGCATATCAACCCGTCTGGCGTATGTCATGCCAACGTTAGGAAAGTATACATATCGTGTATTTTATATTTATACTTTTTAGTAATTGGTTTTAACAATGTGTTAGCATTATTGGGATATGTTGGTAATGGTATTGATTTGTTCAATGTCTATATTCTATGGTATAATTTTATTTCCTCACCAAAAGGAAGAGAATATCGTTGCATTTCAAACAGATCTTTCATAATTGTTTGCTTAAAATAACAGTTTCTGGTGGAGCAAAAAACCTGCATTCCATGAATAAGTGTTTAACTGTCAAAAAGGTGTTTTGACATGTTCCACATTGTGGTTGTTGTTTGAGTATATAGGAGTGCGTTAGTCTTGTATGGCCAATGCGTATCAGGACACAATGACTGTTTCTTTTCAGACTTCTTTAAAGTTCGTTTCCAGCCTCTCAAAGTAGTTTTGACTACGAATAAGAGAGACCCTTTGGTTTGAATTAGAGATGTTCCTTCTCTAGACCGGTCCATACCCGGTTAAAAGCATAGTCTGGTCTATTATTAACCATAGCTGAGATAGTTAGTTTGGATCCACCTTTCCAAGAGTATCTAAGCGCTATGTGAAATGCAAGCAGACTCGTCCAGGATTGAACTCGGGCCGACGAATCCATTTCCTCGACGGTAAACTATCACATCACTGCATAACCTAATTGCACTGAAGAAAAGCTCTGAAGCAATGGGTATCCCGATGGCGAAGGTTAACATAATACATCTTACAATATATATATTACCACCCCTCCCGCACAAGCGGATCGACACAGGGTCAGTTTCTTACGCGAAGTTTACATTTTCAATTCGAGTTTTTCTTCTTCTAGACTGGTTTCTCCTAACCAAGGTTAGAGCCAGTTTGTCATACTATTTGTCATCTACTACAAAGGGCAGTTTGTGGTATATGTATGTCCGGAGGAAACTTTCCGAAAATATAAACAATTAACGACAAAGTAATATAATATACACATTAAATATCACCAGGGTTGGTTTTTGAGCAAAAATAATAGAGAATTTTGATTTATATTCGTGAAGATAATTAATCCAAATGTCCGCATGGACTTTTTTTTCATTTAATATTTTAAATAGTAGACATTAAGATTTCTTTTCAGAGTAGCTGGATCAATGCAAGGTCTATTTTTTTTTTTTTTTCATAGGATTAAAAATGGGGGCATCCAACAAGGATTCAACTCACGATTCAGTAATGATGATCTGCGGGAATAACTTTTAAAAAATCCTCCTCCTACCCAGGCGACGGCCGGGTAGCCGCGCTGTATATATATATTTTACGAAACCCCTCCGCACATAGCAGGATGTGACACAAGGTAATTTTCTTCACGCGAAGATTAACAGTTTCAATTCAGAGTTTTCCTTCTCCAAGGACTGGTTACCTAGCTTAATGTTAAGAATCCAATCTGCCCTGATATTTACCCATAGCTGGGCGGAAGAGCCAATTGGAGGCATACTTTTCACAAGGGTTAAATTTATACTGTATTAGTAATGCATAATCTTAAATGAATGCTCAAAATTGAAATTGTGAGACAATCCGATCTGAAATTAATTAAAGAGACGTTCTGACTCTTTGAATAGAAAGGCTTTAAATTTCATTCAGCCGGTGCTTTTTTCAACGAATAATGATTTTTTCTTTGAGTTGCATGTAAAATGAAATTAAATGATGAGTGAAAAAGTGGATTATTCTGTAAAAGGAATCCTTTCCAACTTGAGAATCTCTAAAAGTTAGGCCTTTTGATTGGTTTCCATGGAAACGAGAGCAAAATAACACACTCAGATAGAGCAAGTTTCCAGCTAGAAAAAACACTATATTTTTTACAAAGTCCGCCCACATTAACTGGCATTTTTCGCGATAAATATGAAGTATTTTCCATCGTACAGGTGATATGTAATATACGCTCTGGTAATGTCTGATTATTTTCCCCGCCCATTATCATCTATCTATCTATCTATCTATCTATTCTTGGTCTGCTTATTCTATATATCTATCTTGGTCTGTTCATATCTCTCTCTCTCTCTCTCTCTCTCTCTCTCTATATATATATATATATATATATTATATAATATATAATATAATATAATATATATATATATATATTGGGTCTGTTGATATTATCTATCTATCTATCTTGGTCTGTTGAAATATCTATCTATCTATTTATATATCTACTTTTTTTAATCTATCTTGCTTCGCTTTATTATCATCTATTTATCCATATCTATCAATATTGTGTTTCATATTATTTTATCTATCTATCTTATCTCTATCTTATCATATGTGGTTGGTTCATTATCATTAATCTATCTATCTATCTATATTGGTCCTGTTTCAATATCTATTATTCATCTATCTATCTATCTTCAATATTGGTGTGTTCATATCATTTATCTATCTATCTATACATCTATCTATTATTGGGTCTGTTCATATTTTATCTATCTATTCTATCTATCAATATTGGTCTGTTCAATCTATTTATCTATCTATCCTATCTATCTATCATATTGGTGTGTTCATAATTTTTATCTATCATATCTATCTATCATATTGGTCTGTTCATATCAATTTATCTATTTATTTATATATCTGATCATATTGGTGTGTTCATACTATCTATCCGATTCTATCTATCAATATTGGTGTGGTTTCATATCTATTTTATCTATCTTATCTTATCTATCTATCAATATTTGGTGTGTTCATATCTAATTTATCTATCTAATTATTATCTATCTATCAATATTGGTTGTTCATGATCTATTTATCTATCTTATCTATCTATCAATATTGGTCTGTTCAATATCTATTATCTATCTATCTGATTATCAATATTGGTCGTTCATATCTATTTATATATCTATCTATCTACAATATTGGTCTGTTCATATCTATTTTCTATCATCTATCAATATTGGTCTGTTCATATCTATTTATCTATCTATCTATTATCAATATTGGTCTGTTCTATCTATTTCTATCTATCTATCTATTCTATCATATTGGTGTGTTCAGTATCTATTTAAATCTATCTATTCTATCCTATCTATCAATATTGATTGTTCATATCTAATTTATCTATCTATCAATTTGATGTGTTCATATCTATCTTCTATCTATCTATCTATCTATCTATTGATGTGTTTCATATCTATCTATCTAACTATCCAATATTGATGTGTTCATTCTATCTATCTATCTATATTGATGTGTTCATATCTACTATCTTATCTATCTATATTGATGTGTTCATTATCTATCTACTATCTATCTATCTATCAATATTGATGTGTTCATATCTATCTATCTATCTATCTAATATATTGAGTGTCCATATCTAATCTATCTTATCTATCTATGCTACCAATATTGATGGTTAATCATCTATCTATCTTTTATTCAAATATTGATGTGTTCATATCTATCTATCATACTTGATGTGTTCATATCTATCTATCATCTATCATCTATCAATATTGATGTGTTTCAATATTATCTATCTATCTATCTATCTATCAATATGGTGTGTTTCTATCTATCTATCTAATCTATCTTGGTGTGTTCATAATCTACTATCTATCTAATTTCTTGGTGTGTTTCATATTTCTATCTATCTATCTATCTATCTTGTGTGTTCATATCTATCTATCTATCTAATCTATCTTGGTGTGTTCATATCTATCTAATCTATCTTATCTATCTTTGGTGTGTTCATATCTATCTATCTATCTATTATCTATCTATCTTGGTGTGTTCAATATCTACTATCTAGTCTATCTAATCTTGGTGTTTCATATCTATCTATCTATCTATCTATCTATCGGTGTGTCAATATCTATCTATCTATCTATCTAATCTATCTACTTGTGGTGGTTCATAATCTATCTATCTTCTATCTATCTATCTATCTATCTTGGTGTGTTCATTATCTATCTATCTATCTATCTATCTTGGTGTGTTCATATCTTACTATCTATTCTATAATTGGTGTGTTCATATCTATCTATCTTGGTGTGTTTCATATCTATCTATCTTGGTGTGTCTATCCTATCTATCTATCATCTTATCTATCTATCTTGGTGTGTTTCATATCTACTATCTATCTATCTATCTATGCTATCTATCTATCTATCTGGGTGTTCCGTATCTATCATCTATCTATCTTGGTGTGTTCATATCTATTATCTATCTATTTATCTTGGTGGTGTTCATATCTATCTATCTATCTATTTATCTGGTGTGTTCATATCTTCTATCTATCTTCTATCTAATCTATCTTGGTGTGTTCCATATCCTAATCTATCTATTTATCTTGGTGTGTTCATATCTATCTATCTAGTCTATCTTGGTGTGTTAATATCTACTATCTATTATCTTGGTGTGTTTCATATCTATTATCTATCTATCTATCTTGGTGTGCTCATATCTATCTATTATCTATCTAATTGTATACTATCTATCTTGATTTGTTCATATCTATCTATCTATCTTAGTGTGTTCATATCTATCTATCTACTCTTAGTGTGTATTAATCTATCTATCTATCTATCTTCTATCATCTATCTTGGTCCCCATCAAAAGCATTCAAGAGTTTGTTCTCATCCTATTATTTTCACACCGCCCAAAAATTTGCAATCTGCATATTGTTGCGACCCCTCACTCCACCTAATTTCAGCCTAGAACTTTTGACTCACTCTGTAATTCTCTTTGCCCTTGAGACAAATCAAAACGCCAATTTGGCTATGTACAACACCTGCTAGGTGGACGACTTTAAATCAAAGGTAGCAGGTAACTTAGTTTAAACTTCGTCACAACGTTGCAGAAGATGCGTTAAATAAATATATGGTGTCAGCTACGTCTATGGGATAGCGCAACAGTTATCCACTAACACACACACACCCCACCCAAACACACACAGCCATATTATATTATAAATATATAATATATATGGAGACTTGGAAATGTTCACGCATTGAAGCAAGAACTATATCCCACGTCTGAAGAAGGTCTAACACCCGAAATGTTACAAACGTCGATTCACTAACCTAACATTAAACATCCTTTTTCCACAAATACCGTGTTTGGTCTACCTTTCTTCACACACCACACACACAACACAACACACCACTACATATATATAATATAAATATATATATATAATATATAATATGATCTAAATCGAAAATCTGTTTTCAACTGGCTAAGAATAGATAAAGAATTCATCATTTTGCATCTAGTTGGGTTAGGACAGACACTTTCTCTAGGCCCCTAGAATCGGTTTTTATATAGTGCTAAAAATCTAAATATTCTGTTATTTTTTTACTGATATAATTTTGCTCTGTGACTCTAACAATAAGGGCAATATTGAGCTCTGCAAACTACGCATTTAAAAAAAAACCTACTACGTCGTAAGGAAAATTTTCTTCACCTGAGTGTGTGTTGTGTGTGTGTATAAACAAAATAAAAATACAGTTTTTTTTATGCTGATTGGATGGTTAATGTAAGTGTTAATAAAGACTAATATTTAACAAATACTGTTTGACTTACCAATTGTGTTCCGAATTAATAGTGTAGGTGAATTTCCTGAGCTATAGGGATATTTATAATCATTGGTTTAGCGATTTTAAACAGTCTTAAACGGCAAGTTAATTGGATTATTTATTGGAGATAGTCCTGTATGTGTTTGAAAATTATTAGAACTTTTTTTTTACTAAAGGAAGAACTCTCTCTCTCTCTCTCTCTCTCTCTCACTCTCTCTCTCAACACACACACACACAACACACACACACACCACACACACACATTAAATTCATAATCTATTAATTGAAAAATGTCCATTATTACAATGAAAGGATTCAAATCAAATTATAAGGAACAGCTTATATTATTTTATTAATAATTATAATTGATTATTATTTAAAAGAATATATAATATATATATATTTAAAAGATATATAATGCAGAGTTGCCATTTATTCTATACTAATTTAACGATTTTGGGTATTGTGACGTAAAACAGTGCGTAGTTTTTCAGTTACAGACATATTACATCACCGAATCTACATTAATTAATAGATAGCAATATTAATTATCTAATTTAATCTGTGTTTCTTTATTTAGCAATCATCCTCCGTTTATTCGGAATAAAACTGTTGATTGTTTGCAGTGAGACGTATGTGCCAGTTGTCTTTATTGGCGATTTTGACAAAACGAACAATACTACAACGCATGCGCCATGCGGCCATGTTAAGCTGAGAATGGAAAAAAAAGCGCGGAGGGAAGAAAATGAAAAAAGGCCACCGTAAGGGATAGTTCCGGTCACTCATTATTCTAGTTGGTTGTTGTTTGTTGTTTCTAAGTTTCCGCCGACGTCACTCTACCGGAATAGCTTTTGCAAGCCGGAAGTCTTCGAAGTTTGCACACGTTCCTTGGATGAAGGAGTGCGGACACAACGCTTAACAATATAAATGAGAGATTTTATGCCCAGAGGCTTGCTCTCTCTCTCTTCTCTCTCTCTCTCTCTCTTCATCTCTCTCTCTCCTCTCTCTGTCTATCTCTCTCTCCTCAACCGCCTGCTCCTGATATTTTTCATTTCTGCTCATTGGTGACAGCGCCCAACATACACGCGGTTTATCAAACAATAGATATTTTATCAGTATTCATAGCATTTTTTTTTAAACAGCAAGAATATGCGCCCCTCGGGCGTAAGTTTTAAGTTTTTTGATGTAATGAAATATTCAGCAACCCTTTTTTCAATCATGTGTGCTAGAAAGCGGTAGGAATGAGGTCTGTGGGCCTGGTATGACGTTAAACTGCATCTAGATGGTAAGTTTCAGTTCGGGAGCTCAAGGGGATTGTGAGTAACCCTTCACAAACCATTTTACTCCTAGGTTCCAATTCTGACAATACCTGTTAGGGTCCCATTCTATGAAGTTAAAGAGGATTTAAAAAAAAAGTATCACCAACACTATCTTACAATGCCACCAAGACTTTTGTTGGTTTTCCCGTCACATGTAGGATAAATATATCAAGATCAACCCTTCATAAATTTTATTTGTTGTATTACAATGAATGGTAATGAATCGTTAATTATAAGCTAACAAGAATATGCGCCCTCAAACCGGCGGTAAGTATTTAAAGTTTTAATGTAAAAAATATAATTATTAAAAGACTAACAAAATTATTAGAATAACGCATATAAAGAAATACACATATGTTCAATCATATTTTAATTGGTTTCTATATAAAATCATTTATAGATTGATTGTAATACTTTGGTGACTAAAAACAAATGAATTTAGAGATCAATACACCAAGTAATTATTATTAAACCTGTTTTTGTTAAAACCAGTATGTAATATTAATCACAGCATATAATTAATGTAAACCTTTATTTCTTAGTGATACATAGCACCTCAAATCTGTTTAATGGTTAACGCAATAGATTAGCCAGACATTTAATAAGTGCGTTGAACTCGACATGGCACCATACTTCCCGGCCTTGTTGCCATATCTAAGCTAAACTTAGTAAATAACTATATAAGACACATTGCAGGATTTTAAACGCACTAATAACTTGGCTATTTGAGGCAAACCTACTCAATTTCATAGAGACATCGCATTACAAATAAGATTTATTCAAATGTATTAATGATTTTTGAACAAATACTATGATAAACTTATGCAATTCCTTGGATCTGGTATTGATGATGTAAGCAGTGACATAGTTCAGTTACAACAGACACCTAACTCTATTTATAATATGATTCCAAGAGGTTACGGGAATAACGTTCAGCCAATAATATTCATTTACATATTACATTTTGAAAGTAATGTTTAACCAACCCTCCGCTATAAGCAGGACACAACCACAAAGTCCAATTTTTAATCGGGGTTTCAAATATTTAAAATTCAAGTTTTCTTTCTTGACTGGTTGCATAGCAAAAGTTACAAGTGCTGGATCTGACCTACTTTTTATTCATAGTCGGAGGGAGAATAGTTTGATTCATAACTTTGTAAAGGTCTAGTGCGATTGAAAGACAAGCTGCCTTGTGCAGGATTTGAACTCGGCCCTTCGCAAGGATGCCTGCTCGCTGTTCTTGAACAAATCTTGGAGTCCAGTACTCACAAAAAGGCAGCGGTACTTCCCATTGCTCCCTAACAACAGCACAAACTATCCCAGTAAGACGAACATGCATGCTGGATACTGCTGGAGAACAAGGACGAACTCATAAGTGACCTCTTTTGTGCACACATACACATTAGCGTGAGCCAAGACGCACAAAAAAACTTACATCAATCAACTCTGTGCGGATGAATGGATGCCGTGCGGAGGACTGCTAGGCGATGACGATAGAACATGAGAGAGAGAGAGAGAGAGAGAGAGAGAGAGGGATGAGAAGAGAGAGAGAGAATCACTTTACTGCTCAGCGCTAACAGATGATGATGATGATGACGAGTCCATAGAAAGAAAACGATTAAAAAAGAATTGGTGAGGCAGTGGGTTATAAATTTAGGCACCGACATTTATGCTGAATGAGTGATTCTTAAGGAAATAATTATGATATGGTACGTCTTAATTAAGCTAAACATTTATTATCTAAATGAGATATGATATAAATACTTTATTTATATATCTAGTAAAAACTAAAATAATAATATACATATATAAATGGCGTTATGTGTATGTTATGTATGTCCGGATGAACTACGAAAAAAAATAAAACAATTACGATAAAAGTAAATTTTTCTGACACCCTGTCAGGCCCCGATCAATGCAAGATCTTTTCACAATGGGGCACCTGCAAGATTCAACTCGTGATTCTTGTAATAATGGATCTGTGAAACTAACTTTTGCCCCTCTACCCAGATGACGCCGGATAGATGCTTCTAATTTTTAATGCCCAGAGGCTTCTCTCTCCCCCCTCTTCTTCCCCCCTCTCACTTCCCCCCTCTCTCTTTCCCCCTCTCTCTTCCCCCTTCTCTTCCCCCCTCTCTCTCTCTTTTTCCTCCAACCGCCTGCTCCTGATAATTTTTCTATTTCTGTTCATATAATAAAGAATTTCAATTTCTTAAAGCTTTGGTTCCATGCCATTTATTTCTCTTAACTTTAAACTTTTTAACTTAACTCCTCAGTCATTTTAATAATTAATAAAGGATAGACAGCTATTAAACTGTGGCATAAGGGAAAATCTAATCGATTGCAATGGATTATCAGAAATAATAATTAATTAGAAATAATTTGTTTATTTTGTTTTTGTCTAAAGGAAATTAAATGGTTTAATTACAAAATTACAAAGTCCGGGTGCTTCACTTGGTTAACCTCATTTTTTATGAATGACCCCCCCCTACCCCCACTCTTAGAGGTGCCAGGGTACTTTTAAAATATCACAATTTTTTACTTAAGCCCTCCTTTCGTAATACATGTCCGGTAATCTAAACTTGCACTACCCCGGTTGAGTGGTAATTTTGGACATATACTTTAGGTCACCTTTTTCGATCTCGTTTCAATCAGGAATTTTTTTTTATTTACACCGTCAAAACCGGTTGTTTGTTAGGGGTTATGATTAGGGGGCTAGGTTTAGGTTAGGGTTAGTTTTATAATTATAAAAAAAAACCTCTAATTCATGTAATAAACACCGGATTTTGACGGTGAAATGAAAAAATTTCCCTGATGAACGAGATCGAAAAGAGGTGCCTAAAGGTCATATGGTCCGTAATTATTTAAGACGTACTTTATATAATATATATATATAAATACAACTGAACCCCTCTAACCGAGCCAGGTATGCGACACAAGGTCAATTCTTTGAGCGGGGTTAAGACAGGCTTGAATTAAGAGTTTCCTTTTCCCCAGACTTGGTTGCTAGCCAAGATTAAAGACCTTGTTTACCCCAGAGGTGAAGAGAGAGAGTTGGATTCATTACTTTCCTAAGGGGAATCAGGGTAATGTTGAATGCCCTCGTCCAGGATTTGAACTCGGACCGCTGTGTCTATTTCCTATAAAGTCTAACCATTACACCACGCGCCCCCCATTTGGTATACTCGACCTGAAATGCTTTCTCTGTAATTTGGACTCAACATGACTGCAACAAATAATAACTTCATTGTGATTAAAAGACACACTCAAAACTTTAAAAATATTAACAAAAACAACTAAAAAAACAAAACAAAAAATAAAAAATGATTTCATGAGGTCATCACCGATAGGGGGCGCGTCTCTGATAACAAGCTGGTCATAAAATTTTTGCAGAGACACCGAAATACAAAACCCCGGAAGCGGAAGTTCAAGATGCGGAACCCGACGACTACCAATCATCCCAGCGGTAATTGGATCCCTCATTGATAAAAAAGCAGAATGTTAATACGAAAATGGATTCTCTTTGTAATATTTTAATGCGTGTAGAGAAGAAATATGTCTCCGCCACTATAGGATGGAATACTCCTGGACAAAACTGAGAGAGCCGTTTTGGGTTTTAGAATCACCAACCTGGCACCTCTGTAAAGTGGTAAGACCTTCTGACAAGACCATCCTGGGACTGCTGAGAGCAAGAACGAACTTATCAGTGGTTCCTCCTAAACATAAACAGTGTTGGCCAAACCAGCGGAATTTTATACTACTAGCTCTGCGCGACACTGGGTGCCGTATAGAGGAGTTATCAAGAGTGAAGGTAATAGGGACGGTTGAGCGAGGAAGAGAGACGAGGGAATCCCTGCCTGTCGACAACGCGATGATGATGATGATGATGATGAGATGGATGGTTTTGTCCCTCCATTCAACAAACAATAAAAGTGGTTTGCTTGAAATAATGGTGAAAACTGCTTTTCCTCGCTTTTTGTCTCCCCACCCGGGGTGGGGGGGAAAGGGGTGTTCATTAAACAATTCTATACCGTTATAAACTCGCGTAGGAAGCGACATCTATCGACAACAATAAAAGATTTCATGGGAGCACATCCACGGCGTCTTGAATAGCACTATCCTCCTTGCGAGATACCGCGAACATTATACATGGCGGGTAAATTCCGTGATAAATTACATGAAACAGTGTGTGCTTGATAATAAAATCAACAAAAACCTCGCCATTTTTTTTTTTAAAAGAACAATGGCGATTTAACATTGAAACAAGTGGTTCGTGATGAATTTACAAGTTATTTTCTTTTCTTTTTTTTCGTTAGAACTCTGTGAAACATTGTTTGATTAGCGTGGCTTGGGAACAAAAAATAAAAAAAAAAATAGATTACATTCAACTGTAATAGATCGTGCAAATCAAACTCCTCACAAGTAAACCCGTATAAGCAAACCGATAGAATGTTCGTGATATATTTTATCAAATATATGCTGTATTTTCAAGCATATATAATATAGTATATATATATATATATATATATATATATTATTAAAATAAAAATAATTAATTAATTATTTATACTATTTTAAAATACAAACGTGTTGGTAATCCTCGCGGTGAGAGAAAAAAACCAGTTTGATGTAAAAAATACTACCAAACATTCACCGGGAGAAACTTTTTTGAAAAAAAGAAAAGACCAAGATAGCGTACCAACAAAAAATAATCTATTGTACAGTATTTTGCCAAAAAGAAAAACAATTTATATGTATATATTGTTATAGATATATATATTATATTCATATAATCGCTAGAGAATAGCTAATAAGTAAAAAGTGCTCAATACCTAAGAAGAGCAAAATATAAAGATAAATCTAATGAGTCCAATCTTAGCCCGTGAAGCATTAAGCGAGACTAATAGTAGGTTCGTCTGACTCATTAGATTTATCTTTATATTATATATATATATATATATTAGTTATATATATAGCAGAATGTACCTGGTAACACGATCAACTAAAAAGATTTTAGGAAACCAGTTAGTAGAGAGAAATGGGAAGAAAGGGTGTAAGATAAATTAATTTTACAGAATAAAAGAAGCTAACAATGGTGTCCAAACGCATTTTTCAAAATTGAAATACAAATAGCTGATTTTAAGGAATTTTATTTTATGTTGAATCAAAAATTATACTTCATCTTTTTCTAATCAGATCAAATTTTTAATATACAAACTCTTACTTGAAATGTATTAGAACTGTATTAATATAAATGTAATTTGCCGTACAAGTAGAGTCGACAATGGCTTTTTAAAATAATCTATTATTATGTACAACTTTGTGAAGTATTCAAGCACATTTATGAATAAATATCAGTATTTCACTCGGTTAATTGGTAAATTACAATATTTCGAAAGTGTGATTACTTGTTCGCCATCACTGAAATTACAATAGGATGTGACAAGGCCATTTCTTAAGGGGATTTAAAAAATTGAGTACCATCTATTGAGGTCAGTCAGTCAAGTATACTCTTGGTTTGAACAACAAGCAACTGGCTAAGCACAACTGGAACCAGTGGCCAAGACAGTTGCATTTATGGAAATCAAGAATAGTTCCATTTATGTATTTAGGTGATTCCATTCCTTGAGTCCTGATTGGCTTGATTGTTTCAATGAATGGTTATGAGGCTTTCATGGAATACCTGCTGCAGTTTTGCAGTAGTATTGGCAACAAGATTAGATTCGTATTCAGTTAGGACTACTTGTTCCTTGGGTCTTACCAATTCGAACGGTAATGGAACTTAGTATTATTCTATTACCACAAGAAATGAATAACACAAAAGGGTCTTCGCATAAAATGACCCAATGGGTTGACATGTTGTAACATCCAACCAACCAACAATCCCAAACTACTAATCATGTCACACCGACAGCACGGATACGCAACGACCTCCCTCTCTCTTGCCAACTGGCTCCTATGATCACGTTCTTGACAATTCCCCCTCGGGACATCCAGAATCCACACAGAGCTGACTACTGTAAGTATTTGCAGGTCGGCTCACTCTGGTGTGTTCGTGTGTAGGTGTCCACAGGAGAACGTCACTTATGAGTTTCGTTCTTACTTCCTTCATCAGTGCCTAGGTATGTCTTGTAAGAACGATGATCGATAGAGCAGTTGGAGAGAGAGAGGGAGGTCGTGCGTATCCGTGCTGTCGGTGTGACATGATTAGTTAGTTGGTTGGTTGGTTGGTTGGATGTTACAACATGTCAACCCATTGGGTCATTTTATGCCGAAGACCTTTTGTGTTATTCATTCTTGATGGTATAGAATAATACTAAGTTCCAATTACCGTCGAATTGGTAAGACAAGGCAACAAGTAGTCCTAACTGAATACGAATCTAATCTTGTTGCAATACTACTGCAAAATGCCAGGGTATTCATGAAGCCTCATAACATCATAGAAACCAAGCAGCCAATCAGGACTCAAGGAATGGAATCACCTAAATACATAAATGGACTATTCTTGATTTCCATAAATGCCAACTGTCTTGGCCACTGGTTCAGTTGTGCTTAGCCAGTTGCTGTTGTTCAACCAAGAGTATACTGACTGACTGACCTCAATAGATGGGTACTCAATTTTTTAAATCCCTTAAGAAATGGGCCTTGTCAACATCCTATTTGTACATTCCAGTGATGGCGAAAAGTATTCACTTACTTTGAAAATATTAGTAATTTCCAATTTAACACGAGTGAAATCTGATATTTAATTCATAAATGTGCTTGAATACTTCACAAGTTGTACATAATAATAAGATTTATTTAAAGCCTTTCGACTCTACTTGTCACGGCTATAAATACATTTATATAATACAGTTCTATACATTTCAAGTAAGAGTTTGTATATTAAAAATTTGATCTGATTAGAAAGATGAGTATAATTTTTTGATTCAACATAAAATAAAATTCCTTAAAATCAGCTATTTTGTATTCAATTTTGAAAATACGTAGACCACCATTGTTAGCTTCTTTATCTGTAAAATTAATTTTATCTTACACCTTTCTTCCCATTTCTCTCTCACTAACTGGTTTTCCTAAAATCTTTTTAGTCTGATCGTGTACCAGGTACTTCTGCTAGTAATATATATATATATTATATATATATATATATATAAAGATAAATCTAATGAGTCAGACGAACCTACTATTAGTTTCGCTTAATGCTCTTCAGGGCTAAGATCTGACTCATTAGATTTCTTTATTATTTGCTCTACTTAGGTATTGAGCACTTTTTACTTATTAGCTATTCTCCTAGCGATTATATGAATATATATATATATCTTATATACATATATATACATATAAATTGTTTTTTCTTTTGGCAAAATACTGTACCAATAGATTATTTTTTGTTGGTACGACTATCTTGGTCTTTTCTTTTTTTCAAAAAATGTTTTCTCCCGGTTGATGTTTGGTAGTATATTTTTTACATTCAAACTGGTTTTTTTCTCACCGCGAGGATTTACCAACACGCTTTGTATATTAAATAATATATATATATATATATATATATATATATATATATATATATATATATATATTTATATATGCTGAAAATCACAGCATATATTGCTGATATAAATATATCACGAACATTCTATCGTTTGCTTAATACCGGGTTTACTGTGAGGAGTTTGATTTGCACGAATTCTATTACAGTTGAATGTAATCTATTTTTATTTTTATTTTTTGTTCCCAAGCCACGCTATCAACAATGTTTCACAGAGTTTCTAACGAAAAAGAAAAGAAAATAACTTTGTAAATTCATCACGAACTCACTTGTTTCTAATGTAAATCGCCATGTTCTTTTAAAAAAAAAATGGCGAGGTTTTTGTTGATTTTTTGAATTTATCAAGCACAACACTGTTCATGTAATTTATCACGAATTACCGCCATTGTATATATGTTCGCGTATCTCGCAAGGAGTAGTGCTATTCAAGACGCCGTGGATTGTCTCCCATGAAATCTTTATTGTTGTCGATAGATGTCGCTTCCTACGCGAGTTTAATACGGATAGACATTTGTAATGAACACCCCTTCCCCACCCCACCCCGGGTGGGGACAAAAGCGAGAAAAGCAGTTTTCACCATATTTCAAGCAACCACTTTATTGTTTGTTGAATGGAGACAAAACCATCATCATCATCATCATCATCATCATCATCGCGTGTCGACAGCAGGGATTCCCTCGTCTCTCTTCCTCGCCAACCGTCCCTATTGACCTTCACTCTTTGATAACTCCTCTATACGGCACCCAGTGTCCGCGCAGAGCTAGTTAGTATAAAATTCCGCTGGTTGGCCAACACTGTTTCATGTTTAGGAGAACGCCACTGATAAGTTCGTTCTTGCTTCTCCAGCAGTACCCAGGATGTCTTGTCAGAAGGTCTTACCACTTTACAGAGGTGCAGTTGGTGTATTCTAAAACCCAAACCGGCTCTCTCAGTTTTTGTCCAGGAGTATCCATCCTATAGTTGGCGGGATGACATATTTCTTCTCTACACGCATAAAATATTACAAGAGAATCCATTTTCGGATTACATTCATGCTTTTTTATCAATGAGGCCAAAGACTCCAATTACCGCTGGGATGATTGTAGTCGTCGGGTTCCGCATCCTTTGAACTTCCGCTTCCGGGGTTTTGTATTTCGGTGTCTCTGCAAAATTTTATGACCAGCTTGTTATCAGAGACGCGCCCCCTATCGGTGATGTACCTCATGAAATCATTTTTTATTTTTTGTTTTGTTTTTTAGTGTTTTTTGTTATATATTTTTAAAGTTTTTGGTGTGTTTTTAATCACAATGAATTATCTATTTGTGCAGTCATCGTTTAGTCCACAATTACACAGAAAGCAATATTCAGGTCGACGTATACAATGGGGGCGCGTGGTGTAATGGTTAGACTTATAGGAAATAGACACAGCGGTCCGAGTTCAAATCCTGGACGAGGCATTTCACATACCGCTGATTCCCTTAGGAAAGGTATGAATCCAACTACTCTCTCTTCACCTCTGGGTAAACAAGGCTCTTTAATCTTGGCTAGGCAACCAGTCTGGGAAAAGGAAATCTCTTAATTCAAGCCTGTTAAACCCCGCTCAAAGAATTGACCTTGTGTCGCATCCTGCTCGTGTAGAGGGGTTAGTGTATATATATATATATATATATATAAAGTATCGTCTATAAATAATTACGGACCATATGACCTTTAGGCACCTCTTTTTCGATCTCGTTTCATCAGGAAATTTTTTTCATTTTCACCGTCAAAATCCGGTTGTTTATTAACATGAATTTTAGAGGTTTTTTTTTTAATTATAAAACTAACCCCTAACCTAACCCAGCCCCTAATCATAACCCCTAACAAACAACCGGATTTTTGACGGTGTAAATAAAAAAATGTCCTGATGAAACGAGATCGAAAAAAGGGGTGCCTAAAGGTCATATGGTCCATAATTACCACTCACCGGGTAATGTGCAAAGTTTAGATACCGACATGTATTACGAAAGGAGGCTTAAGTAAAAAATTGTGATATTTTTAAAGTACCTGGCACCTCTAAGAGGTGGGGGTAGGGGGGGGGTCATTCATAAAAATGAGTTAACCAAGTGAGCACCCGGTACTATTCGTATTTTTGTAATTAACCATTTAATTTCCTTTTAGACAAAAACAAATAAACAAAATTATTCTAATTAATTATTATTCTGATAACTCCATTGCAATCGATTAGATTTCCATATGCCACAGTTGAATGAGCTGTCTATCTTTATTAAATTATAAAATGACTTGAGGAGTTAAGTTAAAAAGTTAAAGTTAAGAGAAATAATGGCATGAGAACAAGCATTTAAGAAATTGAAATTCTTTATTATATGAACAGAAATAGAAATTATCAGGAGCAGCGGTTGGGGATAAAGAGAGAGAGAGGGGGGAAGAGAAGGGGGGAAGAGAGAGGGGGAAGAGAGAGGGGGAAGTGAGAGGGGGGAAGAGAGAGGGGGGAGAGAGAAGCCTCTGGGCATAAAATTAGAAGCAGCTATCCGGCGTCATCTGGGTAGAGGGGCAAAAAGTTAGTTTCACAGATCCATTATTACAGAATCACGAGTTGAATTCTTGCAGGATGCCCCATGTGAAAAAGATCTTGCATTGATCCGGGGCCTGACAGGGTGTCAGAAAAAAATTTACTTTATCGTTAATTGTTTTATTTTCGTAGTTTCATCCGGACATACATACATACACATAACTGCCATTTATATATGTATATATTATTTTAGTTTATTGACTAGATATATAAATAAATTATTTATATCATATCTACATTTAGATAATAAATGTTTAGCTTAATTAAGAGGTACCAATATCATAATTCATTTCCTTAAGGAATCACCTCATTTCAGCATAAATGTCGGTGCCTAAATTATAACCCACTGCCTCACCAAATTCTTTTTTAATTCGTTTTCTTTCTATGACTCGTCATCATCATCATCATCATGTTAGCGCTGAGAGTAAGTATTCTCTCTCTCTCTCTCTCTCTCTCTCTCTCTCTCTCTCTCTCTCTCTCTCTCATTGTTTCTATCGGTCATCGCCTTTAGCAGTTCCTCCGCACGGCATCCATCATCCGCACAGAGTTGATTGATGTAAGTTTTTGCTGGTCGGCTCACGCTAATGTGTATGTGTGCACAAAAGAGGGTCACTTATGAGTTCGTCCTTGCTTCTCCAGCAGTATCCAGCATGCATTGTTCGTCTTACTTGGATAGTTTGTGTGTTAGGGAGCAAGTGGAAGTACCGCTGCCTTTTTTGTGGAGTACTGACTCCAAGATTTGTTCAAGACAGCGAGCAGCATCCTTGCGAGCCGAGTTCAAATCCTGCACAAGGCAGCTTGTCTTTCAAATCGCACTAGTACCTTTACAAAAAGTATGAATCAAACTATTCTCCCTCCGACTATGAATAAAAAGTAGGTCAGACCAGCACTTGTAACTTTGCTATGGCAACCAGTCAAGAAAGAAAACTTTGAATTTAAATATATTGAACCCCGATTAAAAATTGACTTTGTGTTGTGTCCTGCTCATAGCGGAGGGGTTGGGTAAATGCATACTCAAAAATGTAAATATTAATATGAATATTATTGGCTGAACGTTATTCCGTAACCTCTTGGAATCATATTATAATAGAGTTTAGGTGTCTGTTTGTAACCGAAACTATGTCACTGCTTACATCATAATACCATCAGGAATTGCATAAGTTTATCAATGAGTATTTAGTCAAAATCATTAATACATTGAATAAATCTTATTTAGTAATGCGATGTCTCTATGAAAATCTGAGTTAGGTTTGCCTCAAAATAGCCAATGTTATTAGTGCGTTTAAAATCCTGCAATGTGTCTTATATAGTTATTTACTAAGTTTAGCTTAGATATGGCACAAGGCCG
The DNA here is from genome assembly GCA_023376005.1 of Doryteuthis pealeii. NCBI lineage: Eukaryota > Metazoa > Mollusca > Cephalopoda > Myopsida > Loliginidae > Doryteuthis > Doryteuthis pealeii. The sequence goes on along the minus strand of CM042157.1, from coordinate 41,194,484 downwards.
GAAGTATGGGGTGCCCAGTGAGATTCAAACGCACTATTAAATGTCTGCTAATCTATGCGTTAACCATTAAACTAATTGAGGTGTCTTATGTATCACTAAGAAATAAAGGTTTACATAATATATGCTGTGATTAATTTACATACTGGTTTTAACAAAACAGGGTTTAATAATAATTACTTGGTGTTATTGATCTCTAACATTATTGTTTTAGTCACCAAAGTATTACAATCAATCCTATAAATGATTTTATATAGAAACCAATTAAAATATGATTGAAATATGTGTATTTCTTTATATGCGTTCTAATTTAATTTTGTTAGTCTTTCTAATTTAATATATTTTTTTACATTAAAACTTAAATACTTACGCCCGGTTGAGGGCGCATATTCTTGTTAGCTTAATTAACGATTCATTACTCATTCATTGAATACAACAAATAAATTTATGAAGGGGTTGAGTCTTGATATATTATTCCTACAATGTGACGGGGAACCAACAAAGTCTGGTGGCATTGTAAGATAGTGTTGGGATACTCATTTTTTTAAAATCTCTTTAACTCATAGATGGGACCCTAACAGGTATTGTCAGAATGGACCTAGGAGTAAAATGGTGATGAAGGGTTACTCCACAATCCCCTGAGCTCCCGAACTGGAACTTTACCACTAGATGCAGTTTAACGTCATACCCAGGCCACAGAACCTCATCCACCGCTTTCTAGCACACATGATGAAAAGGGTTAGCTGATATATTTCATTACATCAAAACTTAAATACTTACGCCCGGAGGGCGCATATTCTTGCTAGTAAAAATAATGCTTATGAATAACTAGATAAAAAGTTCTATTGTGATAACCAGCGTGTATGTCTGCGCATGTGCACAATGAGCAGAAATAGAAAATTATCAGGAGCAGCGGTTGAGGAGAGAGAGAGAGAGAGAGAGAGAGAGAGAGAGAGAGAGGAGAGAGAGAGAGAGAGAGAGAGAAGCCTCTGGGCATAAAATCTCATTTATATTGTTAAGCGTTCGTGTCCGCACTCCTTCATCCAAGAACTGTGTGCGAAACTTCGAAGACTTCCGGCTTGCAAAAGCTATTTCCGGGTAGAGTGACGTCGGCGGAAACTAGAAACAACAACAACAACAACTAGAATATGATGTGACCGGAACTATCCCTTACGGTTGGCCCTTATTTTCATCTTTCTTCCCTCCCGCCTTTTTTTTCCATTCTCAGCTAACATAGGCCGTGCGCATGCGTTGTAGTATTGTCTCGTTTTTGTTCAAAATCGCCAAACTAAGACAACTGGTCACATACGTCTCACTGCAAACAATCAAAGCAAGTTTATTCCGAATAAATCGGAGGATGATTGCTAAATGAAATGAAACACAGATAAATAGGAATAATTAAATATTTGCTATCTATTAATAATGTAGATTCGGTGTGTATATGTCTGTAACTGAAACTACGTCACTGTTTACGTCACAATACCCAAAATCGTTAATATATAGAATAAATGGCAACTCTGCATTATATATCTTTTAAATATATATATATTATATATCTTTTAAATATTCAATATAATTATTAATAAAATAAATATAAGCTGTTCCTTATAATTTGAATTTGAATCCTTTTCATTGTAATAATGACATTTTCAATTAATAGATTATGAAATTAATGTGTGTGTGTGTGTGTGTGTGTGTGTGTGTGTGTGTGTGTGTGAGAGAGAGTGAGAGAGAGAGAGAGAGAGAGAGAGAAGTTCTCCTTAGTAAAAAAAAAGTTCTAAATAATTTTCAACATACAGACTATCTTCCAATAAAAATCCATTAACTTGCCGTTTAAGACTGTAAAATCGCTAACAACAATGAGTATAAATATCCCTATAGCTCAGAATCACCTACACTATTAATTCGAACACAATTGGTAAGTCAACAGTATTTGTTAAATATTAGTCTATTTTAACACTTACATTAACCATCCAATCATGCTTAAAAAAAACTGTATTTTTATTTTGTTATTACACACACACACACACACTCAGGTGAAGAAATTTTCCTTACGACGTAGTAGGTTTTTTTTTAAATGTCGTAGTTTGCAGAGCTCAATATGTGCCCTTATTGTTAGAGTCACAGAGCAAAATTATATCAGTAAAAAATAACAGAATATTTAGATTTTTAGCACTATAGCCTATTTCAGGGGGCCTAGAGAAAGTGTCTAGTCCTACCCAACTTCAGATGCAAAATGATGAATTCTTTATTATTCTTAAGCCAGTTGAAAACAGATTTTCGATTAGATCATATTATATATATATATATATATATATATATATATATATGTGTGTGTGTGTGTGTGTGTGTGTGTGTGTGTGTGTGAAGAAAGGTAGACAAACACGGGATATTGTGAAAAATGGATGTTTAATGTAGGTAGTGATATCGACGTTGTAACATTTCGGTCTGTTAGACCTTCTTCAGGACGTGGATATAGTTCTTGCTTCAATGGTGAACATTTTCAAGTTTCTCCCATATATATATATATATTATATATATATATATATGTGTGTGTGTTTGTGTGTGTGTGGTGTGTGTGTGTTAGTGGATTAACTGTTGCGCTATCCCTGACGTAGCTGACACCATTATTTATTTATTTAACGCATCTTCTGCACGTGGTGACGAGAGTTAACTAAAGTTACCTGCTACCTTTGATTAAAGTCTGTCCACCTAGCAGGTGTTGTACATCAGCCAATGGCGTTTGATTTGTCTCAAGGCAAAGAGAATTACAAGAGTGAGTCAAAAGTTCTAGGCTGAAATTAGGGTGGAGGTGGGGGTCGCACAATATGCGAGATGCAAATTTTGTTGGCGGGGTGAAAATAATAGGATGAGACAAACTGCTTGGAATGCTTTTGATGGGGACCAAGATAGATAGATAGATAGATAGATAGATAGATAGATAATGAACACTAAGATAGATAGATAGATATGAACACACTAAGATAGATAGATAGATATGAACAAATCAAGATAGATAGATACATAGATAGATACATAGATAGATATGAGCACACCAAGATAGATAGATAGATAGATAGATATGAACACACCAAGATAAATAGATAGATAGATATGAACACACCAAGATAGATAGATAGATAGATAGATAGATAGATAGATAGACACACCAAGATAAATAGATAGATAGATAGATATGAACACACCAAGATAATAGATAGATAGATAGATATGAACACACCAAGATAGATAGATAGATAGATACGAACACACCAAGATAGATAGATAGATAGATAGATAGATAGATAGATAGATAGATATAGATAGATAGATAGATAGATAGATAGATAGATATGAACACACCAAGATAGATAGATATGAACACACCAAGAAGATAGATAGATAGATATGAACACACCAAGATAGATAGATAGATAGATAGATATGAACACACCAAGATAGATAGATAGATAGATAGATAGATAGATAGATATAGAACACACCAAGATAGATAGATAGATAGATAGATAGATAGATATGAACACACAAGATAGATAGATAGATAGATAGATAGATAGATAGAACACACCAAGATAGATAGATAGATAGATAGATAGATAGATATGACACACAAAGATAGATAGATAGATAGATAGATATGAACACACCAAGATAGATAGATAGAGATAGATAGATAGATAGATACACACCAGATAGATAGATAGATAGATAGATAGATAGATAGATATGAACACACCAAGATAGATAGATAGATAGATAGATAGATAGATGAACACACATATTGATAGATAGATAGATAGATAGATAGATATGAACACATCAATATTGATAGATAGATAGATAGATAGATACACATCAAGATAGATAGATAGATAGATAGATATGAACACATCAATATTGAGATAGATAGATAGATAGATAGATATGAACACATCAATATTGATAGATAGATAGATAGATAGATATGAAACATCAATAGATAGATAGATAGATAGATAGATAGATAGATAGATAGATAGATAGATATGAACACATCAATAGATAGATAGATAGACACATCAGATAGATAGATAGATATGAACACATCAGATAGATAGATAGATAGATAGATAGATAGATATGAACACATCAATATTGATAGATAGATAAATAGATATGAACACATCAATATTGATAGATAGATAGATAGATAGATAAAATAGATATGAACACACACCAATATAGATAGATAGATAGATAGATAAATAGATATGAACAGACAATATTGATAGATTGATAGATAAATAGATATGAAGACCAATATTGATAGATAGATAGATAAAAATAGATATGAACAGACCAATATTGATAGATAGATAGATAGATAAATAGATATGAACAGACCAATATTGATAGATAGATAGATAGATAAATAGATATGAACACACCAATATTGATAGATAGATAGATAGATAGATAGATAAATAGATATGAACACACCAATATTGATAGATAGATAGATAGATAGATAAATAGATATGAACACACCAATATTGATAGATAGATAGATAGATAGATATGAACACACCAATATTGATAGATATATAAATAAATAGATAAATAGATATGAACAGACCAATATTGATAGATAGATAGATAGATAAATAGATATGAACACACCAATATTGATAGATAGATAGATAGATAGATAAATAGATATGAACAGACCAATATTGATAGATAGATAGATAGATAAATATGAACAGACCAATATAGATAGATAGATAGATAGATAGATAAATAGATATGAACACACCAATATTGATAGATAGATAGATAGATAGATAAATAGATATGAACAGACCAATATAGATAGATAGATAGATAGATATGAACACACCAATATTGATAGATAGATAGATAGATAGATAAATAGATATGAACACACCAATATTGATAGATAGATAATAGATAGATAAATAAGCAGAGCAAGATAGATAAAAAGATAGATATATAAATAGATAGATAGATATCAACAGACCAAGATAGATAGATAGATAGATATCAACAGACCAAATATATATATATATATATATATATATATATATATATATATATATATATATATATATATATATATATAGAGAGAGAGAGAGAGAGAGAGAGAGAGAGATATGAACAGACCAAGATAGATATATAGATAAGCAGACCAAGATAGATAGATAGATAGATAGATAGATAGATAATGGACGAAAATCAGACATTACCAGAGACTGTATACATTACTCTCTGTAACGCATGGAAAATACTCATATTTATCGCCGATAAAAATGCCCAGTTAATGTGGGCGACTTTGTAAAAATATAGTGTTTTTTCTAGCTGAAAACTTGCTCTATCTGAGTGTGTTATTTTGCTTCTCGTTTCCATGGAACCAATTCAAAGGCCTAACTTTTAGAGATTTCTCAAGTGGAAAGGATTCCTTTTTACAGAATAATCCACTTTCACTCATCATTTAATTTCAATTTACATGCAAACTCAAAGAAAAAATCATTATTCGCTTGAAAAAGCACCGGCTGAATGAAATTAAAGCCTTTCTATTAAAGAGTAAATGAACGTCTCTTAAATTAATTTCAGATCGGATTGTCTCACAAATTCAATTTTGAGCATTCATTTAAGATTATGCATTTACTAATACATGTATAAATTTAACCCTTGTGAAAAGTATGCCTCCAATGACTCTTCCGCCAGCTATGGGTAAATATCAGGGCAGATTGGGATCTTAACATTAGCTAGGTAACCAGTCTAGGAGAAGGAAAACTCTGAATTGAAACCTGTTAATCTTCGCGTAAGAAATTGACCTTGTGTCACATCCTGCTTGTGCGGAGGGGTTCGTAAATATATATATACTAGCAGCGGCTACCCGGCGTCGCCTGGGTAGAGGAGGATTTTTAAAAAGTTATTCCCGCAGATCCATCATTACTGAATCGTGAGTTGAATCCTTGTGGAATGCCCCATTTAAATCCCTATGAAAAAAAATAGACCTTGCATTGATCCAGCTACTCTGAAAAGAAATCTTAATGTCTACTATTTAAAATATTAAATGAAAAAAAAGTCCATGCTGTTATCATTTGGATTTAATTATCTTCACGAATATAAATCAAATCTCTATTATTTTTGCTCAAAAACCAAACCCTGGTGATATTTAATGTGTATATATATTTACTTTGTCGTTAATTGTTTTATTTTCGAAGTTTCCTCCGGACATACATATACACACAACTGCCCTTTGTATAGATGGACAAATAGTATGACAAACTGGGCTCTTTAACCTTGGTTAGGAAACCAGTCTAGAAGAAAGAAAACTCTGAATTGAAAACTGTTAAACTTCGCGTAAGAAACTGACCTTGTGTCGCATCCTGCTTGTGCGGAGGGGTTGGTAAATATATATATGTAGATGTATATGTTAACCTATCAGGCCATCGGGATACCATGCTTCAGAGCTTTTCTCAGTGCAATAGGTAGCAGTGATGTGATAGTTACCGTCGTAGGAAATGGATTCGTCGGCCCGAGTTCAAATCCTGGACGAGTCTGCTTGCATTTCACATAGCGCTAATACTCTTGGGAAAGGTAGGAATCCAACTATACTATCTCCAGCTATGGGTTAATAATAGGACAGACTATGCTTTTTAACCGTGGTATGGCAACCGGTCTAAGAGAAGGACATCTCTAAATTCAAACCAAAGGGTCTCTCTTATCGTTAGTCAAAAACTACTTTGAGAGGCTGGAAACGAACTTTAAAGAAGTCTTGAAAGGAACAAGTCATTGTGTCCTGATTACGCATTGGCCATACAAGACTAACGCACTCCTATATACTCAAAACAACAACCACAATGTGGAACATGTCAAACACCTTTGACAGTTAAACACTTATTCATGGAATGCAGGTTTTTTGCTCACACCAGAAACTGTTATTTTAAAGCAAACAATATGAAAGATCTGTTTGAAAATGTCAACGATATTCTCTCCTTTTTGAGGGAAATAAAATTATACCATAGAATATAGACATGAAACAAATCAATACCATACAACATAATCCCCAATAATGCTAACACATTGTTAAAACCAATTACTAAAAAGTATAAATATAAATACACGATATGTATAACTTCCTAACCGTTAGGCATGACATAACGCCAGACGGGTTGATATGCCGTTAAAATCAATAAATAAACAAACAAACAAACAAAAATTACTTTGAGAATTCCTCCTTTCTTCCTCCTAAATAGAAATTCAATAATAACCATGTGTTTGTTTGCACACATTTAAGTAGTGTCCATTTACTCTCCAAATAACATGCGACAGGTTGTAGTAGGTTACGTGGTATTAGCATCAAGGGACGATATTTGTTATGATTCCAAATGACTCAAGGCACTCCTTTGAAATAGAATAAGCTGACGGGTTGCTACATAAACATCTAAACAAAAAAAAAACGTCTAAATATTTGATTAAAAAAAGTTACAGTTAATTTGAAAGAAGCTTCTGGCCTTACCTCAGAGATTGCTCACCACGTGTGGCCCTCAGTGCCAGATGGTCATGTTACGCAAACATCATAAAACTGTCAACTCAAAATACTTGAATAATAATAATAATAATAATAATAATAATAATAATAATCATCCAAAACCACAATCCAACAACTTGAAGATTACACAAGGAAGAGCAAAGACAAACTACTTATGACGGCCAACAATAGTAGAAACGGCAGATGGACAAACAGAAAAACGACAAAGACTAGAAAACAAAAATGGGAAGAAAAACAATTATACGGACGCTTCAAACGACAAATAGAAGAGGTTGCACATGAAAAGACTTGGACATGGTTAAGAAAGGGAAACCTCAAAAGAGAAACAGAATCACTTATAATTGCTGCACAAAATAATGCCATAAGGACAAACTACATCAAAGCGAAAATTGATAAGACCCAACAGAATAGTAAGTGTAGACTTTGCGGTAATAGAGATGAGACTGTTAACCATATACTCTGCGAATGTAGCAAACTAGCACAACGAGAATACAAAACTAGACACGACTGGGTTGGGAAGATGATCCACTGGGAATTATGCAAAAAATTAAATTTTGTCCATACAACAAAATGGTATATGCATAAACCAGAATCTGTTCTTGAGAACGAAACGCATAAACTTCTCTGGGACTTTGAAATAAAAACGGATCACCTTATCCGAGCAAGAAGACCAGACCTAGTGTTGATAAACAAAAGAGAAATAACTTGTCAACTGGTGGATTTTGCAGTTCCAGCAGATCACAGGGTGAAGCTAAAGGAAAATGAAAAAATGGATAAATATCTGGACCTTGCCAGAGAAGTGAAAAAGTTATGGAACATGAAAGTGAAAGTGATACCAATTGTGGTTGGTGCACTTAGAACAGTCCCAAAAGCATTAGAAAAGGGTTTGGAAAGTTTGGATATCAAAGGAAGGATTGAAACCATTCAGAACACTGCACTGCTGCAATCTGCCAGAATACTCAGAAGAGTCCTGGAGACCTGAGGAGACTTGCTGTCACTCAGACTCCAGTGAAAAAGGAGATAATAATAATAATAATAATAATAATAATAATAATAATAATAATAATAATAATAATAATAATAATAATTTTCATTTAGCGATTAGATATGCTACGTTGCTGGTTCATTTTTCATTGCTTTTTTGTTATATTAACCCTTTTACAACTCTTTGAAAATAAAGCAAAAACATTCACCAAAAATCTTCCTTTGGCGATTAACTAAATTCGAAATTAATTGTGAATATTTTTTTTTTAAATAAATAATTTTATAGAAATATTTTCTTTTTGTCGCATCACTTTCATTCATGTAATTTTATATATTGCATATATGAATATATAAGCAGTATGCGACACAAGGTCAATTTCTTAAGCGCAGTTTAATAGGTTTGAATTCAGACTTTTACTAGATTGGTTAAAAAGCTTAAAGAACACAGTTTGCCCTACTATGTTGAACTCACGGGTCACTGAACGCCTGTTAACACGTCCCCTCCTCCTTTTTTTCTCTTTTTTCCTATACCTCTGCCTCACACATTACGACGCATCCGCCTTCCCCTTTATTTTCCCGCTCTCCCCCACCTTTCCAATATATATATATATATATATATATATATACGTAGCAATAAAATTCTAACGAAGTCTCGTTAATACACTGAGGCGAAATATTTATTGAATGAAGATGTTTGTGTTTTATCTGCTTTTATTCCGCAACTTTTAATTATATATTTTCACTGTTTTCACCATTTTGAGAATGTCCATCATTGAAGCAAGAGCTATATTCAAGTCCTGAAGAAGGTCTAATAGACCGAAACGTTGCATCGTCGACAATAAACATCCAGTTTCCATAACATCCCGTGGTTGTTTACCACACATATAAATATATGTTCTCCACACACACACACACACATATATATATATATATATATATATATATATATATATATATATATATATATATATATATATATATATATGTATAATAAGATAAATATATAGGTTTTACATATCTATTTATTAGGTGACAAAGGAACATTCGCAACCATATTGGTTTCATGCGATGCATTCATCAGGTGAAGATGTTTCAAAAACATTTGAAACATCTTCACCTGATGAATGCATCGCATGAAACCAATATGGTTGTGAATGTTCCTTTGTCACCCAATAAATAGATATGTAAAACCTATATATTTATCTTATTATATTATATGACAGCTCTGTTTTATATTGACCACTCTACCAATTAATACTGCCTTTGGTACACCATTCCAGCAAAAGCTGAAATAGTGACCATCTCACACTACAGTATATATATATATATATATATATATATATATATATATATATATATATATAAAACGTTGTAATATTCAAATTATCATAATGGGGCATGTCCACGTTTCCCGTTAGTAAGGATAAGTCCTCATAAAGAAAGAGAAGAAAAAGAACGTACCATACTTCAGAAGGAAAAGGAAATCAATTAAAGAAAGAAAGAAAGAAAAAGTAAGGTGTGATATAGGATAGTAAACGATAGCACTTATCGTCTGTTTCAATGAAACAGAAAAAAAGCAGAAAAAAAAAACAAGAAGAAAGTTTGAAAAAAGAAGAGAAAAGAGGAAGAGAAAGAGAGATTGTCGCCAGAGATCTCTGTAGGTTTTACATATTGAACTATTTGCAATAGCTCTTATAGTGGAATATAGATAAGTTTCAAAACGAACGAAGAATGTAGGAATGGCAAGCTAGTGTAACGGTTAGAGACTTCGCCTGTCAGTTTGACAGTCGAGGTTTCGAGTCACACACGGAGCAGTCTCCCATGTCTATAACCTTGCTGATGAGACCTAATAGATCGAAATGTACATTCAGGGATTGACGTTTTCTCGATTCGTTTAGCCTTACATTTGAACATATATGACCGCCTAAATTCATTTATTATTAACTAATTAATTTTCAAAATTAGGTATGACTTCAATTAAGCACATATCCTCCAAAAATAGCTCTTAAGTAAACATATCAAACGTTGTAATAGTCAAATTATCATTACGTAGTACACCTACGTTTCCCGCTAATAAGGATAATTCCTAATCGATGCGTGGTATTACAAAAAAAGTAGTCATCCGGGTGGCCTAAAATCAGTATCAGCCAGACGGCGAAGGAGTCTATCCGCTTTTCACTAGCGGAAGACCAAGGAGATTGTTCAGTTGCTTATTTTACCGCGCAAATCCCTGTGCTACTCATACGCTGAGTTAGCGAGAGCTAGTATCGAACCAGGAACCTTGTGGCTCCTAGTCGGACATTCTACCGACTGAGCGTGGTATAAGCTTGTTAAATATAGAGAAATGATAGTAAGCCTGAGTACGAATGCGTATGGACACTGTCATTGTTTCCACAAAGCCGAGTCTATGAAAGCGATATGTATTGAATCTATAAAAGTTTCTTTTCGAGTCGAAGATGCCGTACAAGTGACAAGATGCAACAGATGACAAAATTGCTTTAAGTCTGGGTTTTTCAAAGTCAACAATGTCCTTCGAGTAGTGAAAGAAAGAAATAAAGAAACTAATATTTAAAATAAAATAAAAAATAAACAACAACAACAACTCCGCTCTTCTTTTACGTTCTCTGGCGTTTGTATTGAAGAGATGTGAATAAGTATGGAGAAACCAGACGCATGCGCATTGACAAGTGTGCGTTTGAGCAATTGGCCTAGAGAAACTGTCATCGGACACGTTCCATAAGTGGGATCCACCACTCATACTCTATTTGAGTGGATTTGAAAAGACTCTTCTGGCACTGCAAGTCATGTCTCTAATTAGATGTTTCTAGAGGATTTGGGAAACCCGAGGACGTTTCTTTCTATTTTTGATATGTAGTCATCCACTAATATAAACTTAGCAGAACACACAACCACAAGTATAGGGCACTCAGTGAGAATCGAACTCACTAACAAATACAAAAAACAAAATGAAAGTGAAACGGTCGAGAATGTTCAAGAATGTCGAATTGGTTTGGTTCGGTTCGGTTTGGTTCGGTTTGTTTTACGGCATATCAACCACCCTGGGTCATTTAATGCCGATAAATTCATTCTTAATGGATACTTAATTTTTTTATAAAAACATTCTTTTCTATTTAACCCATAGATGTGACCCTAACAGGTACTACCAAAACGGGTAAGAGTGCAGCTGGGATTAATTTTGATGGGGTGCTCCACATTCCCCAGACCCCCAGAACTGGAATCTCACCATCAGTTAGAATTTAACGTCATACCCAGGACATGAAGACCCTCAATCACCGCCTTCTAGCACCCATATGATAAAAATGGTTGGGGATTGCCATAAGGGCAATAGGATTGGGACAATCATATACGGCTAGGGTTTGACATGACCAGCCGATTGATCTTCGTTTGCCCGTCTAGCCTAAGTAAGGGCAATGTGGAGTGTTGCATGTCATGGATTGCTCAGTCACTAGGATTCTGTCCTTAAGCATCACGGGTCACCACACACAACCAATAGGCGTCCCCATTGGGGTGGGTCTTACCCCTCTGCAGAGGTGCGGTCGGTGTATTCTAAAGCTCCAGTCGACTGGCTGCAGGGGGTGGGGAGGTTGAATTTCCGCACTGAACATTACACCACGTGAGAATCTTCTATTCGTTAATTACAATTTTACTCTTGTTGAGTTTTTTTAATATTTTGTTATTTTATTTTTATTTATAGTTCCGTCGGTAGGGCACCCGCCTTAGAATCCCAAAGTTATGAGTATGAGTATGGGTAATCTTATATGTGCTGTAAAGTGGGAAGCTGACGGTAGGTGTTGTGCTTCACTCCAGCAAAACAATCTCTCTGGTCTAGCACTAGCAAAAAGGGGATAAACTCCCTCGCTGTCCAGATGATACCGACAATAGGCCACTCCGCTAATTTTGCTTCCTTTGTTTACTAGCAAGACCTGTGGATATACCACAGTATAATAAGTTAATTATTACAACGTTTGATATGTTTACTTTAAGAGCTATTGGTCAATAGTTCAATACGTAAAGAGTATAATAATCTGGATTTAACTCTCTCTTTCACTATTTTTTTCTTTCTTTCTTTCCTTCTTTTCATTATGTTCGATTAAAACAGATTAGCATTATCGCCCCGCGCGCTCACCCCTCTCTCTATCTTTCCCCCACTCTTTATTTCTTTCTTATTATATTTTTGTGTAGCATGTCCTTTTTCTTCCCTTCATTTCATTATGATAAAAATGTAATGGTCCATTATTTAGCTCAGATGACGACACTCATAAGATTTAAGTATTCGGCGGATAAGCAACACCAGATAATCAGGATTTACCTTTTTGCATTTCATCTTGGACGGTCTCATTTTTAACCAGAGGTTGTTACGAGATGATAATGGTCGTACAACTAAGGAACATGAGTATTAATATACCTATATATATATATTTTTGCAAACAATCATATGTCTAAAATTGGCTTCAGGGAGATTGGTTTTGACTTTGCGCTTAAACCCAACAAGTGTTAGGATGAGAGTCATTTTTTTTTCTTTTTAGATAAATTTTGTTTGGTCTGTCTCCATAGATGGTTGGTTGGTTGGTTAGATTTTATGGCATGTCAACCCTTGTTGGGTTATATTATGCCGAATATGTTTTTGTTTTATTCATTCTTGATGGTACTCAAAAAAATGTTTAACTTAATTTTTTAAACATTTTTAAACTCCAGTTTTTCTATTCAACTCATAGATGGAAACCTAACAGGTACTCTCACTCAGGTTCAGAGTGGGCCTGGTATTAATGGTGATGAAGGGGTACTCCACATTCTCCAGAGCTCTAGAACTGGAACTTCACCATCAGATAGAGTTTAACGTCATACCCAAGACACTAAGACCTTCAGCCACCACATTCTAGCACATATGTGATAAAAAGGGTTCGGGTTGTTATAAGGGCAATACGGTTGGAGCAATCATATAGGTACTAGGGTTTGACGTGACCAGCCGATTGACTAGAGGGGGTATCTCCGGTCACTTGTCTAGTCTAAGTAAGGGCTAAAAGTAGTGTTACATGTCATGGACTGCTCATCCGTTAGGATTCCGTCCTTAAGCATCATGAGTCGCCACCCACGGCCAACAGGTGGCCGCATTAGAGGGGGTCCTACCCCTCTAAAGAGGTACAGTCAGTGTCTTCTAATGCCCTAGGTGATATGGCTCTGTCTTCATGGAGAGTCGGGCGCAAATAAAGGAATACAAAGCTTATATTTTTTATTGTTTCCTGGTAAAAATTGTTGTTATGATTTTTGTGGCCATTTTCAAGCTTCAAGTGAGAGCACTTTAAAGTGGAGATCCCTTGTGTTAAGCAGAGGCTGATCTTTTGTGAATAATCCTTTGGTTGTTCCTCGGTGTCCCTTAGTATTGGGTAGAATCCTTTAGTTGAGCAAAATCCTTGGTTGCAGGTTCGTACGTGCAAATGAACGGCTTTCTAGATTGGTGATTAAATAGTTAACTAACCACGTATTCGAGCTGTTGATTGGCTGACTTTAATCCACGTGCCCACGTATAGTCTATAAGTTTAAGTGGTGGATTCCAACACACCTTATATGCATATGGTTAGCAAGTTAGATTAGCAAACCATTGTTAGTGAGTTCGTTTCTCACTGGGCGCCCATACTTCTGGCCTTGTGCCGCATCTAAGCTATGCTTAGTAAATATCTATATGCATAATTGATAGGGCACCACATGTAGTGTAATGGTTAGCATGCTAGATTAGCATACCATTGATAGTGAGTTCGATTCTCACTGGGTGCCCCATACTTCGGGCCTTGTGCCACATCTAAGCTAAACTTAGTAAATAACTATATGTATAATTAATCAAGTGTTATTTCAAAAAGTGTTATTTCTCAATTGCTTTTCTCTGAAGTAAACGGGAAAAATCTATTTTTCTCTTCAAACTTTTCTTTATGAGTTGGATAATTAAATTTAAAAATGTACATATCTTACAGAACATGCATAGTAGATTTGGTGTTGAGCAGCTGATAGAGAATTATCTATTCATTTTTAAACGTTTTTGTTCATTTTTGTATAAATGTCGTATAAATACATGTGAATTTGTAACTATGATGTTTTATTCAAACCTTATGTAAATGAAAATGTGCAAATGTGTCCGTTCTTATGTAAAAAAAAATAAGTTGATTTCAAAGTTTTATTATCCAGAGAACAAAAACAAAGTTTGAAGAGTATAATGAGCATTTTTTATAGTTTTAAAGAATAAGCAATATTAAGAAATAAGAAATAATATCCAAGAACAGAATTTGTGTTCTGGATAATTCAATGTCAAATCATCCAAAATAAGTAAAATTGTCACCCGATTCTGAGCAAAAATATTTTTGGTACAAATAATGTCCAATATATGTGAAATAATAATAGAAAAATGTTTTTGTCTTAGATGCAGTCCCACATCGGGATATTGATCTTGCCATGAAAAAATCAGAAATCATCAATAACTTAAAATTGGTTGACTTTAAGACTTTCATGGCATTTTTGTATTTCTTATAAACCAATTTTTAGGAGGAGGGAGGCTCTAGAACTCATTTTACAGACAAAAATAGATTACAAAAAGTTATTTTTCGACCCCCACCCCCCACCCCCCAAAAAAATTTGGAGAGCTAAAAATCGACATGTTGTTGGAATTGGAAGCTCGAATTTTGGAGATTGTCTAACTTCACCATAATCTACACCTGGACAATTGGGTGGGTGACATGCCTGGATGATTTGACATGTAATTACTTTTACATAGTGTTAATCAGGGGAGAGAGAAAAACAAAGTTTGAATGGAATAATGGCCATTTTCTATACTTTACAAATATAAGCAATTAATTTCTCTGATTTTTTGACATGAGGCTTGATAATTAAAATTATTTGGATTATTCGGACTATTGTCCTTATCTTATTATTATATGCACAACGTTTCGGCCGCTGTGCTCTCTGGATTTCTTCAGATGTTTATTGTCGAACTCGAGAACCTTCTCTTCGAAGTCGGGAACCTTCTTGTCAAACTCGGGAGCCTTCATCTCGTAATCGGGTGCTAGTTTAATCTTGGCCAAAGACGATGATAACATATTATTGGCATTTCAGTCTCGGAAGACTATAATATAGTGTCCCTGAAGTTACAGCGCCCTCTGTGACTGTGAAGTCCAATGTTCGAAAAACATTCGCGGCCACAGATGTCGCATGTAAAAACTGTCCCTGAAGATGTTGATGTGCTGGTGCTTTGTTGCTGCTGCTTTCTTCTGGACCTCTTGGCTTCATGGTGTTGCGCCAGGGTGGCTTCAGATATGAACAGTCCTATACAGAGAGCCTGCTTAACACTTGTACCCGGTCATGATTAACAGAATAAGAACAGTCTACCCCCGTGGATTGAATAAAAGGTCCCGTTCGAAGTTTCCTGAAAGTTCCCGGTGATATCTTTTGTTGGGAAAATAAACGATAAAACACACTTCTTTTATCTATTTCTTAGCTAAGATGTATTTTCTTAACCTGGTTACATTCGGGAAGTTGATGCAACTTAAAATATGCGGGTGGAACAACATATATGCTCCTTAACTTCTCGGTACCAACTGATTAAATTCAAAACTATTTTTCTAAAAATTTTGAATCTCATGGCTAAAAGCATC
Organism: Doryteuthis pealeii; assembly: GCA_023376005.1. NCBI lineage: Eukaryota > Metazoa > Mollusca > Cephalopoda > Myopsida > Loliginidae > Doryteuthis > Doryteuthis pealeii. The sequence continues at coordinate 41,178,263 of CM042157.1, read as the reverse complement.
CAATCCTAGCCAAGCTATCGAACCGGCCTAAGGGTCATCGCCTATCACTCACACCCATTTAACCTAATGTATCCGAGTACATTTTCTAATTCGCATTCAAAATAATAGATACAGATAATCTATTATTGCTTTTACAAAAATCTAGCTAAAGTGTGCCATTTTTACTATGTTATTGTAACATACATATTTATTCATTGCTTGTATGTATTTACCAACCCCTCCGCTTAAGCAGAATTTAATACAAGGTTCATCTTTAAGCGAGGTTTGAATTCAGAATGTTCCTTCTCCTAGACTAGTTGCTATACCAAAGTTAAAGGGCCCACTCTGTCCCACCATTTAACCATATATATATATATATATATATATATATATATATATATATATACAAGATTTGTTTTTAAGGCAAAATAATGAAATTTATGTTGGAAAAATATATTTATCTAATTCTTTCAAAAAAAATATCTTCTTTCATTTTATGATTAATGCTTCAAATACACTATAAAAAATCTTGTTATATATATATATATATATATATATATATATATATATATATATATATATATATATATATATACCATCCCTCTGCACAAGTAGGATGTGACACAAGGTAAATTTATTAAGCAGAGTTTAAAATGTTTTGATTCCCAATTATCCTTCTAAACTGGTTGCCATACCAAGGTTAAAAAGCCCAGTCTGGCCTACTATTTACCCATAGCTGGGGGAAGAATAGTTGGATTCGTACCTTTCTCAAGATTATTAATGCTATGTGAAATGCAACCAGCCTCGTCCATGATTTAAACTCGGATCGCCATGTCCATTTTCTACGACGATAACCATTGCACCACGAGCGCGTCCGATTTATTAATAGCTTGTAGGAGAAGCAACAGTGTTAGGTCGTTAGAAATTCTTAAAGGAAGCGTTGTTATTATTGATTTTTACCAAAATCAGACGAAGCATTCAGTAAAATGAGTAAAAAAATAAGGTGAAAAAAAAAGTTGTTCAAGATAATTACTGATAATGTCAATTGTTCGTATAAGAAATTCAGACAACTTAAGACAATTACATTTTTCCTTTAAAAAAAGCGAGGAAGTTCCCGTGACGTAGTGGTTGACGTGTTGGACTGCGACATATTATTTAACATTAACAGGTACTAGCACTCCGGAGCAGAGTGTGGACCATTGGTAATAGCAACGAAGGGGTGACTCAACGCTCTTCATAGATATATCATACCCAGGACACACCATAAATATAAAATTCACACACACACACACACACACACACATATATATATATATATATATATATATATATATATATAGACCGGGGAGGTCTAATGTCGATATCAGCCATACAGCGAGCACTAGACCAAGGAAATTATTTTAGCGCCTGAGGCGGCGCCACACCAACCATCAGTTCCCCATTTAACCGCACAGATCCCTGTGCTACTCATACACTGAGTTGGCGAGGCGTGGTATCGTGGAATATATATATATATATATATATATATATATATATATATATATATATATATATATATATATATATATACGTTTTACAACATAAAATAATTCAAGTTGGAAAGCAGATATTTTCCAATCATCATTTTAATTTAAATGCAAATTAGTATATATGATACCACCAGCAGGGATCGATCCTTGACCTGGCTTATTAAATGTCCAAGACACATTGCCCGTTAATTGACTAGTTATTTACCTCTAACTGTGAAAAGAAGTGGATCCATGCTTTTTCCTCGGGGCTTTATTCTGAAAATACACTATCCCAATCGCGGTTTGAACTCGGTTCGACGATTTCATTCTCTCTGCCTATAATTTTTAGGCCACCTGCAGCTTCGATAGCAAGGATTTTTTAAGCATTTAACATTTTACTATAATGTCTGTCTATAACTGAAACTACATCACTGCTTACGTCACAATACCCTCAGAAATTGAGTACGTTTATCAATGAGTATTTAATTTATCGTCAAAATCATTAATACGTAGAATAAATCTTATTTATTAATGATGTCTCTATAAAAATCTGTGTTAGATTTGCTTCAAAACAGCCCATGTTATTGGTGCGTTTAAAATTTTGCAATGAGTCTTATATATCACTAAGAAATAAAGGTTTACATAATATAGGGTGTGGTTGAGTTGCATAATGGTTTTAACAAAACCGGGTTTAATAAATAATTACTTAGTGTTATTGATCTCTAATATTATTGTTTTATTCTCCAATGTATTAAAATCAATACTATGAATGATTTTTATCAAAGTTACATGAACAGTTACTGACAGGTAATAACCTTTTTACTTGACCCCTCGAAAAGTGCACCAGTAAGGCGTGAGATAGTTTTAGTTTAGATGCAATGAGAAATTCTGAGTGAGCGGATCCATAGGTCCGCTCGCTCTGAGAGTCGTTCTCCACCGCGCGGTTGAATCTTTGTGGGCTGGGTTGTTTTAAATAAAAGACTAAAGAAAAAACAACAAGTCTTGTTAAGTTATTAAAACAAGAAATGCCCAGCCCGAAGAAATCAACAGAAATAAGAAAGAACCAACCCGAAGAGATCAGCCCGAGAATCAGCCCTGAAGAATATGGCACTCGAATTAGCAGCAGTTAGCAAGCAGATGATTTAACAAGAACCCTCATCCCATCTCTACTCTGTCTGTCTGTCTGTCTGTCTGTCTCTCTCTCTCTCTCTCTCTCTCTCTCTCTCTCTTCCCATTATATACACTTAATATGTTAGAAGGGTATATAACACTAGTATATACATATATCATATTACGCTTTGCTTTCTCAGTCATGATTGGAAGAGAATATTCAGTTCGCATACAAGTAGGAAGTTCTAATCCATTCTCATCCTGTGGAATTTTGCGGTATTTAAGTAAGAGAGAGGGGGTGCATGAGAAAGAGAGTCAGAAAAAGTGAGTGAGACAAAGAGGGAATGAGACAGAAAGTGAGAGAGAAAGAGTGTGCGTGTGTGTGAGAGAGAAAGAGGGAGAGAGTGAGTGAGAGAGAGAGAGAGAGAGAGACTGTGGGTAAGTCAATGCCAAGGTTATTAAGTAAAAAATGATTAAATCTACTTTACATTCTTTGTTCTAAAGAGTTCACATTGAAACTTAAATCTCGTAAGTGACATTTACGTAATCGAGATAGATAGATAGATAGATAGATAGATAGATAGATAGCAAACATATTGAGATAGATAGATAGATAGCAAACATATTGAGATAGATAGATAGATAGATAGATAGATAGATAGCAAACATATTGAGATAGATAGATAGATAGCAAACATATTGAGATAGATAGATAGATAGCAAACATATTGAGATAGATAGATAGATAGATAGATAGCAAACATATTGAGATAGATAGATAGATAGATAGCAAACATATTGAGATAGATAGATAGATAGCAAACATATTGAGATAGATACATAGATAGATAGATAGCAAACATATTGAGATAGATAGATAGATAGCAAACATATTGAGATAGATAGATATAGATAGCAAAACATATTGAGATAGATACATAGATAGATAGATAGCAAACATATTGAGATAGATAGATAGATAGATAGATAGCAAACATATTGAGATAGATAGATGAGATAGATAGATAGATAGCAACATATTGAGATAGATAGATAGCAAACATATTGAGATAGATAGATAGCAAACATATTGATAGATAGATAGATAGATAGATAGATAGCAACATATTGAGATAGATAGATAGATAGATAGATAGATAGCAAACATATTGAGATAGATAGATAGATAGATAGATAGCAAACATATTGAGATAGATAGATAGATAGATAGATAGATAGCAAACATATTGAGATAGATAGATAGATAGCAAACATATTGAGATAGAGATAGCAAACATATTGAGATAGATAGATAGATAGATAGCAACATAGATAGATAGATAGATAGATAGATAGATAGATAGATAGCAAACATATTGAGATAGATAGATAGATAGATAGCAAACATATGAGATAGATAGATATAGATAGCAAACATATTGAGATGGATAGATAGATAGATAGATAGATAGATAGCAAACATATTGAAGATAGATAGATAGATAGATAGATAGATAGCAAACATATTGAGATAGATAGATAATAGATAGATAGATAGATAGCAACTATTGAGATAGATAGATAGATAGCAAACATACTGAGATAGATAGATAGATAGATAGATAGATAGATGATAGAGGGAAAGATGTGTAAAATTAGAGTGAGAGGAATAGAAAGTAATGCATAAAGATAAAGTGTGTCGTGCAGGTCTCAAAACTTTTTCTCTCCAACCTGACGTTCTCTGTGTGAGTTACTCTTGTCCAATCTGTTGTCCTATCAATCTAATCACCTATCTATTCGATAAAGAAGATGGAATAAAAAGGAGGTAAAAGAAGAGAAGGCATAAAAAGAAAAAAGAGACAAAGAAGAAGAAGAAGAAGAAGAAGAAGCAGGAGTAGGAGAAGGAGAAGGAGAAGGAAAAGAAAGTAGAAGGAGGAGAAAAGGGAAGAAGAAGAACGAAAGAAGAAGAATTGAAGAGGAGAAGAAAAGGAAAAAAAGAAGAAGGAGGAGCAGGAGCAGGAGGATGAAAAGAAAGAAAGAAAGAAGAAGAAAGAAGAAGAAGAAGAAGAAGAAGAAGAAGAAGAAATCAACGAAGTTGGAATGAGTGAGCAATAAATTATGAAATATCGATTTGGAGATTTAATGAACATTGACTTCAAACGCCCCCCTCTCCCGGCCTCACCTCCGCCCCGCGCCGTCTGACCGATTTTTCTTGGTCGTCTTAACTTCCGCCTTCTTCTTCTTCTTCTTCTCTTCTTCTTCTTCTTCTTTTGCCGATTTTGTGTCGTGTGTGTATTGTTGTGTATTATAAATCGCATGGTCGCTAGTCTGTTTGGATTAAACTAAACAGCTTATTTTCCACACTAAGACAACAATGCAAAGATCAGTTTCAATACAACAATCTTCTGATCTCGCAAGCCGTTACCAAATTGGAAGAATCGCTTCTTCACACGAATTGGCCAACCACAAGAAAGAGGATAAGGTTTTTTCTTCTTTGTTTAATGACATATCAACCTCGTGGGTTATTTAATGCCAACACCATCCTTGGACTATTGTCGTTATCAGCAAGGGAGATTATTTCCTTTTCACGGGCGCTCGACAAGAGAGATTGGTTTTACGTTTGAGGGGGATCACAACACCAACCATCAGCTACCCATTTTACCGCACAGATCCAAGCTGTAGTAATCATGCGCTGGATTGGTGGAGACCGGTATCGAACCCGGACCGTGTGGTTACTAGGCGTGTGTTTTTGAATAATATATAGACAAACACGAAATTTTCCTACGGATTCTTGATGGTAATCTCGACGCTATAACGTTTCGTTTTTATGCAACCTTCTTCGGGACAGTGGTGTGAATCTTGTGTGGAAAGCATTTTCTGCTTTTAGAGTGATAATGTTGTGTTGTTCATGTATTGGCGGAGGTACATATATATATATATATAAATATATATATATATATATATATATAGAGAGAGAGAGAGAGAGAGAGAGAGAGTGAGAGAGATTTTGATGAGGGTCGTCTTGCCGTTGGCCGCTTGAGCTATGAGTTTTCCATAGATTGTTTTCTGTTAACTGAAACAATATGTTGGTTTGTTGGTTGGTTGGTTGTCTTTTGTTTTATGGACATCAACCTTTTTCGGTTATTTAATGCCAAATCAATCATTTTTTTTATATCAGATTACTTACAGTACCTGATATTGCTTAAATGGTCATCCAAGTATTGAACAGTCTCATCGCTGCTTAACTTCGGTGATCAAGTGGGAACCGGTGCTTTCAGCATGACTTGACCGACCTAAACTTTTGGAAAGTTGAAATTGGCATGTCAACCCGTCTTGGCTTATTTTAGGCCGAGAGGTTAGTGAATTGCATTCATATTTACATGTTTTGTTTAGTTATTTAAAAGGAGTGATTTTACACAGTCTCATATGAAAAGTAAAGTTGGCAGAGTGGCCTATTGTTGGTATCAACCGGACAGCGAGGGAGTATATCCGCTTTGCGCAACCGCTAGACCAGGGAGATTGTTTTTGTTGAGATTGGGCGCCACACCTACCGTCAGCTAACCACTTTACAGCACTTATCAGACTACCCAAGTTGTACTATTCATACGCTGAGTTGGCGGGGACCGTTATCGAAATCGGAACCTTGCGATTTCAAGGCGGCTGCTCTACCAACTGAGTTACACCGGTCATATAGGTTATGAATAGTTTTTAAATAAGCTTTTTTTTATTTATCTATTTATTGTGTGTATATATGTGTGTGTGTGTGTGTGTGTTTTACGGTGAACTCACAGATGGCACGTAGAGGACAGGAGCTCCCCAAAAGCGGTTCAAAGACCATATTAAGACAGCGCTGAAGAAATGAACCATTACACTTTCAAGCGTGGAAAAAGCTGGCCTCCAACAGACAGGGTTGACAAGACGCCTGTCGCACAGGAGCTAAGCGGCTCAATATCGAGATTAACAGGGCTGCAGAGCGGTGACGTCTTCGTCGTCATGAACAACCAAATGAAGATGGGAATTTCCCTTGCAATGTGTGTGACCACATCTGCAAGTCCAGAATTGGACTAACTAGCCACCAGAGGGTCCACAACTGTTGAACGACATGGAGTGGCGTCATGGTTGTCTGCGACGGACTTCTAAAAGAAAGACAAGTGTGTGTGTGTGTGTGTGTGTGTGTGTGTGTGTGTGCGTGTGTGTGTGTCATAAAAGTATCGAGATTGAAGCTGTATTTACCAAGATAGAACTGAACAATGAATGGAACGTTAATTTTTTTCAGAATACAAGGTGTATCACAAAAGTATCGAGATTGAAGCTGTATTAACCAAGATAGAACTGAACAATGAATGGAACGTTAGTTTTTTTCAGAATACAAGGTGTGTCATAAAAGTGCCGAGTTTGAAGCTGTATTTACCAAGATAAAAATGAACAATGAATAAAACGTTAATTTTTTTCAGAATACAAGGTGTTTATATCAGAGAATGACGTTCGAAATAACCGCGTGAGAAAATGTCAAAAACAGGAATTTAATGTTTTTTTTATAAAAGTAGCAATTTCGTTGGTTATTTTTTGTTGTTGTTGTTTTTTTCTTTTTTTTTAATAAGTCGTGTTTTGTTGCTCAATTCGTGACTGAAAATTCTGATATGACACGCAAAAAAGATTTGATACAAGAAATCACCTGCTCATTCGTTCGCACTGTCAAATCATTTGCAGAAATAGCTCAGTATGAAAACGAAAAAGAAAAAAACTAAAGGTATAAACAGCACCTGTCCTCTTGTCAAGAAGATTTATCGAACACTCGCAATCACTTGCCAGAACAGATTTTTGTACTCCCCCACCTCCACCCAAGTTATAACATTGCCCAATAAATAACACCCATAACATTTTTATACGAATTTAATTTTCTCCTAAATCAAAGATACCCGGATGTTATCTCTAGGGAAATGCTATACAATCAGAACGGATATTATCAATTATCATTTAATATTTTGAAAAATCTCTACAACAATGAAGCTCTTTAATTAAAAACGTTAATGTATAGTAGTCTCAAAATAAGCTCGCCTCAGCAAAGTTATTTCAAATCAATATTTGGCGAGGCCAAATTTATTTATTTATTTGTTTGTTTATTCGGTTTTTGTTTTTTTTTATTTTGTTTTTGATTTTTGGTTTTTGGTTTTTTTACATTAAATTTTAATTCATTACTGCTAGTCGTCTTGAAGAGGAAGCGCTCGTGGCGTAACGATTATCGTCGTAGGAAATGAAAAACTGGCGACCCGAGGCGTGGCGAGGCCGTTTGCATTTCATATATATATATATACCAACCCCTCCACACGAGCAGAATGCGACACAAGCTCAATTTCTTGTTTGAGTTGGAGTTTTATAGGTTCAGAGTTTTCCTTCTCCTAGACTGGTTACCTAGCCAAAGTTTAAGAATCCAATCTGCCCTACTTTTTACCCATAGTTAGAGGGAGAGTAGTTGAATTCATACCTTTCTCAAGAGTATTAGCGCTACATGAAATGCAAACAGCCTCGTCCAGGATTTGAAATCGTGTCGACGAGTTCATTTCCTATGACTCTAACCATTACACCACGCGCAATGTTTTCATTTCATATAGCGCCAATACTCTAGGGAAAGGCATGAATCCAGCTATTCTCCCTCCAGCTATGTGTGAATAGTAGGATAGACTCGGGTCTTTAAATTTAGTATTGCAACCAGTCTAGGAGAAGGTAAACCCTTAATTCAAACCAGTTGCATATATTTACCAACTCCTACCAACACGAGTATGATGTGACACCTGGTCAATTTCTTAAGCGGAGTTTAGCAGACTTGAATTCATAGTTTTCCTTCTCCTAGACTGGTTGTCTAACCAAAGAGTCCAGTCCTCCCTACTAATTGTGCCCCCCACCCCGACTTATTCTTTGTTTTGTTTTGTTTTTGTCACACCCTGTTCAAGAGATTTCCATCGTGGTGTAATGGTTAGCAAGGTAGTCTCTCAAATCCATTACTACTGAATATCATTCGATCCTCGCAGGGTTCCCTATACTTGCGACCTTGTGTCACATCTTACCCGTGAAGAAAGGGTTGGGTAAATGCAGACTCTTGGAAAAAAGAATGAATGTAAATATTTTCTTTACATCAATATGTATATCGTAGGACAGACAGTTTTTTGTTTTTTTTTGTTACTGTTCCCTGTTGATGTAGAAATAACGAATCGAGTAATTTTTTAGTAAAATTCAAAAGATAAAAAAAAAGGGTAATCTTGAACTTTAAGTGACTAAATTGTACTTGCGCATTATTTTAAATGAACTTAATTGTTATTAAAAAGACATTTTATTATATTTTGGATTAAAATAGATTTGAAAAGCGTCGTGTTTTCTCCGTGAAAATTACGTTGAATCAAAGATGGATGCCATTGTTTACAAGCTTCTTCTCGGAAAAAGAATAAAGGGACTTAACTCTCATTTGAATCTTAAAAGGATTTAACTCTCAAAGCAATGAAAGTTAGGTCCCTTTGTTCTTTTTTGAGGAGAAGCTTGTAAACAGTGGCAGCAATCTTTGATTCAACGTAATTTTTACGGAGAAAACACGACGCTTTTCAAATCTATTTTAATGCATGTTTTTAGCTCCAAAATATCATAAAATATATTTTTAATAACAATTAACTTCATTTCAAATAATGCACAAGTACAATTTTATGGTAGGAATTTAGTCACTTAAAGTTCAAGATTACCCAAAAAATATCATCTAAAATTAATAATAACTTAGGGTGGATATATCACAGTATGATAATCTAATTACAAGTTTTGATGTCTTCCTCAGTTTTGACCCAAACCGATGATCATGAGGGTGAGGTCGGTTAGCATGTGAGACTGAACAGGCTTCAGATCCACAAAGTCATGGATTCTTTGTTCTTTGGGTTTTTTTAGTCTTTTTTATCTATGTATTTACCCCCCCCCACACACACACACACACATGAGCAGGTTGCGACACAAGGTCAATTTATTTAGCGGAGTTTAACGGGTTTGAATTCAGAGTTTTCCTTCTCCTAGATTAGTTGCCGTATCAAGGTTAAAGAGCCGAGTCTACTCTACTATTTACCCATACATGTGGGGTGGAGGAATTGTTGGGTTAATACCTTACCCAAGGGTATTAGCACTAAATGAAATGCAAACACTCTCATCCAAAATTTGAACTCGTGTCACCGTGCCCATTTCCTACGACGATAACCATTACACTACGAACACCTCCATTTTTAAATAAAATAACAGCCAAGAAAGGAGAATAATCTAAGACGTGTAATAATTCAAAGAAATATAATAAAACTAAACTTTTTTTTTCTTTTTTCTTTTTTCTTCTAGGACGAGTTGAACGCTGCCTAATATGAGTTGCAGCAACCCTCAACAGGGCAAGTCAGCCCTGGCTCGAAGCCGCAGTATTGATCATCAATTGGACGAGGAACGTGAACGAAGACAAAGAGAGGCACAGCTTCTTGTCTTAGGTAAGTTATGTTGTATATTGAAGATATTTAAAAGAAGGTGAAAACGGAAAATAGGGTCTTCCGGTTGGATCGAGGCAGGGAGAAGAGTAAACAAGGACTTTTTCCGGGTAAAGCGAACAAAGAAGGATGGGTAACAATAAGTTCGGAAAGATTTGTCCGCTGATAAAGATAAAAAAAGAAAACGCGTAGGCGTTTGATATATATAAAAGGAAGTCAGGGATCCCAGGTCAGTCAGAGAGTCAGACAGCGGACGGCGAACAGAGCACAAGGAGCGACCGTCGACACGGTCCATCGCTGCCAGCGGGCAGTGAGGTTCGCCCACCCCTTCCATCTCACCAACGCTAGTCATCTCAATAGTAGTAGTCATTGTCAACCCTTGGGCATTCCTATTGTCACGCTTGCCACCCACCAGCCGAGGGAGAGAAATAAAGTCAACTCCTACTATACCCATGTGTTGTGGTTTCTTAAGTCCGACTACATTCAGCAGCGTGAATTGGAAGAAGCCCCTATGAATCATATAGACATTTGATGCCAGTATGCAACAGTTACATTAACTAGCAAGATCTTTCTTTGTTTATTTTCATTGCTTCGTCTTCTTTTGTTTCCAGAGATCAACACTTTTGCTTCATTGTCGACTTTCGCTTTTGTTCACAACTCAGAAGTAATATACGCAACGAGATCTAACTATTTGATGTGCGTACACCTCTGCACCCACCTCAAATAATTTTTATTTACCTGGAAATGGGTTACAGAGGTGTACATCACATCTCGGCATATAGCCGGCATTTGGGGAGGGCTAACAAAACTGGTCATACTTCTATACGGTTCAAGCTAGCTAGGTACACTCACCGACTTATCCATCAAAAAAATAAATGCTTGCATTCCTTTCCTTGTGCAGCCTACTTTCACCAAAATACCTCGTTCTCTCCATGGCTTTACTTAAAATATCCCCCATTTCGAATGATTTCTGATTTTGCACATGATATGTGCACCGAATGAATTGGGGATGGAGGGGTTAGGTAAAATCAAAATCAAATCCTAAATGAGATCTATTTGTTCCATTTGTAAATGTTTGATTATAATCATAATTATTTATTGATTTCATTTAGTTTGTATTATTTGTATCATTTGGACTATTGTCCTCATCTTTATTGTTATCTGTACAACGTTTCGGTCGATGTGCCCTCCGGCCCTCTTCAGGTATTTTTGTCGGGCTCGGGAACCTTCTTGTCGTAATCGGGAGCCATCACGGAACTTTGAACCTAACCTTCTACTCAATCCACGGGGGTATCCTGTTCTCATTCCACTAACCATAGCTGGGGTACCGGTGTTAAGCTGTGTTAATTATTATACTATGTTACTGCTGCCCCTGACCAGGATTGAACCTGCAGCATAGAGATAACTGTCACTTAGAACTGTCTTAACCCTACGCCTTTACCCATTATGCTATGTGTCCGATTGTGTAAATGTTTGACTGTAATCATAGCTGTTTATAGATTCTATTTGGTTTAATCTATTTAATTATTTTAATTGTTTGGTTTTATCTCTATGAATATGAGCAAAAATCTCGGGAATAGATCTTTAATGAAATCCATTAACAAGAATAAATAACTGTAATTTTATTCTTTACTTCCTATTTTAACTAAATAGTTAAATTAGAAAAATCAGCAATGAAAAACGGGAGTGATGGAAGAGTAAGTTTCAGTTGTTCTATTTGTTCAATTATACCCCCCCCATCTGTTTCAAATCTTTTTATCTGCTTTCTTATTTAGTTTCATAAGCCTTTCTAATTTAATATAATATCTTATTACATTAGAACTCAAACTTGAATATATTTGCTAGTAGTAATAAGTTCGGGTAGGCGTGGACAAGAAATCAACGGTGCTTGGTAACTAACTTTTTCTCCTGTAGTTACCGTCAGATATGAACAAAGATAGATAGATAGTTAGATTGATAGATATGAATAGACTTAGATAGATAAATAAATACATATTTAGATAGAGAGGAATACACTGAGATAGATATGAATAGACTGAGATAGATAGATATGAACATACTGAGATAAATAGATAGATAGATCTGAACTGTAATATAATGAGGTGGAAAAAAATCTTAGGAGTAGACAACAGTGGAAAGATTTTGGGATGACGAAGCACAAGGCTACTTGTCGATTTCTGATTGGTCGACAGATGTCGAGTGGCGAAGAGTGTAAGAGAGGTGAGGAGAGGATGAGAGATGAGTCTGGGTTAAGCTGTTAAAGGGAACAGACGAAAGATGCGTGTCTGTTTCCCAAGGTATTTTTACTTGAGGATAAAATAAATAAGTCCATGAGAAAAAAAAACAAGAACGTATTGTGCTGTTATTAAAAACTATGAACGGCAAAAGACAAGATATCCCCCAAGAGATTCCCAAGTTATTGCAGACTCAAACAGCGAGAATGCCATCCAGCCCAACAACCGATCCAGAAATACTAGCGACCCTGATCCAACACGAGAAGTAGAACATGATAATAATAAGATAATATTACTATTATGTCATCACTCCTTTTAGATCGAACCCCGTAACGCTACACCCGCTATGGGTTATTTAATACCGGCATTTGTTCCTTTTGACAATGTTTGATTGCAGTCTCAAGAAATGGAGCCTCACCACCGGATGTAGTTTAACTTATGTTGTATCGTCGAAATACAGAAGAAATTGAGTGCTTAATACGTTTATTTAGCACCAGTATCCGGTGCTAACGGATACATACAAAAACACAGGACAATAAGTTGCAAACATTTAACAAGACAAACTTACAGGAAATGTAGGAGAGTCAAATGCGGATTAGCCAAACGAAGTAAGATCACTCCGAATATTATTCAGCTTATTAATCTGCTTTAATCGTAGCCTATTTAAGGTTATGAGCCAGTTCATCTATTAGAGTGCTGGAGAGGTGCTAGCTACTCTACAACACCTTGTATATCCCAGAATTGCAGAAAATGCATTTAGTGTATTCTAAGTAGTACCGACAGAGGCGGGTGTACTTATGCAGACAACGCGGGAAGACAACATCTGGTTTTTAATTAGATGTCAAATAAACTTTTTTCTCCATTTTGTTATAACAATGATGGAATGCTAACAATATTTCGCGCGTTGTTCGAATTACTTGGATCAATGGCTCCCACTATTTTACACACTGCTACCCACCTCCCCACCCCTTGATTTTATTCGCCACACCCCTAGCTCTACAAGTTCATGCAACGAACTATACGCTTATCTTGAACTTCGGTCAACCGTAATTCTTTTTTTTACTTATACTATCAAATATATGCACCCTCTGGGTGCAAGTATTTTAGTTAAATTTTATAATAAAATATCATATTAAATTAGAAAGGCTAATGAAACTGAATAAGAATGTAGATAAAAATTTTGAACAGAGGGGGTATGATTGAAAAATAGAACAACTTTGAAACTAACTCTTCCATCATTTTCCGTTACTCCCGTCTTTCATGGGTAAATTTTCCTAATTAAACTGTTTAGTTAAAATAGGAAGTAAAGAATAATATTACTGTTATTTCTTCTTGTTAAGGGATTTCTTTTAAGATTTATTGAAGAGATTTTTGCTCATATTCAACAAGATAAAAACCAAACAATTAGAAATCAATAATACTAAGTATATATTTATTAAAATCAAATTTTTAATATAAATATGCAATTAGCCTTCCATTCACACTGTAAACCTCTATTTTGTTGTATATAATACAATTGCATGTTATTATTATGTAGATATGGTCAACAGTGGCTTCGGCCTCTGGACCATTGATATAATTAACGGCGTCGATCCCAGGGGGCCATCCCCCAGGCAACACCTGCCCCCTCGATTTAAAGGGGCAGGGCTGGGTTTATTGCCCAGTGCCTGAGGCGCCCCTCTTGAGGGGGAATGCCGACGGGATCGACGCAATTTTTCACCTGCCACCCCATGAGTCTCGGCTTGTGGGTGGTCCCACGTTAATAGGGACGTTGTGCCTGACCCGTACAAGTGGGGTACGCGGTAAATATCGATATGGTCAACAGTGTAAGTAATGTAAAACAATTTTATTAATAATGGAGGTTTAAATAAAAATAAAATCATGGAGAATATGATGTAAATAACTAAAGGAATTGTGACTTGTATAGTAACATAGTTTCGGTTACAGACAGACAAACCCACAATCTCCATAATAAGATAACGCCTTGCAATGCTCTAGTCAAGCCTAACAAATAAGAAATATTTCCATTAGATTATACTAGCAAATATATGCACCCTCCGGGTGCAAGTATTTAAGTTTTAATGTAATAATATATTATATTAAATTAGAAAGGCTAATGAAACTAAATAAGAATGCAAATAAAAAGATTTGAAACAGAGGGGGGTATAACCGAAAAATAGAACAACTGAAACTTACTCTTCCATCACTTTTGTCTTTCATTGTTATTTTTTCTAATTCAAGTATTTAGTTAAAAGAGGAAGGGAAGAATAAAATGACAGTTATTTTTTCTTGTTAACGAATTTCATTTAAGATTCATTGAAGAAATGTTTGCTTATATTCATTATAATAACAAACAATTAGAAATCAATATACTAAGCACATATTTATTAAAATCACATCTTTAATCAATATGCAAATTAGCCTTCCCATTCACACTGTAAACGCTATTTTGTTTGTACATATAAATATAATTGCATGCTATTAGTATGTAGATATGGTTAACAGTATTAATAATGTAAAACAATTTTATTAATAATTGAGTTTTAAATAAAAATAAAATCATTGAGAATGTGATATAAATAACAAAGGGAATTGTGACTTGAGTAGTGATATAGTTTCGGTTACAGACAGAAAAGCAAACAATCTCCATTATAATAAGATTAAGCAAGTATAAAACAAAAATTGTTAAAGGCAATTTTTCCTCCTCACTGTCGTTAATGTTATGAACTTAATTACCCCCCCCCTTTTGATTCTAATTACGTATATATAGGTGTAAAGTGGGGGCTAGCTTTACAATGTTTATCTATAGAAAAACAGAGGACAAAAAGAAGGCTGGTTATTTTGTTTTACCGGTGCTTTCAACGTGACTTGACTGTAAGCACAAAAAGAAGGAATTCAGAAAGGATTATTACTGAAATCAATTGAGGAATAACCCACTCAATGTTTTCCTCTGCCACAAGTTACCTACCCACCCCCGCTACATGCTTATATGGAGGCGCGTGATCTGATGGTTAGAGTCGTAGGAAATAGACTCGTCGACCCGAGTTCAATTCCTGGACGAAGCTGTTTGGATTTCACATAGCGCTAATACCTTTGGGAAAGGCATGAATCCAAATCTCCCTCCAATTATGGGTATATAGCAGGACAGACTGGGCTCTTTAACCATGGCTAGGTAACCAGTCTAGGAGAAAGAAAACTCTGAATTCAAATCTGTGAAACCCCGCTTAAGAAAATTACCTTGTGTCACATCCAGCTCGTGCGAAATACGTAATGTAAATATATATATGCCAGAAAAGAGGGAAAAATACAACTTTTGTTGCAGGTCCTGAATTGATATTATATATATATAAAGTTAAACCTAATGAGTTAGATATACCTACTAATAGTTTCGCTTAGTAGCTCATCAGGGTAAGAATCTGACCTTGCTCCATTACAAATGAGCATAAAAGTGTTCAATAGTTATTACTAGAGCTAAATTTAATATACAAAACTTATTAGTTAACCCTTGCGGTACACACACATATATATATATATATATATATATATATATATGTGTGTGTGTGTGTGTGTGTGTGTGTGTGTGGTATTTGTGGAAAGGTGACTTGCAGATCTATAACCAACCGTCATTGCAAAAAATACACACGTGCAATCGACTGCAATTAATCAATATCTTGATTAATCCAATGGATTTAACCCTGAAGATCCTTATGGTGAAAATTGAGTAGGTTATTACTGTGTACCATTATTATGATATATATATATATATATATATATATATATATATTATATATTGGTAGAATCTTGCATACAGTTTATAAATTGTCTTCTCATTTTTTTACTCGTCTTTCTTTTGATGGACCAGAAAGAACCACGTATTTCTTCTTCTTTTCTAGTCAATTGTATATTCATACGATTCCCACCTTCAATATTATTTAATGCTTACTTACGCTTATTCATTAATATCTCTGCTTTGAAATCTGATAATGAATGTGACCTCGTCTACAAGGTATTGTCTGATTATTTCACTTGCTTTCTTCTTCTGCTGCCTTTATTAGATCTATATTGTAGCCACCAGCTTTTCGAAGACGTCGCAAGATGTGCGACTAAGACTAAAAGAAATAGAAACAAAAGATTATTTAAATTCCTTTGTCAGACATCTTCCCGATAAAAAAAAAATCATTCTATTTCTCTGAATTTTTAATGAGGTTTGATAATTTCGGATTATTTGGATTATTCGGACAATTGTCCTCATTTTTATTGTTATTTACACTATTT